>CM038219.1:146998191-147337948 GCA_021442155.1 Cymbidium sinense
TAACTCCCATGACATTATATTTAGGTATCAGAAAGGAAGCATTTGATGGCGGTTTGGGTAGTTTCGGTTTAGTGCATCAGACCTGGTACCTCTTTGGAGGGTACCATCTTTTGATCTTTTTTACCATTTTTTTGCCAACTCCTTATGATTATGTTTAGGGCATTGCAAAGGAAGCATTTGATGGCGCTGGTTTCGGGTGGTTTAGTGCATTCAGACTGGTACCTCTTTGAGGGTACAGACCTCTTTTGACTTCTTTTCCGCTTTTTTTGCCAACTCCTTATGATTATGTTTGTAGCATTGCAAAGGAAGCATTTGATGATCGCTGGTGGTTTAGTGTACCAGTTGTACCTCTTTGAGGGTACGTGACCTTTTTTGATCTTCTTTTCCGCTTGCCAACTCCTTATGATTATGTAGGCATGCAAAGGAAGCATTTGATGGCGGGGTATGGTTTAGTGCATCCAGATCTACCTCTTTGAGGGTACGACCTCTTTGACCTTTAGCTTTTTTGCCAACTCCAGATTATGTTATGTAGCATTTGATGTCAGGTGATTTCGGTGGGTATTTTCCATCCATATTTTCTAACATATTTTTGTATCTGCCGCCGTAAATGCAAATAATGACCCATATTTGAGAAACTCGGCACCACTGAATGAAACGAGGCATATGCAATGCATCTGACTATGCACATCAAATTGGTGTTCTGGAAGGACCATACTATATTGGCCAAACTCAAAGAAATTGAAATCAAAAGATTTTCTATGTGCAAAAGTCGGTCAAGAAGTCCGCCTAAATAACAAAATTCCGAAGGTTGATACAAGAACCGGATGTCCAAACCATGATTAGATTCTCTGATTTGAGGGGAATTGGACGATTAAAAAACATACGTAAAAGTCATAATCATTCTTTGCGAGCCGACCTACATCTTCTCGATCAATGTGATGCATTAGCGATGAAAAGGCGTCCGTTAAGACAACGATGAGGTCGGTATTAGAGCAACCGATGCATTCATATCTAACCCAGGAAGTTGGGAGAATATCGGGTTCACCAAAAGAGATGCTTTCAATTTTATTCAGGAAGAGAAAAGATCGAGGATTGCAAATGGTGATGGTAATGCATTAATACAGCTTGTTTAAGGAGAGGCAAGCATCGGATGGGATGTTTGCATGGGATGTGCAAGTTGATGAGTCGGATTGCTTAGTAAGTTTTTTTTTGTAATGGCATGTCCAGAATAGAATATGATTATTTTGGGGATGTGATAATTTTTGATACAAGCTATCGACTCAATAAATATAATCTCGTTTGTGCCCCTCTTGTTGGAGTGAATCATCACTGGCAAAATGTATTATTTGGAGTAGCCTTTTTATCAGAAGAGACAATTGAGTCATTCTCATGGCTATTCCAAACTTTTCTTCGGTTGATGAATGACAGACATCCTATAACAATATTCACTGATCAAGATCAGGCTATGGCAAGAGCCATTGAAATTGTATTGCCGCATACTCATCATAGGTTGTGCCAATGGCATATTTCAAAGAAAGCTCCTTCCAAGGTTCATTGTTTATAGTAATAAGATAAGTACAAGGCATATTTTATAAATGCATGAGTGTGACTGTGAGGAAGAGTTTAAAGAGGCTTGGTATGCCATGCTAGAAGAAGGCAATTTGCATGATCATGCTTGGTTGTCTGAGCTTTATAAGATTAGATCCAAGTGGTCCATCAGATTCGCATGGGCATCTTGTCAACGCAGTAGTGAGTCCACGAACAATGTATGCCATGGAATATCTAAACCAACAAGTTCGCCACGATTGTTTCTTGGGGTTGGAAAAGGTTATGGAGACATGGAATGAACATGACGAAGACTTCAAGTACCATCGATTGTTGTTGTTAAGACCATTCAATTCTAAAACAAGTCGCTATGTTTTATACAAGAAAGGTTTACACTATGTTTGAAGAGGAATTTTGCATGGGGTTGGGGTCTATTACTACTAAGTCGATGACAAAGACCATGGAGTATTTGGTAAGAAATTTAGAGAATAAAAATGCATCCAGAACATGGGCTGTGTATTTCGATAGACTACCCTAATTTAGTTGCAAAAAATTTGAGATGATGGGATTACTTTGTGCCATCAGACGAGTTCTTAGGGAAGATGTTGGCGATTCTGACAAGATTCTGATGGTCTACTGTGAGCAAAGAGGGATATTTACAATGATAAGTGCATCCGTAAAATTAAGAGATGTGAAGATGGAAATGCTTCGCATTATTTTTTTCGAACCACATAAGTCGATATGCATATCAAATAAGCGGCCACTACAAGAGAGCCGAGGACTATATGCTTGGATCCCTAAAACTATATGATGATGTCGATTTATAATAAGTGGAATTCTCCAACCGACAGCGCTAGAAGAAGAAGTTAACCACGAGATAAGGAAAAGACATCTTAAAAGATCCAGTTAAGCAACGTCAAAGGGTGTTTCCAACTCAAGGCTTAAGGATATTGGGAAAGATCCAAGAAAGCCAAGAGTAATTTTCACTATGTATTATTTTTGGTATTTTAAATATTGTTAATCTTCAAACCCTTCTACTTTTTGGATGCGAAACCAAACTATGTCCGATAATATAATAAGGTGCTTCCTCACAAGTTGCATCACCTTTCTCGCTATGCCAAAGTGTTTTTCGAGGTATGCACATAATATCATATATCGCAAGAATGTATCAACTAACGATGTTCTACATGCGTGAATTTAACTCGAAGCCCACAATGAAACATACAATACATAGATGATGGATATTATCTCAGAAAACATTTTGATACATGACATTATCCGCTTTTGGTGGTTCATAGAGATTTTGACAGCTGGTTTAGTTTTAAGCAATAGTGAATGAGTTAATCGGAAATTGTAATCATGACAATATCAATAAATATGTACCAATAATAGATCAATTTTGACTTTGTTTACAGTTTTTATGCCAACTCTTATGATTATGTTTAGGCATTATAATGGAAGCATTTGATGGCATTTTGTGGTTGTGCAGGTAATAATGTATTTTGAGATATAAAACATTTTGACCCTTTTTCCCATTTTTTTTGCCAACTCCATATGATTATGTTTAACATTATGGAAGCATTTGATGGCATTTTGATGGTTTCGGTGGTTTAGATTTGTACAGAAAATTCTTTGAGATGCACATTTTGACCTTTTTTCATTTTTTTGCCAACTCCTTATGATTATGTTTGACATTGTAAGGAAGCATTTGGGGAGGTGGTATTTAGCATTCAGACTCGGTACCTCTTTGAGGGTACGACCATTTTGATCTTTTTCCATTTTTTTTTGCCAACACCTTATGATTATGTTTGGCATCAGAAAGGAAGCATTTGATGGCGATGTTTGGTGGTTTAGTGCTCACTGTGTACCTCTTGAGGGTACATTTTTGACCTTTTTTTTTTTGCCAACTCCTTATGATTATGTTTAGGCATCATAAAGGAAGCATTTGATGGAGCTTGGGTGGTTTCGTGGTTTAGTGCATCCAGACTGGTACCTCTTTGAGGGTCTCACTTTTGACCTTACATTTTTTTTGCCAACTCCTATGATTATGTTTAGATATCAAAGGAAGCATTTGATATCGTTTGGTGATGGGTTTAGTGATCTCAGAGGGTAGCACCATTTTGACCCTTTTCCATTTTTTTGCCAACTTATGATTATGTTTGTAATTGCAAGAATTTGATGTATTTTGGGTGTGGTTAGTGCATTTGGGTACCTCTTTGAGGGTACCATTTTACCCTTCCATTTTCCAACCCTTATGATTATGTTAACATGCAGGCAAATGTTTGGGTGGTTTAGTATTCAGACTGTACTTTAAAGGGTACACCATTTCTTTTTTAGCTTTTTGCCAACTCCTTATGATTATGTTTGGCATTAAAGGAAGCATTTGATGGCGGTGGTTGGGTATTTTAGATGACTCTGGTACCTTTTGAGGGTGATCATTTTGATTTTTTTTTTTTTGCCTTACGACATTAAGTAGATTATGAAGCATTTGAGGCGGTGGTTTTGGTGGTATTTTGCCAGACTGTGGTACCTCTTTGAGGGTACACTTTTGATATTTTTTCGTCCAACTTTGCATGAGATAAGCATTATAATGGAAGCATTTGATGGAGCTTGGTGATTTTGGGTATTTTGCATTTGCACTGTACCTCTTTGAGGGTATAATCATTTTGACATTTTTCACATTTTTTTGTGTCCTTATGATTATGTTTGAACATTCAAAGGAAAGCATTTGCGCATGGTTTATGAGTGGTATTTTGTATCAGACTGTACCTCTTGGAGGGTACGATTTTTGATATTTTTTCGCTTTTTTGCCAACTCTATGATTATGTTTAGCATTATAAAGATCATGAGCTTTGTGGTTTTGGGTGGTATTTTATATTTGATCTGGTACCTCTTTGAGGGTAGACATTTTTTGACTTTTTCCATTTTTTTTTTGCCAACTCATATGATTATGTTTAACATTGCAGGAAGCATTTGATGGCGCTTGGGTGGTTTCGGGTGGTTTAGTGCATGACTGTATACCTGGAGGGTAATTTAATTTTGACTTTTTTTTTTTTTTTTGCCAACTCCCATGATTATGTATAGATATAATGGAAGCATTGATGGCGCTTTTGGGTGGTTTATTTATGTGATTAGATGTACCTTTTGGAGGGTAGATATGATTTTTTCACATATTTTTTTGCCAACCCATGATTATGTTTAACATTGCAAAGGAAGCATTTGATGGCTATGGTTTCGGTGGTATTTTGCATCTCAGATGTACTTTTGAGGGCCCATTTTGATTTTTTAATTTTTACAACTCCATGATTATGTATTAGAGAATTATAAAAGCATGATATTTGTGGTTTTGAGGGTTTGCATTTGTACTGTACCTCTTGAGGGTACAGACCATTTTGATTTTTTCATTTTTGCCAACTACATATGATTATGTTTAAACATCAAAAGGAAGCATTTGATGGCTTTTGTGGTTTTGGTTTAGTATCTGCACTCAGACTCTTTGAGGGTACAGATTTTGACCTTTCAGTTTTTTTTTGCAACTCCTTATGATTATGTTTAGATCAAAGGAAGCATTTGATGCGTGGTTTTTGGTTTAGTGTATCAGACTGTAACTTTTGAAGATTCTTTGACCTTTTACAATTTTTTTGCCAACTCCTGATTATGTTTTATATGCAAACAATATTTGATGTTACTTTTGGGTGATTAGTGATTCAGACTGTGATTTTGAGTACATTTTGATTTTTTTCATTTTTTTTTGCCAACTCCTTATGATTATGTTTAACATGTAAGGAAGCATTTGATGTCGCTTTGTGTGATTGGTGGTTTAGTGACCAGACTGTACCTTTGAGGGTAATCAATATTTTGATTCCTTTTTTTTGCCAACTCCTTATGATTATGTTTAACATCAAAGGAAGCATTTGATGTCGTTTGGGTGATGGTGGTTTAGTGACCAGACTTGTATTTTGAGGGTAAGCATTTTTTGACCCTTTTCATTTTTTTTTTTGCCAACTTATGATTATGTTTAGATGCAAAAGGAAGCATTTGATGGCTTGGGTGGTTTCGGTGGTTTAGTCCAGACTGTACCTTTTGAGGGTACACCATTTTGACCTTTTTTCATTTTTTGCCAACTCCTTATTATAATGGAAGCATTTGATGGCGCCATTGGGTGGTTTAGTATCAATATCTGTACCTCTTTGAGGGTACAAAATATTTTTTGACCTTTTTTCCAACTCCATATGATTATTTTAACTTAAAGAAATATTGATGGCATTTGTTTTTGATTCAAGGTACCCTTTGAGGTACAGACCTTTTGACTTTACCATTTTTTTGCCAACTCCTTATGATTATGTTTCATAAAGGAAGCATTTAGGCATTGGTGGTTTTGGGTATTTTAGTGCATTCAGACTGTACCTCTTTGAGGGTACACCATTTTTTACTTTTTTTTCATTTTTTTTGCCAACTCCTTATGATTAAGAATATTATAGGAAGCATTTGATGGCGCTTTGGTGTTTATGCATCTGTACTTTTGAGGGTACAAATTTTGATCTTTTTCCATTTTTTTGCCAACTCATGATTATGTTTTAGAAAGGAAGCATTTGATGGCGCTTTGGGTGTGTGGTTTAGTGCATTCAGACTGTACCCTTTGAGGTGACATTTTTAATTTTTTTTCATTTTGCCAACTCCTTATGATTATGTTTGAACATTATAATGGAAGCATCTGGGCTTTGTAGTTTCGGTGGTTTAGTATTCAGACTGTACTTTTGAGGGTACTCACATTTTTTATTTTTTCCCTTTTGCCAACCTTATGATTATGTTTAGCACAGAAGCATTCATGGCATTTTGTGTTTTGGTTTAGTTCATTCACTGTACCTCTTGAGTACCATTTTGACTTTTTTTCCCATTTTTTTGCCAACTCTTATGATTATGTTTAGACAAAGGAAGCATTTAATGATGCATTTAGCAGACCAGACACAGGCTCTTTGATAGCAATTTTGACCCTTTTTTCTTTTTTTTTTGCCAACCCTATGATTATGTTTAACAAAGGAAGCATTTGATGGCATTGGGTGGTTTTGGTGGTTTAGTTCATTCAGACTGTGGTACCTCTTTGAGGGTATGCACATTTTTTGACCCTTTTTCCATTTTTTTTCCAACTCCTTATGATTATTTAGACATAAAGGAAGCATTTGATGTCGCTTTGGGTGATTAGTGGTTTAGTATCTGATCTGTGGTACCTCTTTGAGGGCAAACCATTTTGACCCTTTTTTTTGCCAACTCCTATGACATGTTTAACTTTCAGAAGCATTTGATGGCATTTTGGGTGGTTTCGGGTGGTTTAGCATTCAGACCTGGTACCTCTTTGAGGTACACCATTTTTGACCTTTTTTCCCATTTTGCCAACTGATTATGTTTAACATCAAAAGGAAGCATGTGGTTTGGGGTGAATTTGCATCTCATTCTCCTGCATTCTCTGAGGGTACGCACTATTTGATCTTTTGAGGATATATTATAATCTATTATAAACAATTCGCATCAGAATCTTAATAAATTAAGCCTCTAAATTGCATAAGAAGGCTCATAAGTATGTTCAAAGTGAGAAAAAGTACGACATGTTGCTACCAATAAATAACAATCTATAGTAAATAGAATAGAATCAACATTTACCTCACAATCGTAAATATAAAATATATATAGCAACAAAACCACACTACTTATAACATCATGATATAACTACACCGCAAATCAACTAAAGATATATAAATGCATTAATCATAAAACAAACAATGAGCATTTCCGAATAAAAAACCTAAACATTTATTTTGAAAGTTATTTTATGATCCATCTCATGTGAACTAACCGGAATTATCAATCATCACTATCAAATACAACTAGATCCATATCATATGTGAAATATACAATGCGAATCACTATTCATGACATGGAAATGGTCCATATTGGGAAAATATACAATGAATCACACTTTATGTCTGGAAATCAATCTTATTGAATTGCTTTGAGCTTCAATCGATGATGCATGCACTTCAACAACAGTCTTCAAAGTGTAATAAAATATCATCCTGTGCCCATGCACTTCAACTATATGAGATGAGAGAGAGAAGTTAAACAGCGAGTAAAATATCATCCCGTGTCTATGCACTCAAAAAAAAAAAAAATAGCTCTCTTCAAAGCCACCTAACAGATGTATTAAACAAAAATTATATCGATAAAAAAATAATATTATTCTCACTGGATTTAAGTCCCAAACAAATGTATTAGTTTAACGCCTCTAAATAATTATCTTGGCCAATCACTCTACCGCCCACTGAGGTTTGTTGCCTTTAATGCATTACAACATTCATGGACACTATTTTTTGATCGTATCCCACTCACTATGTCGGGCCATTTCCTGATCGCCGCAAAAGCAAAGATCTTCAACAAGTAATTTGATCTAAATAAAGTGTAAAAAAATTTCAATAAGTTGATTTAAAAAATTAAGATGAACTGATTTGAAAAATAGTTCTACAATCTCGTGAAGAATGTATATGGTTTGCAATGAGTCATAAAAAAATACCTCCATTTAATATTAAGTGTCCAAACGATTATCATATGGCATTAAGATTAACTCAGCCACATGTCTCATGGATATGTCATGAACGCTTCCATCTTCGCCGCATTCTAATATAGAAAGAAGAGAACAATTACACATTACGCCTTTCATCTAAGCAAACAAGAATACGTAATATCAAACATTCATGCTAACATACCCAATGCAAGCATGAAATGTACAAATATATTCATATCCCGCAAAGGAAAGCATTTCTACAGGTACGCGGCAATGTGCATCCGAGATATTGATCCGCCAAGAACTCATCGACCGTCGCAATAATGATATTCCCAAATGAATACTTTATCACCTAAATTAATAAATATTTTAAAGTGATTCAATCAAAAAATTATTTTAAAAAACAGGCTTTACCCTTGAACCGAGCACGATGGGTCAATAAGATCGAAAGACTACAAAGGCAAAATACCCATGAGAACTCAATAAATGAAGTGCCTCATGCTAAACAATTATCGATGACAAAAAAGCTATGCGAAGAGATACATTCACTATGAATAAAGATCATCGATATGATGCATACCTCAAATGCTCTCCACCAATTACATCGGTCATCATGCTCATCTATCTTACAACCTATAAAAAAATTTAAGATGAAAAAGCAATATGACTTTATCGAGGTCAGATTTTAATACCATCTAAATGCTCTCCCACCCATAACAAGAGTACTGTGGGTCATACCTTTATGCTAATCTGTATAAATACAAAATTTAAAAAGACTATTTCTATTATTTCCAATTTAAAAGAAAGTAACTTAATCCTGATGCTCCTCCACCACAACAAGAAACTGTTCATCAATCTTTATTGATTATCAATAACCTATACAAAAAAATTTAGTGAAAGACTATTTCTATTATTTCCAATTTAAAAGAAAATCCAATACCTCCCGATGCTCCACCACAAAAAAAAATGCGGGTCATCGACCTTTATTTCATCATCTGTATAACTTATACAAAACTTAGTTAAAGACTATTTCTATTATTTCAAATTTAAAGGAAAGTATCTTAATACCCTCAGAAATGGACCACCACATCATGTCTGCCGAGACTTGTAAGTGTGTAAAAAGTAACAATTTTCCTTCTTCTCCGAGCTTTAACACCACGCTCAATGTAAAATGTGTGTTTCGAGCATACATGTGTGTGCACTCCAAAGAACTTCTCCCATTACACCAATCCTCCCTTTGAAGTATCCATCAAAAATCTCGTAGCCTCCACAAGAGCTTCTTGTATTTCAGACATGCAGTAGTCTTTGGGTACCATCCATGTGCTCTGGTGCCTCCCAAGAGTTTCTCCCATGTCAAAACCTCATCATGGTCAGATACGCCTGATAACATCCTCGCAAAAAACCCGCAAATCAAGCCCATCCAACCTCTTGTTATTTCAACATGGAAGACGACTATCTCTCGTGTCCTTCAAACCATAAACATCCTTCCACCGCCAAGTCTCACTACCCAAATGCTAAAAAAACCTGATAGAATATCAGGAGAGATATGGGAGAGTCTCAGATGACTAAAATGACTACCATCTCCACATGTCTAGATTGTTCAAAGGACTCAAATGAGGAGCAATTCTCGCCTTCCAATAAGTCTCAATGAAAGGCGCACTGCGTAAAAGGCAAAAAAAAATTTTGAAGACATACAACATAAATGGATACATTCTTATTTGAACTATGATATTATATGTCACTGCCCTCCCAAACCGAGCATTTTAAACTCATTTTAGCCATCGCAATAATGGCTTCCTGTCTCATACATGATGCTTATGTTAATATCTACAATGAATATATTAAAAGAAACTTCAAGACATTATATTTTCACATTAATGGAGATATAAAACATACCATCAAGAGTGACAAATACTCATAGCGCCTTCCAAATGAGATGCAATAACATCAAAGGGAGACGTGAAGTCAAACACCAACAAGAAATCATCTATATCATCACTGCAATCAATTCTAATGCCATATAATCAAAGATATACAAAAATAGATCAAAAGAAAATGTATAAAAATGCACAAATCACCCAAAACGACATCCAATCTCTTTTAGAATCACAACATAAATGCTGGATTTCCATACAACCTTCTCCCTCTGGCATCCCTCATCAATGCAATCATATGAAAGAATGTAAAAAAATAAAAGCTTGCTTTTTTATGTCTCAAAGAAGACAGATCATGTAATGGCACCGAAGTCTTGCCAAAATGAATCATGAGATGAAGCTAAAATGTCAAAAGAGACCAATATATAACACATTTCACATCATGCTGCACCTTATCCTTTCCCATACATGGTTAATTTCAAAAAAGACAAAATTAGGTCAAAAGAGGTCTCAGATCTCCAAAGACACGTGTAGAAAAATACCCACCCAAACCACCCAAACCGCCATCAAATGCTTCCATTATAATGAAACATAATCATAAGGAGTTGGCAGAAAATGAAAAAAGATCAAAAGTCCAGACCCTCCAAAGGAGGTACGATGCACTAAACCACCAAACCACCCTAAAATCTTTGATGTCTAAACATAATCATAGTAGTTGGCAAAAATGGTAAAAATGGTCTCCAAAGAGGTACACGATACAAATACAAATACCCACTCAAACCACAACCCATCAAATGCTTCCATTATAATGCTCTATACATAATCATAAGGAGTTGAAAAATGAAAACATCAAGAGGTCCAGATTCCAAAGAGGTACAATGGTGATGCACTAAACCACCCAAAACCACAAACCGCCATCAAATGCTTCTGAATGTTCTAAACATAATCATATGTAGTTGGCAAAAAAACAATGAAAAAGGGTCAAAATGGTCTCACTCCAAAGAGGTACATGGTACAAATGCAAAATACCCACCAAACCACAACCGCCATCAAATGCTTCCATTATAATGCTCTATACATAATCATAAGGAGTTGGCAAAAAAAGGAAAAAAAATATCAGGTCAGACTCCAAAGAGGTACACGTGGTACGATGCACTAAACCACCCAAACCACCCAAACCGCCATCAAATGCTTCCTTTGCAATGTTCTAAACATAATCATATGTAGCAAAAAAATGGGAAAAGGTCAAAATGGTCTCATTCTCCAAAGAGGTACACACATAAATGCAAAATACCCACTAAAACCACCCAAATCCATCAAATGCTTCCATTATAATGTTCTATACATAATCATAAGGAGTTGGCAAAAAAAAAGTCAGGTCCAGACTCTCCAAAGAGGTACATGTGGTACGATGCACTAAACCACCAAAACCACCCAACCGCCATCAAATGCTTTGTATAATGTTCTAAACATAATCATATGGAGTTGCAAAAAATGGAAAAAAGGGTCAAAATGCTCAGATTCCAAAGAGGTACAGGTAAAATGCAAAATACCCACTAAAACCACAAACCGCCATCAAATGCTTCCATTATAATGCTTCTAAACATAATCATAAGGAGTTGGAAAACTAAAAAAAATATCAAAGAGGTGTACCTCCAAAGAGGTACAGATGCAAAAACCACTCAACCACCCAACCGCCATCAAATGCTTCCTTTGCAATGTTCTAAACATAATCATAAGGAGTTGGCAAAAAAAATGGAAAAAAAGTCAAAATGATCTGTACCCTCCAAAGAGGTACACAGGGTACAGATGCAAAATACCCACCCAAAACCACCCAAACTGCCATCAAATGCTTCCATTATAATGCTCTATACATAATCATAAGGAGTTGGCCAGGAAAAACTGTAAAAAAAAGATCAAAGAGGTCTGTACCCTCCAAAGAGGTACACAGTGGTAGATGCACTAAACCACCCAAACCACCCAAACCGCCATCAAATGCTTCCTTTGCAATGTTCTAAACATAATCATGAGTTGGCAAAAAAAATGAAAAAAGGGTCAAAATGGTTCAGACCTCCAAAGAGGTACAGGTGGTACAAATGCAAAACTAAAACCACCCAAACCGCCATCAAATGCTTCCATTATAATGCTCTATACATAATCATAAGGAGTTGGCAGAAAATGGATCAAAGAGGTCTCAGATTCTCCAAAGAGGTACTGTGGTACGATGCAAAAACCACCCGTAAACCACCCAATCCATCAAATGCTTCCTTTGAAAGTTCTAAACATAATCATAAGGAGTTGGCAAAAAAATGTGAAAAAAGGTCAAAATGGTCTATCTCCAAAAGAGGTACACGGTAAAATGCAAAATACCCACCAAAACCACAAACCGCCATCAAATGCTTCCATTATAATGCTCTATACATAATCATAAGGAGTTGGAAAAAAAAAAAAATATCAAAGAGGTCTCAGATTCTCCAAAGAGGTGTGGTATGATGCAAAAACCACCCGTAAACCACCCAAACCGCCATCAAATGCTTCCTTTGCAATGTTCTAAACATAATCATAAGGAGGCAAAAAAAACATGGAAAAATGGTCAAAATGATCTCAGACTCCAAAGAGGTACACAGGTACAAATGCAAAATACCACTAAAACCACCCAAACCGCCATCAAATGCTTCCTTGCAATGCCCTAAACATAATCATAAGGAGTTGGCAAAAAAAATGGAAAAAGATCAAAAGGTCTCAGATCCAAAGAGGTACGTGGTACGATGCACTAAAACCACCCAAAACCACCCAAGCCATCAAATGCTTCCTTTATAATGCCCTAAACATAATCATAAGGAGTTGGCAAAAAATGGAAAAAAAGGGTCAAAATGGTCCAGACTCCAAAGAGGTACAGTGGAGATGCACTAAACCACCCAAAACCACAAACCGCCATCAAATGCTTCCTTATAATGTTCTAAACATAATCATAAGGAGTTGGCAAAAAAAATGGAAAAAAGGTCAAAATGGTCTCAGACCTCCAAAGAGGTACACAGGTACGCATGCTAAACCACCCAGAAATCACCCAAACTGCCATCAAATGCCTCCTTTGCAATGTTCTAAACATAATCATAAGGAGTTGGCAAAAAAAAAAAAGGGTCAAAAGGTCTCAGATCTCCAAAGAGGTACACAGTGGTACAAATGCACTAAACCACCCAAAACCACCCAACCGCCATCAAATGCTTTATAATGTCTAAACATAATCATAAGGAGTTGGCAAAAAAAAAAAAAAAAGAGGTCTCAATTCTCCAAAGAGGTACACTGTGGTACGATGCACTAAACCACACCACCCAAACGCCATCAAATGCTTCCTTGCAATGTTCTAAACATATCATGTAGTTGGCAAAAAATGGAAAAAATGGTCAAAATGGTCCAGAATTCTCCAAAGAGGTACACGTGGTACAAATGCAAAATACCCACCCACCCAACCGCCATCAAATGCTTCTATTATACATAATCATAAGGAGTTGGCAAAAAAAAAAAAAGGTCAAAAGAGGTCCACTCCAAAGAGGTACACAGGTACATGCACTAAACCACTAAAACCACCCAAACTACCATCAAATGCTTTGCAATGTTCTAAACATAATCATATGTATTGGCAAAAAAAATGGGAAAAAGTGTCAAAATGGTCCAGAATTCTCCAAAGAGGTACACACGTGTACAAATGCAAAATACCACCCAAACCACCAATTGCCATCAAATGCTTCAAATGCCCCTAATAATCATAAGGAGTTAAAAAAAACCGCAAAAAAAAGATCAAAATGGTATTCAGACCAAAGAGGTACAGAGGTACGATGCAAAATCTAAAACCACCCAAACCATCAAATGCTTCCTTGCAATGCTAAACATAATCATAAGGGTTGGCAAAAAATGGAAAAAAGGTCAAATGGTCCAGACCTCCAAAGAGGTACTGAGGTACGATAAACTAAACCACGTAAACCACCCAAACTACCATCAATGCTTTATGCAATGTTCTAAACATAATCATAAGGAGTTGGCAAAAAAAGGAAAAAGGGTCAAAATGGTCTACCTCCAAAGAGTGTATATAGTACGATACAAAATAACATATAAAAAATCCAATCTTTCACTATATAATCGGAAGAACAGTAAACCCTAAATTCAAGAAGTTCGGAAATGTAAATACCTCAATCACAAAATACCAATTTATGATTTCTAAAGAAGCGACAGACGTATCACGACAACGGAGCTGGAAAAAATCCTTCTCAACGAGGAATGAACGCTTAACGCTTTCACTCTTCTTCTCCCGCTTTGAACGACGCTATGGTTCGGGAAATGATTTACGCCCCGCTAATACGTTATCGACGCTATGGGCCGCCGAAGTCATTCTATTCAATCGCTAATCCAGAAACGGGGAAAATACCACATGTCGCCCATGATTGAGTCCGCACGAAAAGCTACCCGAGACATAATATTTTCAGAGATTTAAAAGAAAACAATTTGGAAAGAGAGAATAAATAAAGGAGAAAGTAAATCTGATTGCCTCGAGTTGGTCTCCCAGTGATAAATTTCCCAAATGAGACTAAAGGTAGCTTCGATGTGATCTGCAAAAAATTCGTCATGAGAAATGAGAATATTGAAAAAATGTGTAGATTTTCATAAAATGGAAATGCATCTCCAATTTTAAAGCCAACAAAATAAAAAGTGGTAAGGTTCACTCAATTCCAGGATGACCGAAGAAATGAAGAGAGACCAAGAAATCAGAAAAGATGTATGTGAGAGCTGAGTGCTCAGGATCTAGAAAATGGCAATGTGAGAAATCATTATTTTTTTATTTCAATTTTTTCTTCAATGAGACACTACACCAATAATCGGTGAATTCAACAATTAATCGCCAATACTGATCGATTTTTTTTTTTATTATGTGCTAGAAAATTAAATAGATAATAAAAGTTTACTTATTTCATCAGAGTCCAAAGACATGCAGACGTTGAAGAATTAATAATAAAACTCCGTGAATTTTAACGTGGAAAACCTCAAAAGAGGAAAACCACGTCCCAGCCCAAGAAAAATCATCCACTATATTTATTTGAGTACAAATCATAACATTACAAATGTACTGAAATTAATACAATGAGAATCAGAATAACAAATATACAATCCGCTCTTGAAATGTTAAGATTTATGAATGAGGAGAACAACGACGATGATGAAGGCCACCATGAAGATATTTAGATTGATGATGGAGGAGCAATGGCGCTAATCTGGCACGGCGGCTGGTGACAGAAAGTGGTGGCAATTGTGCTTGAAAGATCTTCCAAGCTTTATCTCTCCTCTCTCTTGCTTCTCCTCTCATAGAGAATGCTATTTATAGATTGGAGTGGCATCTCAAATACATGCAAACCCATACCACTCCACTTCTGATGGCTCAAAATAATCCCTTTGATCATTTGATATATTTTAAATATTTAAATGCTCAAATGAAGTCGGAATTGTAAGATCTTGGGCTTGTTGGATCCGGCTCGTCAAGACGCTCGATTTGACAATAAACACTCCATATTTGACAGCTATTTAAAGATTTAATTGACATCCCAAAGTTTCCAATGATATTTTAAGTGCTTGATCTCAGTTCAACTGATCCGTTTGCTTTTAACCAAGATTCTGCTTTCAATAGAATTTTTGATGTCATATCGCTTTATTTTTTGGATGACATTATCTCAATCATCCAAAATAAATATGTAAAGTACTTAAAAATAATAGATTCTTCAATAAAATTTGAGGTCCATTAAGCTACATTTTAGAGAACAAATTTTACAGATAAGATAAAATCCTGTACATCCAGATGTGTAAATATATGCATAGATTTTGAGATCAAACCCATCCGGCAATAAGCGCCATGGTGTCGCAGAATTATGAACTCATACGCCTCTCGGGCCCATTTCTAACAATGGTCGAATGTGATAAGAACGGGAGATCTCGAGTCGTAGAAAGGATGGTGGGTTTTGAACCGGCGGCCATGTGCGGCAACATCACGAGCATTTAACAATGACGGCGGCAGACGTAATCAAACAAATTTACGGAAGAGGATAGCGCTTCACGCTGAGTGTGGGCCTAAGAAGGATACGCTGCATAAAAGCGCATAGTTTATTTAAACTCATTTCTTTAATTTTGGGCATTTTATAAATCCACCAGGGCCAAGGAGAAGGCGACTATATGAGTTCTCTTTCTTAAGAAGATCGCTCAGGTAGACATATTTTCTACCTCGAAGAAACCAAAATTTCGTACATATACTGATATTACATCTCTACGCCTCGAAAGCGAAAAATATTGAATCGGAGGTTATCAATGCCCGTAGGACAAGTGTCAATTGTACTGCCTGACCGATCTTGCGACCATCGCTATTTATAATAGATAAAAATGATTCGGATGGAATGTGGTCGGCTAATTGCTGGTGACCAAATCATGTCTAAATGGTACACCGAACCACCCCCCAGCGGGTAGCAAAATCGCAACATCGATAGCTATCCGCCTCATGAATGACGGCATGACCGGCGTAATGACTATGCGGATGTTTAATGGTCACAATGATAAGGCATCATAGCCTACTTCTTTTTAGAAATTGGATTTTGAACTTCATTAATGATTCAAAATTGATAATTACAATGCATGTGAGTATAATCAGAGATTTTGACTCAAGATTGTTTGTCAAAGTGTTACTCGACATTAACTTACAAAAGACTCAATCGAGATTTTTGACCCATCCGGGTTGTTTGTCGAGTGTTAGGCGATGTTAACTATGGAAGAGGTTGAATTGAATCGCCAGGATTTTGACCCATTCGAGGTTGTTTGTCAAATGTTACCCAATGACGTTAACTCTGGAAGAGGTTAATCAAGCCAAGGATTTTGACCTATCAGGTTGTTTGTCGACCCATACGTTAACTCTATGGAAGAGTTGAATTGGATCCGTGGAGATTTTGACCTATCCGGTTGTTTATCGAATGTTACTGATAACTATATAAGAGGTAATGAATCCGAGGATTTTGACCTATCAGGTTGTTTGTCGAGTGTTACATGACGCAACTCGTGAAGAGTTGAATTGAATCCGGGATCTTGACCATCCGAGGTTGTTTGTTGGAGCACTAGACGCTAACACGACGTTAATGAAAGAGGTTCAGACCTTTTGACCTATCCGGTTGTTTGTCGAGTGTTTGCTCAAAGTTAACCTACAAGAGGTCAATTGAATCCGAGGAATTTTGACCCATCCGAGGTTGTTGTAGTTACTGATGTATGATGATGTTAACCTATGTGGAAGAGGCCAAGTCCACCAAATCTGATTATCCCAGTTTGTCGAAGTATTTTACCAATGATGTTAACTTGTATGGAACATTGAATTGAATCCGCCGGGATTTTGACCATCCGAGGTTGTTTGTCGAGTGTATACGACGCAACGAATAAGAGTGAATCAATCGAGAATTTTAACTCATCCGGTTGTTGTCGAGTGTAGACGTTAACTGTGACCAATTGGAAAGAGGTTGAATTGAATCCGTGATTTTGACCTATCCAGGTTGTTTGTGAGTGATACCCGGCGACGCAACTTAAGAGGTCAATTAAACATCCTTTGTAGCAAAGTTGCTCCTTAACTGGCCTTTTTTTAAATATCTTGCTTCTAAGATAATCATGATATCCGAATATTGATTTGGATAATCATTTGAGATTAAGAGTTGCCCCCTAGTTTCCCATAAAATCTAAAGGAACAAAGTTTGATGATTCTTTATTTTCGCCATGCTTTTAAAAGCTCAAATGCTCCACCTCGATGGTGGTTTTGATCTTGTCAAACTTGGATGCCATACATGAAATAATGGGAATCGGTTCCACATACGGCAAAACTGCTAGAAAACCATGAGAAAAGTTTACGCTTAGCTTCATCAGGTCCAAAGAAAGACAAGTTTGAAGAATTAATAATAAAACTCAAAATTTTAATATGAAAAATCTCAAAAAGAGGGAAAAACCACGGGGCCTAGCCCAATAAAAATCATCCACTATGTATTTATTTTGGAGTACAAAATTTCCTGATAACGGGATTACAAAATTGTACATGAGAAATCACAATGAGAATTAATCGACAACACAAACCATACCACGTCGTTGTAGCGCTAGAAGCGATAATGGTGAACATGGATTTGACACGAAGGTGTCGCCATGATGGAGCATGAGATTGGCTGTAGGATCGAGCGCTAGCCGGCTGGTGACGACCCGAGGTGCGCGGCTTGGAGGATCTTCAAGCTTTAGAGCTATCTCCTCTTACTTGGCCTCTCATATGAGGAATGAATTATAGATTGGAGGAGTGACGTCTCTAAATACATGCAAAACCCACACTAATTTCATCGAACTCAAAATAATCCCTTTGATCATTTGATGTATTTTAAATATTTGAATGCTCAAATGAAGTCGGAATTCTAAGATCTTGGGCTTGTTCGATCTGGCTCATCGAGACGCTCGAGGACAAACACTACATATTTGAGAGCTATTTAAGATTTAACCGATATCTCAAAGTTTCCATGATATTTTAAGTGCTTGATCTTGACCAGTTTTAATTTCGGATCTGCTTGCTTTTAACATCAAGATTCGTGCTTCGACTGGTAGAATTTTCAATGTCATATCAAATATATTTTATTTGTTTGATTGATTTTTTTAAATGGATGATCATTAAAACCAACCTATTTTCACCGGCACTGTTTGAATATTTTGATCATCCTGGTTTTGTTTTCTGGATGGTTTTTCTTCATTCTTCTGCGTATAGTGTGGATCCTTCTCAACTTTGAGATTGCGGGGCTTTGTCTGTTGGATGTCTTTATTCCTTTTGGGAGCTGCTTTGTTTTTCCTATACACTTAATGGATTCAAGTGATACCTTCATCGTAGCAATTTGTGCTTCGGACCATATATTATGTCTCAAATGACAAATCCCTAATAGTAATATTGAGGGGATAGGAGGTCGTCTTCACTTCATTTTGGTAGTTGCATTTCTGTGGTTTTCTACCCATGGATGCTCATATTTGCAATTGCCCCATTTGGCGTGAATGACCCTGAGCCTCTTTATCCCCTTTGTTTTCTATCAAGCTCAAATTATCTCAAGATTCGCTTTCACTCGCTTAAGACTATTGAATAAAACTAGTCTTTGATTTTCACTTTATGTGTTTTAGTTTTGTCCTTTTAAGTACTGTGTCATGGACTCTTCTCCTCTATTTGACCTTATTTTTTCGATCATTTTCATTTGGTTGCTCGATTTATCATTTTACTCTTTCAATTTTATGCTTTGGATTTTGATGTATTTAGCTTTTCTCTCCTTAATTGATTAGCTAGCAAAAGTTACAGTAACTTAACTTGAACCTTTATTTTCAATAAAATACCGTATAATGGGGTTTCTAAAAAAAAAAAAAAAAACCTATTTTCACCGGCAGATTTCAAATTTAAAGCAGATCCCTTGGAAAGTAAAATTAGATGAAATGCGTTAATATAAATACATATTTTATTGTGAGGGCTCGTAACTCTTCACAGGTTTTAAATACACTCAGTTCATACATTTATTAATTAATTTTCATGTAGTTATGGTTATTCAGCCTTCAATATATAAATTAGCATATATTTAGATTACAGATTTATAGATTAATTAAAAGTTCAGGCTTCTAATATTTATGTATATACATACCTTATAACTTAATAATAGAAGTTCATTTAATTTTTTAAATTAAATTAATTATACTTTTATTCATTCATTTATATATATATATATATATATATATATATATATATATATATATATATATATAAACTTAAAATATATATAGTTAAATTCGACATATTAACTTCGACTTTATTATAATAAAGGGATCTAAAATTTTAATTTAATTACTGAAATAAGTTTTGCCAATAAAAGAGCATTTAATTTAATATTTTACTTTAGTTCATTCACAGTTTATTTACTTACCTTGCTTAGTAGTAATCTAACCCACCCAATTTATTTAATTCATAATGACAATAGCTTTAACTTTAATAACAGTAATCAAAATTTTAGTTTCAAATGTATGTACATAATGGCAAAAAAATTATAAATACATGCATACAAAAATTGATATACATATGCATGCATATATATTACTTCAGCATAATTATTAATATATATATCATTTCTTTTTTTCGTTCGTATATCTCGCAATGCATATTGTCATTCGCATGCATAAGTAACTTTGTGTTTTACATTTATATGCCTTCTTTATGCAAAATAAATATATTTTCTAATTCTATTCGAATTTGTCAAACACCATTAGAATAGCTCATTAATCAATAAACATCATTTTGTGTGACATCTATGACCATCTATGTACGATTTATAGAATGTGTATTTGTATCTACCGTCATCATCATATGCGATCAAATTAATTATTAGATACTTCACCTGATAAATTTTCATGCTATGAAGTCATAATCATAATCCATTTCACAACAAATAATGTCTAGATAGTTCTGGTGATTGAAACTTTTGAGTTTATTTACATTAGACAGTCTTCATTTGTCATCTTGAAAATGTGTGATATTTGAGTGACTTTAATTGCAGCTAAGGACATCCTTGAGCTGGATCGAAGCAACGTTATGCCTATCACCCATTTATTTTGTTGAGCTGGTTCAGCTTAGGTTGTGTGATATACATGAAGGTCAATACATTCTTATTAAAATGAAATATTCATAATATTCTCTCTAATTTTCCTGCTCCACAAATACAGAATAGAAGAAGACTGATCCAAAATGAATCGTTTAATTCTCCAAAACGTAATTTTGTTACAAGCAATGGTCGTAGTAATTTTTTCTCCCTCCACACAATAGAAAGGGCTACAGTGCTTGGCTTCAAGTCTGCCATCTCTGATCCATATGGAACCCTCAGACAAATTAAGTCATATATTGCAATAATTTATTAACCAGTTTAAATGTATATACACACACATACATACATAGAGAGAGAAAGAGAGAGAGACAGTAGTTATATTTTCTTTTTTAATATGTTAAATTAGAATGAAACGACCTTCATTATTTTAAAGAAGATTAATTAAACAAATAAATGTGTTTTCAGTAAAAAAACATATATCATATATTATCAATTTTTTGTAATTGTATTTAGCTGCTTAAATTAATTTTAAAGTATCCTATTCATACATAATTTAAAAGCATCGTAAATTCTTTAGAACTACAGCAGCTAATTGCCTCTTCTTCTTCTTCTTCTTCTTCTTCTTCTTCTTCTTTTAATCTAATATAATATGAATAAACCTCTACCCAAATTACTGTGCTACATCTGGTAATCTTAGATCCCATCCATGACCGCACGATGGGTTAAATTTAAACCACTGTTAAGTGATAGTCTTTGCAGTAGATCTTATCATTTCAAAATGCTTTGATCAACTGCACAGCACAAAAGAAAAATATATATATAAACATACATGCATGATACAACTTGTTGAATTTGAGAAACTCATAAATTGAGGAGCAAATCTCATCTTAACTAAATTCAAGACTTCTAATAGATGAAAGTCCGAACTTTAATTAAAGTTTAGCAACTCATAAATTGAGTCATAAACCTCATCTTAATTTAATTTGAGTTTTCTAATAGATGTATGCCTCATCCTAATAAAATTTAGATAACTCATAAATTAAGTGATACACTCTATTTTAACCAAATTTGGGCAGCTTATAAATTGATGCATAAGCTCTATCTTAGCTAAATCCGAGTGTTTGTATGAATATTAGCTCAAACTAATATAGTACTATTGCTTGCATTCATAGTAACAAGCTCTCTAAATCAATTAAATTCTAAAATTAAGAAAATATAATAGACAAAAGGGAATTTTACATGCATAACAGATAAAGATTATATATTTAACTATTTAGCACCTAAAATTTGATTTTTATAAATATAACATTTTTCTATGTATAAAAAAGATATATTTTACTTTAAAAATTAATGATGGTGATATTTTTAATGTAAGATTAAAAATTTCAAGTGATTTTTACGTAAATATAATAATAATTTAGATATTAGATATATAAATATATAAGAATTATGACTATGTATGAAAAAACCCATAAACTAAAAGTAGGCAAATATGACTACTAATTAAGTTTGGTAGATATTATGACTTATCATCTTCTAATATTGGTAGTCTGAGATCGCCGTTATGCCTCAATTTCACCCCAAATAGTTAAATAAAATATTTACCAACATATGTAACCATACACAATCGAGGCAAGTGACCAAGAGAGCTAATTATCTATGATGGATTGTGCTCATAAGAAGTTTAAACTTCAAATCTAAATAAACTATAATCTAGATATTGGGGGAAATGTGATTATATAAAATATAATATGTCTCATGATGGATGGTCTCCAAAATTTTAGATAAATAGGATTAAGTGTTTTTCTTGAGCGATCAGCATATGACATCTTTGGAGCTTCAATCACTTCAACTTGTAAAGGCCTTTGATCTCCCTCCATCTCCAACATCGCCTCACAAAGAACTCTTTGAAAAGCGGAATCCCTTTAGGTTTCAGCTTTAGATGTCATGAGATATAAAATTGCATACTTTATGAAATAACTGCTATTCTCCGCACTTCTCTATTCCCATGACTTTACTCTCTTCCTTCTCATCCTTCTTATACTCACATCTATCATGTTTCTAAAGACGAAGTTGCCTAATTCTGAGATGAGAATTTGAACATTTATTTATTTTGAGTTTATTTCAAAAGCCATTTTCATGAGCAATTAATGAAATTCTATTTATCTTGATGAGAAACTAATAAAATGCAAGAAATAAAAAAGTTGTTTTAGAAACTAATAAAAGTTCATGATAACCGCTTTTGGGTTCAAAAATTTGCCACCACCTCTCGATGAAGAGAGTAGATTAAATGTGAAATTTTCGAACAAATAGAATAGTAGATAAGACACTACCCAGATTTCACTCATTTTGTGAGGACTTTAGATCTAGTTCGGGTTTCCTATGCAGCACCCACAAGTTAATTACTCTTCAATAATCGAGAGAGAACTTTCGATTAAGGCTAGTCGTTAGATCGCTTAGTGCGTAGTATATAGTAGCAGTATGTGAAGTTCCAGAATTTAGAATTTATGAAATTCATTATATTAACTTAAAGTGTATGGGGAAGACGACAGCTACCGATCTAGTCCCATGGTTCCACCATCCGGCCGCCGTGGTCCCTATTCTACTTAGTCAGAGGAGGTAGTTGACCCAACCTGACTGAAGGAGCCTTATCACAATACATGGGTTAAGTCGTCCAAGAGATCCTTGTACACTTGGGGTGGTGTTTGTCTAAGGAGACAAGCTTAAGTCTACCTTAGCTAACAGAGGGCTTTTTGCCCAATCAAGTATACCCTATGGTTCACAACTCAAAAGGTAGAGCCATTGAGGAGCATATGGGCTACAGTCGTGATTATAATATAATAGTTTCATTTGGTGGAAACCACTTTCGATCAAGGACTGTAACGCATCATGTGGAGCTCATGGCCAAACCGAAGTTAGAGGACACACGTCCTTCAGCATGAGATTATTTGAGATTAAACATAGTTGTACACTTGATTTGACTTTGGCTCCTTTGTGACCTAGAGTTTTCTTAATTTGTCACCTTCTACAAATAATTGCGAATGGCGAATTGGATTTTTTTTAGCTTTAAGTTTTTAGATTGAATTTCATTTTGATATTTAGAACTTAGTGATTTACGCGATTTCATGTTTGTATTGATATTTGGTTTGATTACTTTGATTTGAGCCTGTAAGTATATTTTAATGATAATTATCCCCTCCAGTTAAAAGTTTCATTCAACACAGCCATCATTGGGGGTGGTTAATTGATTGAATCAAATATATTTGATAACTTTAGATCCTGTCAACTCTGTTTAGCTCCTAATGAAGGATCAGATCTACTGTCATATGACAGAATTAACTTCTCAGATATTTTATTGATATGACTCACGAAAATTAGTCGAATCTTGATGCAGTAAATTGAAAGCGGTGAGATCAAGCACTTAAAATATCATTGGAAACTTTGAGATATCGGTTAAATTCCTAAAAGCTCTCAAATATGGAGTGTTTATAGTCAAATCGGCGTCTTGACGGTTCCAAAGCCAAAGATCTTACAATTCCAACTTTTGAGCATTCAAATACACAAAATACATATGATCGAGAATCATCATGAGCCGTCCGATTGGAGGAGTGGTTGGATTTTGCATGTATTTCTGAGATGCCACTCCTCCAATAAATAGCCCCTCATTCTTCATGAGGGAGGCCAACAAGAGAGAGAGGATAGAGCTCAAAGATCCTCCAAACAATCGTGCGCACTCGGCGTGTCACCACCGGCGTCGGCCGCCATCGTTGATCCTTGCCGTCATTCAATCTATCGGTCTCCATCATGATGACTTCTACCAATGATTGTTCCTGCATTTACGCGATGGTATTCCTTGCATTTCTGGTGATTGCTCATACGGTTCACCATCATCTGCTATACAGCAAGCTATTTACAACGATCGTTGTCATAGCGTTGTTCCTTTCTCATATACAATTTAATCCGTATCGGGAAGATCTTGTACTCAAGCAGATACATAGTGAAAGCTTTTCGGGCTAGGCCCGTAGTTTCCTCTTTTGAGGTTTTCCGTAAAATTGCAGGTTTTATTGTTCACTCTTTAAATACACGTGTGTGTCTTTGGATTTCACAGCTAAGGCAAATAATTTACTCTATGGGGTTTTCTAGCACCAAGTTTGGCCGTGGAACGATTCTCATTATTTCATCTTGTATGACAAAGTTTCCCAACAAGATTAAAACCACCATCGAGGTGCATTTCAAGCTTTTAAAGGCAGTGAAGAATGAAGATTCATCAAACTTTGTTCCTTCAGAAGCGGGGGCAACTCTTAATCTCAGAAGATCACCCATGTTAAGCATCTAATCGATTTCCATCCCAAGAAACTAGTCAAAGTTGGAGGATATTTCAACATTGAGAAGAGATATAGCTTTGTAAATTATGTTTTTCCACTCATGGAAAACGAGACCAAGGTTAAGGAGCAACTTTGGCTACAACCACAAATGGATGTTTTAATTACTCTTCCATATAGGTTAATGTCATAACACTCGAAAGAACCTAGGATAGGTCAAAGGTCCATGAGACTTCCATGACCTCTTTCCAGTTAACGTCATTTAACACTCGACAAACAATGGGATGGGTCGTCCTTAGTGGACTTCTCGACCTCTTCCACGGGTTAGCGTCATCGAGCAAAGACTCGACAAACAACCTAGATAGGTCAAAAGGTCCTTGGTGGACTTCGACCTCTTCCATAGTTTAACATCGCCGGGTAACACAAACGACCTGATAGGTCAAAATCCTCAGCGGATTCAATTCGACCTCTTCCATACAGGTTAGCGTCATTGGGTAACACTTTAACAAATAACCTCGGATGGGTTAAAAAACTCGGCATTCGACCTCCATGTTAGCGTCATTGGTAACACTCGACAACAACCTCGGATGGGTCAAAATCTCGGATTAATTCAACCTCTTCCATCATTGCATCATGTTAACATCGGTAACACTCGACAAACAACCTCGATATCAAAAAATCTTGCGTCGGGTGCCGACTCGCCATTTTCACCGGTCTCCATATCGGTCATCCCCCATACTGGGATGGCGCCACGCTTATTCTGACATTGCCGCCGGCGACCACCCTCATGCCAACCAGCAGCCGGTCCCGCTGATTCTGCCGGATCGCTGCCGTCAAATCCGGCATCTTAGCGTCACCGCTATCGTCGTAGGTCATCCTGCAACCGGTGCCCGCCGTGATTATTGTCTCCGGTTGTCATTGCACCCCATTGCCGCCAACCACCGTCGCGGTCTTTGCCGCCGTCTGGCCGTGGTCTGATCCTTCATGCTTGCCAGAAATCTTCGCCGGTCACCATCATGTGTCGGTCATCCGCTGACAACGGCGGCCTTCGATTACCGTCTCGGTTCAGTTCTGACCACCGTCGACCACCAACCTTGTAGGTCATGGCCATTCGCTCGTAGGGTTCGCTGCCGTCGGCAGGCTCTTCGTACCGTCGTATGTCATCCCTGGCTTCACCAGGCTCGATTACCCAATCATTCGATTACTCATCGGCCGTCGGTAGCATCGTAGATCCTTGCGTCATTGATTATCGATTATTGCACATTCGTCGCTGACCCATTGCGCCGCTCGATGACCATTGTGGCCGGTCCACCGGCCTATTCTTTGGTCATCGTAGCCATCGTAGCAATCTCGTCACCATCGTATCATCGCTACCGCTCATGCGTTGCCCGATTCTTGACCACCCCTGATAACCGATCACATTCTCATGCGATTATTGCGGTCTCGCGGTCACGCCATCGCGCAATCGCCGCCGATCCACCACCATCGTCGCCGATCATCCTGACCACCATCGTCGGGCATCGCCGTCAACCCCCGTCTCCGGTTATCATCGCCGATGATCGCCAAACCCGGACGGTCCGACGTCTGATTGGCGCCTCTTCGAGCGCAGACACGCGTATATCTCGCGGCCTTGATCGCCTCCGTGCAGACGGACGATTAACGCCTCTTTCGAGGAAAACTTTAGACATGGCGTATACTGCGCTTCGTCTCCAAACCCGGACGGTCAAAGCCGGTTGGACTCTTTGAGGGAAAAGCGGAACGTAATCTGCGGGCGATCGCCTCAAACCGGACGGTCGGCGAGGCGTTGAGAGGAACAATGGCGTAAGTACGCACGGGCGATCTCCTCCGACGGCCGGTCAGCGGAGATTGGCGCCTCTTCGAGGAACAACGGCGTAAGACTGAGCGGTCGCCTCAAACCCGGACGGTCAGATGAGGCGGTTCCTCTTCGAGGGAAAATCGACAACGGCGTAAATGTCGCTGGCCGCTCCGACCTTCTCGAAGAGAAGGTGCCTTCTCCACAGCCTGGGGTTTTATAGACCAGTGGCAAAGTAAATCATCAAAATGCCAAAGCGTCAAAAACGCCCAAACGTTAAAAGCGTCGTTTAGACTGCAGGCGCCATGACGCCGCCACGCCGCCGCTCTGCGACCTCGCCCGTACGCTCTGCCACTTCGGCGTCAGTTTTGCAGCGCCCGTTCTGGATTCATCAACCCGTGAATCGGCGTGATCATGAGAATCGCCGACCAGCCGCCGTTCGATCTGCCCCAGACGAGACCCCGTACCATCGGCCCGTTTAGCGTAGATGCGACCCGCGCATTACTACGGATTCTGCGATGCCTCGCGACCCATGATTGTTTTTGACGTTGATTATCGCCGATGGCGATCTTTTCATCGTTCGGTCTAACGACCGCAAGGCCCGACCTTTCTTGACTATATAAATGACCAAGCAATTTCTTCCATTATAATCCAACCCGAAACCTTATGCTGCAACGCCGTAAATGTCAGTATTGGGTAACCTCGAAATTTTTCGCACACATATTTGTGGTGTGCATCTTAGTAGTCATAATCTTGTGCTTACATGAAGATCTGTTCTCTCAAAATATGTCGTTCTGACTGCATTTCGTTGAAGAATTTACTATTTTGAAGTACTTGGCACATATATTTTTTGATGATTGAGATAATATGATCCAAAATAGGGAGAAAGCGATATGACTAAAATTCCTCAGTGAAACACGAATCTTGATCTCAAGAAAGCAATGTCGAAACTCGTGATCAAACACTTAAAATATCATTGAAAATTTTGAGACATCGGTTAAATTCCTAAAAATCTCAAATATGGAGTGTTTATAGTCAAATTGAGCGTCCTGCCGGTTCCAACAAGCCAAAGATCAAACAATTCGACTTCATTTGAGCATTCAAATACACAAAATACATCATATGATCGAGGGAATCATCATGTTTGTCCGATTGGGAGTGGTTGGTTGCATGTATTTATGTATTTCTCTATAAATAGCCCTCTCTCCATATGAGGGGAGAAGCAAGAGGAGAGAGCTCTAAAGATCCTCCACCGTCGTCGCCACTCGACGTGACCACCGCCGGCCGGCCGTCGTAGCCACCGTTGATCCTTGCTTCGATCTCGGTCGGTCTCCATCATGATGGACTTATCGTGATTGTTCCCATTCTGTTAGTAATTGTTCCGCATTTCTGGTTGCTCGCCGCATTCACCATCATCATTTACTTGCTATTTACGATCGTTGTCACATAGTTGTTGTTCCTTTCTCATATACAATTATAATCCCGGTATCGGGAAGATCTTGTACTCAAAGCATACATAGTGGAAGCTTTTGCGGGTAGCCACGTGATTTTTCCCTCTTTTAGATTTTCCATGTAAAATTGAGTTTTATTATTCACTCTTTAAATACGTGTGTGTCTTGGATTTCACCGGCTAAAAGAATACTTTTACTGGTTTTCAGCATAACATTTACTAAGTTGAAATTCTTATAATAGATTTTAGGTTTGTTAACACCTAAGAATAAGCGAATCAACAGATCCTGGACACTAAATTTAAGCATTTAGCATAGTGTTGGGGCCATGCGAGTGTTTAAATTATTTAATTTATTTTTTTAGATATTGTTGACTCAATCAATTTAATAATAGAGGATCAGACCTAGATTCATATTTTGAAGATTTTGAATTTGAGAATATTGAATATAATATCTTAAATATTTTGATAATAGTTACCTAGTTTATATCTTCAATCAACTCTATCATTAGGAGATAGTGCATGATAATTTAGTTTATTATTTGGATCTATTAATTTAATAATAGAGGATCAGTTAGATTTTTATTTTGAGAATTTTGGATTTAAGGATCAATATAAATATCTTAGATATTTTTAATAATAATGATTACCCCTCTATTTGATATCTTGATCAACTAAGCTATCATTGAGTTAGAAGATAGTCGTTATCTTACCAATTGAATTAGCTTCGAGATTTCTGTCTATCTGACATCATTAAGTTGATAGCAGGACGGTTAATCGAAAATCAACAGCATCCTCAGACACTTGAATTTCAGCATTCAACATAGTGTTGGGGCCCATGCGAGTGTATTTAAGAATGCTTACACACTTTTGAGGTATTAAATTGGAGTTTTAATCATGCTTTATAATGTGTGCAAAAGTTTGATTGAATTCTTAATTAAAGCCTTATGTTCTCTTGTACGATGTGTTGCGAATCTGGTGGCATAGTAGATGTTATAGATTGATCTAATATCTTATTAGATTTTTTAGATTAAAATTTAATTGATTCCAATTTAGCCCGTACAACCTTTTCAGACATTAAATTTACACTTTAAATCTCTATGTCCGAAACACGCAGTGTATAAATCTTAATTAATGCCTTACTGCTTGATGATATGTTGCGAATCGGTATGCTTTTAATTCTTGTTCAATATGTTAAAATTTATTTTGCATATAGTTCTAACTTCATTGAATTCTCAAACTCCAATGGGACTTAGCTTATGTTTGTTGACAAATTTGCAAGTCCATCATTAATCTCATTCAAGTTCTTTGATTCTTTTCAACTACCTGATGCAGAATGTAACACAGTTCATTGCAAGTTTCATTTACACTCATTAATAAAAGTCCCCATCTCCATGTAAGCTCGTACTTGTTTAAAAGCTTTTAGAATTTTTGTATATGCACGTTTAGCTTCAATTTATCATCTTCATTTAAGTTTAATTTAAGCTTATCAACACTTTTATTTATTCTTGTTTAAGTCTCCTATCAATCCAAAATTCGGCCTCTCGTGTCTCCGTGGTTTGGATCGAGCTATTCGACCTCTCTCTCGGCATGTTCGTGTCGCGTAATTCATGATCTTCTAGATTCTACGGCATGAGTCTTCAAACTTCGTCACTCTAGCATAGCGAGTCTTCGCTGACGCAATTTCAATTCATATTTTAATTTTGAGCTTGAGTTTATTTTGTATTAAATTAATTAAATTACTTCTTAAATTTAAAAGGAATATCAGCGTGGTGGCTACGTCGAGAGTCTATTATTTCCTCATCTACAGTATAGCTTGATTAATGCTACCATATGATCATTGATCCTCCCTGCCTTCTTTCTCGCTCTCCCCATCTCTTCAAAAAAACGTTAATTGCCTTCTCCACCATCTCCATTCTCACAAGACCATGAATCCTTCACTCTGAACCAATATCAGGCAACTTATCCCTGCTGATCTGAGGGAAGTAACTCCTCAAGAAGAGCCCCCTGACAGGACGTTGTATACCTCGACACATTTCCACAAGGTCTTTGAGGATATCTTTTGCTGAAGCTTCTTTTGATTTTATGCATACAGATCCCACTGTGCAGAGGAGATACAGTCTAGGAAGAATGTTCCCAGCATGCTGCACAAGCTCGTACAGATCAATCACAGAGCATCCCCTCTTCGTTTCCTCCTTAAAGAACATTTTCAGCTTCCTCAGTTCATCGAACGCCCTCATGTAGAGCTCACATACTTGTGGGGGCGAGCCTGGAGGTGCGCAGCTACTCTAAATGAAATTGGTTTCAGGTTCAAGCATAGTGGTGTGATTTCCTTGAGAGCGGAGACAATCAAAGAAATATCGGGAGCCGACGCCATAGCCAAGAATGGATGAAGGGTGAAGGACAAAGGCCGGGAGGACTCCGCACCCGTGCGGAGTCCAATTACAAGCTCTTATTTTTTTTTTTATAAAAAAAAAAAATTTGATTGGACTCCGGACGCATCTTGAGTCGGCACCTAATATTTTTTCCACATGCAGTGCACGTGATAAGAGATCTGGATTTCGAGAGAGAGAATAGGTTTCGCTCAGCTTGGATAGGGAAGGAGGTGACGGGATGGTCCCGACTAACTTTGTTGTGCGCGATCTAGGGGGAAAATATTACGTCCGGAGTTAGCACGTAACTTTTTTTGCCTCAATCGATAACAGCGTGCGAGAGATAATTGAAAATGCGTCGTAAAGGCGGAGCTATTTTCACGGTTTAGCGACCCAGCTGGAATGAGTATATCTTGCGGGAGAAATTTAAATATCTTCATTTAGGCGATCTGTATTTTTTATTCGGTGATGAGCATTCTGAAAAGCTATGAAGAATAAATAAAATGGAGCGTTGAAATAGGCGATGATGTCGTAAATAAAAATGGATCTAATCTTTTAAGGAGTTGTATATGTAAAATATGGCGATAGTTTGTAATTTATTTATTTAAGTTAGATTTCCTGCTTGTTTGGAGTTCTCTCAGCAGATTCATGTCGGTGAATTCTTTACTGGTCATGTCGAGATATTTATTTTTCATGATTTTTTTTGGTGTTTGGAGAAAACATATTCGATGTAATCCTTGAGGAAAATGGTGTTGTTTGATTAATTTTTTTTAGTGCTTATTTACATATGCTCTTGTCTTTGGTATAACGATTTTTTTAGTTTTGTTTCTTTACGTAGCCGGTTGTTGGATCATGGTAAACCCCAATCAGCAATGAGGTGGTCTCGACAAATTTTAGGAGACTGCTCTGCTTATCTGTCCTCTGTTTACATCATCATCACTTTACCTCTGTACCTCTGTTGTACCTCACCTCTGCACTCTGTACCCTCAGTACCCTCATCTCTATATACTTTGTATCCTCTAGGCCTTTACCTTTTATCTCTATCATTACATCTATACTCTTCTTTTGTACCTATACCTTCTACCTCCCCATGCCTCATGCTCTGTCTCTCTAATGAATCTATACCTTATGTACCTTAAATCGTGAGCTTTGTGAAATTGAAGGATGGTTTGGTTTTACTTACTTGTTTGGTAAATTCAATAAATTAATTTATAATTGTTAAACTTAAAATCAACTTATTAGGTGATGATAAATTTTATTATTAGCAAGGTCTCGAATGTTTTATATATCATTAGGTGATGATAAATTTTATTGAGCGTTGGTGAGAATTAGCTTTAAAAGACAAAATGAACATAATGTTGACGTTATTAAAATAAATAAATTATTAAATTATCAATCTCTAAAATGAGAGAACTTTCGCTCATAAGCTCTTATGATCATTTCACGTAAGCCTAATGTTAATTTTGAGAATTTGAATATATATTAACTATTTGTATTAATCAAATTAGTATTTTTTTAGTGTAGCATTTTAGTAGTACAAGTCAAAATTTTTTTAAATTTATCTGATCATGTTGAATTTTTATTATTATAAGCTATTTATTAAGCACCTAAGCGTCTTAATAATGTTGTTATCAGACAACATAAAATTATCAAATTTATCTTATGTAGATACTCGATCTATCAATAGAAATATAATAATTAAAAATTATATAATACTCTCATCAAAATTTTCAAGAGATCTTATGTGAACTGAAATTAAATTTGACTATATATTTAATAAAATCAAAATTGATGATTCTAAATTTATTCAAACTTTTAATTGAAGATATGCATCAGTTTTATTTAATTGGATTTATTTTTTTTTTACATACCAATATTTATTTTAAAATTTTAACTTTTGGTTAATTTTTCACCTAAAATAACCATTTGTGTTTTGGAAGCTAATATTTTTGTCATGATTCCTACTATGTATGCACTGTAAATGCTTATTGTGTTAGTTTTGCCTGGAATTATCAAGGGCAAAAGTCCTGCTGCTATGAACATTACTGTTGTTTTGACTTATGACTCGGTCATAGGTAGAGTTGCAAGATGCTTATGAGCGAAAGTTCTCTCATTTTAGAGATTGATAATTTAATAATTTATTTATTTTAATAACGTCAACATTATATTCATTTTTGTCTTTTTAAAAAGCTAATTTACTGCAGCTTCAATAAAATTTATCATCACCTAATGATATAAAACATTTTGAGACCTTGCTAATAATAAAATTTATCATCACCAATAAGTTGATTTTAAGTTTAACAATTATAAATTAATTTATTGAATTCTAGAAACAAGCAGTAGTGAAACCATCCTTCGTCAATTTGCTCTGCGTAGATGCAGAAGTATAGATTCATTCAGGAGGTATGGTACAGAGGGATTATGATGCAAGGTATAGAGAATTGAGGTATAAATTATACATGCAGAAGGTATAGAGGTATAGAAGTTATGGCATAGAGAATATAGAGCGGATATAGAGTGCGGAGAGTGCAGATGCAATTTGAAACTGAAGGAGATGCAGTGCAATCTGAAGATGCATGAAATCTCCAAAATTTGTCGAGCGACCTCATTCTTGATTGGATTAGTTACCAATCTGAGACAACTGAAAGTGAAAGCGGAAAAATCGTCTATACTCGAAGACGACAGTACATATGTAAATAAGCTAAAAATTAATCAACGACCATTTTCTCTTGAAGGATTACGAATATGTTTTCTGAAAAAATAAATGAAAATAAATACTGGATATTGCAAAAGCGTTCATTTATCTTTGGAAACTCCAAGATGTGAAATCTAACTTAAATAAATAAATTACAAATATTTGTCGTTTTATTCTCTTAAAAGATTCTATATTTCATCGTCTATTCACTCATTTCATTATTCTCTCTTCAGCTCTTTTGTAATGCTGATCTGCAAATAAAAAATCTGACATTGCAGATGAAGATGTTAAATTTCTCCCACTCATTCCCGTAGTTTTGGTACTTCGAGAAAATAGCGGTTTATCTTAGCGTTTTTTTTGCTATTATCTGTTGCGTCGTCTAAAATCAACATAAAGCTATGGACTCGGATAATATTTTCCCATCTAGACTGAGAACAAACGGAGACAACCTTGACTCTATGCAAGGCGGCAGTCGGCTCGTGTGATCTCTGCATTGACGGAGATGGCGAACGTTCGGCTTTTGGCGGCATTGCCGACACCACCACCTCCGACTAAGGAATGAAGCTGACCGGCTTCCCACTAGTGGTTCGGCATGTGACGACGAAGATCTCGTATAGTCTCACTAAGCTCCTCAGCTGAAGTCGTAGCCCAATTTGTCGAACGGCGAAGGAAGGAACTCCGCCGCACTCAAGTTCATCGCCGGCTTTTCATGGAGGGTTTTGGCTGGCCTTTAGCAGAGGTGTCAGACCGGAAGGCTGCGGCTCGTGCGCGTCCAGCTGGTAATGGCGATAGGAGGGAAGCTTGCGGTTGGCAGCAGGGACAAAGCGGGCAGGAGCTCCAAGACAAAGCCGAGGGAGAGAGGAGCAGTTCGGGTCGGAGAGGCCTTGCTGATCGAGAGAAAGAAAAAGAGCCCCTCCTCGGTCTGGAAGAGAAGAGCCAAGGAGGGGAATCTGCTGGTCCGCCCAATTCTCCGCGCATGAATTCCTTTTGGAGGCAGATAACATAAAAAAAATAAAGGTCGGCGGCTCTTTGTGAAGGGAAAAATGATGTGGCAGCTTACTATTAGTTGAATGGGAGGTAAAAATATGAGTGTGCGGCTTTATCTCCAAATACGTGTCAATTCGATAAAATTTTAAAAGCAATATTCTTAGTCAAACTAAATATCTATTCAGATAATTTCGGCGTTAGATCTGACGGTGTTCCATTTTATAATGGGTCTTTGATTAGTATGAATTCGAATGATGTTTCATTAAAATATTATGCTTGAGTTCGGCGTAAGTAAACTCATGGTGAGAGCTAATGGTCTCATTTGATAGGTTCGATATTTGAGCTAACGTGATCGTGAATAGGTTGTTTGATTTGCGTGGTGCCTAGCCTATGATATCTGCGTTGGCTGGCAAACAATTAGTTGATCGTGAGTGTGAAATATTTATATTATAGTTTCGGCGTTCTACGCAATCGTTCAATTGGAGGTCATTATTTTGATGGCGTCCGTCATTTTAGCGTTGCCACATAAAGTCGGAATTGACTTGAGCATGAACTATACATATATGAAGGTCAACATGGTCCCCAAGGCAAATGCTTGAAAGGTCGATATGAGTAGAATGGAAGAATCAGAAATGGCCAAGAGGAGCATGAAATAATATGTTATTTCTTTTTCTTCTTCTTCTTCATATTACCTTAGATTCTCTTAATTTGTCTTGTTAGTTTGAAGGAGGCTACATTTGGAAGTAATTTTTTTGATTATGCTAACCACCTTTAACTCTCTCCATGAATTATAAAATATTTTTTAATTATTTATGCTCTTTAATGACATTAGAAATGAGCGAGCGATTTTAGATATATTAGGCCCTTTTCAGTGAATTACTCCTTTTGATCATCAACATTTTCATAGATTATTTATTCTCTCAAAAAGTGTCATAAAATTTTTAATAATTAAATTTCTAAAAGCTTGATTTAGATTCATTGGACTCGAATCAAATACTTTTGATTGCTTTAAGTTTATCTCATCATTTATTTTGTTTAAATCATTAATTTGTTAAAGAGCAGTTTAATGATTTTGAATTTCTTTTATAAGTTCTGATTTAAATATTATATTGAGGTCCATATTAAATTGAATATGTATGTATGTATATATATATATATATATATATATCTTTAAATTTTTATTATAAATTGCACTTGGAAAAATTTTTAATAAACCTTTGGTCCTGTTTTTACGGTTATAACCGCCAAAGCTTACGACTGCCAACACACGAAGTTAAAAGGAAACCGTCTCCTCGCCTATTCCCATGCGGTCCTCATAGCCAAAGAAGGATTGGTAAGTATGGCGGAAAACAAACCAGCAGGAGAGTTGTCGATAACTCTTTTGTCACATTAAACGATTCTCTCCTCTTCTTCATCTTCTTCAATATCGTCTTCCTCCTCAATGTCTTCATCATGGTCAGATCTCTCTCTTGACTTATTAATAAGCATCGAAGATAAGTTAAAGCTTTATCAACAGATTGATCTCTTCTCCTTCAGATCTGTCTGCTCCCAGTGGCGTTCTGCCATGCCTGCCCCAGGACTCTTCCACGCTACGAGGTAAACTTTAGCAACAATGACAACGTCATCCACTTCACAATGGACAGCAATAATAATGCCACTCCATCTCCGTGCCATTATCAACCAATCTTCTCCCATCTTCTTATTTTGCTGTTCCAACGGATGGCTCGTCTTCAAAACCCGTGATAAAGGAACTCTTCATCTCTTTGATCCTGTATCAAACCATAAACTTATATTTCCCCAACTGTCCCCGAAGCTTTTCCGTCATTATAAAAAGTTAAAATCAAGTGTTCATAATGCCCCTCACTTGTACCTTGAAGACGTGGTCGTCTCTTCGAGCACTGCCGGCGGCGTATCCCCGAAGCTTTTCCGTCATTATAAAAAGTTAAAATCAAGTGTTCATAATGCACCTCGCTTGTACCTTGAAGATGTGGTCGTCTCTTCGAGCACTGCCGTCGGCGTTGCTGTGGCTGGAATTGTTAATTAACGAAGGCTTTATCCAAGAAAGAAGGTTTGTGTTTTGTAGGTATGGTAACGGCCAAAGGTGGAGCCTTTTGAAGGAAGAAAGTAAAAGCATAACTGCTATCGCTGTCGCTGACGACGACCGGTTTTATGCCATTGGCCATGATTGGGAGCTCTACATGCTCAACGAAAGCCCTCCAATGATCAGATTGAAAATGTTTAAACTAATGTTGCCGAAGCATATCTTAGAGCCGATCTGAAGAATGATCAGACCGACGAACGAGCATCTATCTATTGTTATTGGAAGAGCGGATAGTCAGATTTGAAGATTTATGGGAGTTTTAGGAGATTTAGGATTGGCGGGAGTTGGATAACTCTGAAATTAGATGTAACAAAGCTCTGTCGTAGCAACAGTAGATGTTGCATCTGAAGTTAGTGAAGCTTTTGGATCTATCTCCATTCTTGCAATCAATGCTTTATTCCATCACTAAGGATACTATCACTCAAATGATATATAGTTTAATTTATTTTAAGATAAATATAATTCAAAATTTGGTTGATTAACTGTTTATTAGATTTATCTCAAAATAAATTTAATCAAAATATATTGATTCAATTGTTTATTGTAAGGTGATCATTTAAATTGTAATCTTTAGTCTTTCTTTTTCTGTAACTTGTAATATTTATCGTCAATCTTCGTGACTTATATTCATAAATACTCTTAACAAAATAACTCTTTCTCTCTCTCTCTCTCTCTCTCTCTCTCTCTCTATATATATATATATATATATATATATATATATATATATATATATATATCTTTAATAGAGCATTCATCAGATTTCACAAGTTAATAAAACTTATTGTTAATTCATCAAAAGCTTGTACTTCAAACTTATATTTGTGCTTTATATGTGTGTAAGTCAAAGTCAGCTTTATCAATTGGCGACGATCATCAAAATGAAATCAATGCTGGGCGTACTAAAATGATCAACGACCTCCACGATGATGACTCTTTCGTATTGAGCGTCAAAATTGATTAAAATATAAATATAAATCCGATCGATTAAGCGCTTCATATCGATCAATATGTCGTATCGAGAAGCGTCTCCGAAAACGGCTCGTTCATTGATGTGTCGTTACGCTCAAAATCTTAAAGCGGTTTCGCCAATTCGGACAAGTTTGCGTGAAAATCGAGTGATCGAAAGCGGCGGCGTGTATTTTGAAATTTAAAATTATTGATCTAATTTGATAAACTTGAGCCAAAACGGCTCCGATCGGTAAACGGTTTGCATTGAATTAAACATCAAAATAACGAATCGATATATATTGATCATGTGATTTTATCGATGTAAAGTTATTTTAAGTACGATTAAGTGGTTAAAGGAATCAAATAAACCTAAATCTAATCGTTCCCTCCTTTTGTTTCGTATTTCCCTTAACCGAAAAAAACTACTCCTCTCATTTCTCGGGTTCGGAAGAAAAAACTCTCCTCCTTCCTCCACGTTCGAAATCCTCTACACAGGTAATTTTTCCTTTCCCTCTCAATCTCCTCTGGCGTTCTGCTGTCCACCGCTCCGGCACAATCACGTGTCCCCCGCTCCGGCGCAATCCATCCCGCCCACTCCGGCCGTCCTGCATTGCTCTGCCGCAGCTGCATTGCCCCTGCTCGCCCATCCCGCTCTGGCCCGCTGCACCAGCCCGCACGAACTGCTCCGCCATCCCGCGTGTCGCATGCCCAAATCCGACTCCTATTCGCACCAGTCCGCACGGCCCGCTCTGCTGTTCGCCAACCGCTGCCCGCAGCCCACCTCAATCCAGCCCGCGCAAACCTCCCTCACAACCAGCCGTTTTGCTCAGAGCATCAAATCAGCCAGCTACCGCACTTCTTCCCCAGCCCATCATTTTCCCGCTCTGGAAACATTATCAAGAGATTCTTCTTTCGATTTAGTGTCGCTCGACTTTAGCCCCAATTTTTCTTTTAAACCGGAAGAACATCGTCGAGAATTCTTCTTCCGCTTAAACTGCTTTCCTTCTATTTTCGCAATCGAGGAAGAACATCATCAAGAATTCTTCTTTATGACATTGCTTTTTCATTTCTTAGCATCAGGGAAGAACGTCGTCATGAATTCTTCTTTTTTTTCCTCTCGCTTTAGCCAATTTTTTCACCACAAACCGGAAGAACATCATCAGAGGCAAATTTTTTGATTTTTCACCTTGTTCCACCTATTGCAATCGAAAAATGAGTCAGATATATATATATATATATATATATATATATATATATATATATATATATATATATATATATATATATATATATATATATATATATCTTGTGTTCTTTCAGGGTTTGAAGGTCTGTTGTCGAGAGAGACGGATGAAAATGTATCATGAGACAGCGCTCGTTAAACAGAGCATGTAAGTAAGTCACCGTTAGATGTCCCCAGATGAAATCTTTGAAATTTTGTCTAATTTTAGACTTAGAAAAAGGGGAATGAATATATATTGTATTTATCTTCTTTCGGGTTTAAAGCGTCTCTATGCTCAGAGAGGGCTCGAGATGAAAATTAGTGGTGTAAGACACTCACTCTTCGATAGGGCATAAGTAAGCCAAACACCCGATCTGACCTCCTGCGGGGATGATGCTAAGAGGGCATTGTGTCAAATCTTTTGACTTAGAAAAATGGGATCATAAAATGAAGACTTAATCGTAAGAAAACTGCTAATTTTAAAGCATCAAACAAAAGGGGAATGAATATATATTGCATTTATCTTCTTTCAAGTTTGAAGGCCTCGTCGTGTTCAAAAGACGATGAGATGAAAAATCAGTATGGTGTATGAAGACACTCGTATGCTCATGGGAATCAGGTAAGTAAAGTACGATGCGACCCACTTACGGGGATGGCAGGGAGCTCAGAAATTTTAAAATTCAATACTTAAACAAATTCAAATGGGAATTACCTAAAGTTAAGTCAAACAAAAGAGTATATGATAAATATGAAGATAAATATTAAATCAAAGAGAAATAGGGGAAGAGCACCTAAAATTTTTTTTGGAAAGAATGGAACACTCATTTAAAATACATGTAAAATTTATGGAGGCTAATATTAAACTCACAAACTCTAATTACTTATTATGGCTTAAATTGAAGTAATGAGTGAGTTATCTTTTCTTGTAAATCCCTAAAAATTAAATAAGCTTTAATTGGAATTGAGTATCTAAACTCATAACATGCAATAAACTTAAAGTCTATGGATGAATCCAAATTGAGTTTAATAACTCTTATCTGAAATATGGAGGTAATTATCTTTAAATAAGCATGAGTAGGCTGAGCAATAAACAAAATCATCATAACTTATCAAAATGTAGATTGAACATAATCAAATTGGGAGAATTACAAAAAAAACTCAACAAACTAAGTGCGTAATATTTTAAACCGATCTAAATCAAAATACTTTCTTAGCCATAGAATCAAACTCTTTGTACAAGCAGACAAAAGGCGATACTAAATCAAAATCTATAAAATCATAGGGCTTTCTTTAATCCTTTAATCAAAAATTAAGAAACTTATTCTTAATCATGATTTTTAAAATCAATGAAATCACTAATTAAATAAAATTATCTAAGATATAAACATATGCATGTGCTCGAACATGGAGATTTTAAGTGCAAATTTTAATGTCTGAAAAGGCTGCGCGGGCTAAGTTGGAATTAAATGAAAATCTAAAATCAATCTCATAATTCAAAAATAAAAATTACCTAAATTCTCAAATACACATGGGCGAACCTATCTGAATGCTTAAATTCAAGTGTGTGTGAGGATCTTTGCTTGATTGCTTCCGATTAGTTTTGGGATCAGGTTAACCTAAAACCATAATAAGAGTTTCAAATCGTGAAATATAGAAGATTACGTGGTGACAGTAGAACTAATCCTTTATTAGAAGTTATACAGAGTTGACAGGATCTAAAGCTCTTAAATATACTCAAATTAATTAATTTTTCAAATCAAATTAACTGAAATTGAGTGTCTATCTAAAAACTATTTAAATGAAACTCTATCATTAAAAAGCTTAAAACAAACTCAATCTATTCACCTTGATTTGTTCTAGCTCACAAAGGAATGTCAAATCAAGTGTTACTATGTTCACTCTCAATCAATCTCTTGATAAGGATGTGCTGCGTCCTCATGCCTGGCTTGGCCATAGGCTCCATAGATGAAGTAGTTATGACGAGTCCTGTCAGTGGTTTAGCTAGTCCTCCATTATATTATGATCAGGCCATAACCATATGCTCCCCAATGGCCTGCCCTTTGAGTTGTGAATCATAGGGTATACTTGATAGGACAAATATATCTGTTAAGGTAAACTTAAGCACGTCTCCTTAGACAAACACCCCAGTCTATAAGAATTTCTTGGATGACATAACCCATGTCTTTGATAAGGATCCTTGGGTGTCTCTCCTACTAATTAGTGGATGCGATAGCCGGAATGAAACCATGGGATCTAGATCGGGCATGTCATCATTCCCCAATCATAGTTTAAGTTGAAATGATAAATTTCATAATCTTAAATTCCGAAACTCCATATCTTCTTATTATACACTGCATTTAGCGATTTAGCTATCCTTTGAAAGTTCTCTCTATTGAGAGGGTAATTCTTGTAGGGCTTGCTTATCTTAGAAAACTTGGAACCAGATCTAAAGTCCTCACAAAATGAGGACAAAATCTCTGGGTAGTGTTTTATCTACTATCTCATCTATCTTCTGAAAATTACACTGATACTTTAAATCACTCTCTTCAATTCAAGTTCATTGAAAGGTCGGTGGCGAATTTTTGGAGCCCATAGATTTATGGCGACTCTGCTGGGGACAGGATTCTCTTTCCATCTTTGGCTAGTCACATTTGTGCTATAGTAGCAATAAGATTTTTCTGAAAATTCAAAATTAAAATGGTGATTCAAGTATGTAATAAATTCAATATGAGGCTCTATATAGAATGAATCATTTTGTAGAGTATATCTTTATTACACCATTATTTTGTTTAATAGTACCTCTGCATTTTGAAAGTATACGGTGAAATAATAATTGCTGATTACTAATCTCCATCTTTCACTTTTACAGAATGGATCTATAAAGCACTCCTTTGACTGTTCAACTAGAGCATGGTGTGAACATCTACCTAGCCAATGCCATCATCAACCCAGGAGATGTCCGGGCTACCATTCAATTTGGTAGCATGAATTTTCAGCTATCGTAGCTGCAACTCTTGAAGTACCCACCCGTGGTATATTTGTCCGAGCCACCGGAAGGCCTCAAGTTATCAAGCTCATACTAGCCACCAATCAATTCAACAACCAACCGTTGTCAAGGAGTTCTCCCGACAGAGAACTTCAAAAAAGGCTAGTCAATCAAGCCCCATGAAAAGAACCATTGGGCAACCGTCTCTTTAATGCCTCGTGGTACCACTACTTCACCGAGTGAATCTTTTGTACCTGGAAAGCATGATCATGAAGCTTCCTCATCAGGGAGCAAATTAACCAGAAGATAGAGAAGAAGGAGAAACACTGAGCTGAGGAGCAAATCTCCTTTAAATGACCTTATGAACAAGCGATACTATCGCCAGAAGTGAGTATTCCTACGCACAACCACTTTGACAACCTAAAGTGAGTAAAGAGGAATAACTCTACTGGCGAAATAAAGCAGTCCTTCTAGAACCAACCATGTTAAGCTCCACCACCACAAAGGAGATAGCCCGAAGCATTGTCTGCCAGGATACATAAAGTTCTCAAGGTAGCCAAGGACAGAGGCCTAATAAAAAGAAGATTTCAGAGGCCTGTGGTGATGAAAAATACTAAAGCTCCACTAAGGAGGTTGCCATCTCTCTTGGTAACCCCATCGACCAAGATGCTTCACATGGTGATCGAAGGACACTTGGACCGCATGTCCAAAAATTTGCTATTAAAAAGTCTTAATGAAAGGGTAAGTAGATATGGAGACCAAGGCCCCGTAATGAAACCCTGAAGAATGAAAGAGGTGTGCATCGATACATACACTCATAAATTTTCCTCAAAAATAACTCATCATAAGTGGATACCAATAAGAAGGGATACCACTAATGAAAGACATGATGGTCGACACCTTAGAGAATTCTCTAGGGGATCCCATCGCCGATCAGATTCACCCCTACAAGAGAAGGTTGACTTTGATCGCAATTTTTTAATAAAAGAACTAGGGGATCCCATCGCCTATCAGATTCACCTCTACAAGAGAAGGTTGACTTTGATCGCAGTTCTTGAATGGAAGAAGTACTTGTCAAGACATTAACAATAGATCCAGGAAACGTCGAAGAAGAAAATAATGAAGATGACTCTATAGAAGTAGAAAGTCATCTATATGGTCGAAATATAGATGAACTCTCCGCCGCACATCCAGAATGGAACTTAGAGAACCTAAACCTGAATTCGACATCTATGAAGAAGATTCTTCATAGAAGAAAATAGAAGATGGAGCTTCGATCTTTGCTGAAGATGAATGAGAAGAAGACGAGAATGAGAAAGATATCATGGGTGCTGAAGCTATCTATATGGTTGAATCAAGAAATGATCACCGGTACACTTTTATAAATCTGCACCATACTCAACAATAGCCTCCAATGCACAAGGAGAAGGAGTCCAAGTTCTTCCCTAAAAAATGAGAGGAGGAGCAATAGTAAGAAATAGATGAAAAGGAAGAGCCTATATTGATTGACGCCATGACGCAGCTAGAGAGCAAAGAGAAATGCAACATCAAATGGAGGTCAAAGACAAGGAGATTACACAGCTTGGTACTAAAATGAATGACATGATGGTATAAATAAACATCATGATGGAGATGTTGCAGAAGAATATCACATCAAGTTCAGTACCTATTTTGCTGCTAATCAACAGGCAGCTAATAATACAACTTCTATACCACCAACACTGTGGGACCTCAAGCTCCTACAGTACATGTTATGCATAGAAATAAATTAACCCACTACCTCTCCAAACAAATCAAAATCAGGTACACTGAATGGTAACATGCCTAGAAACAATAATCAATGAAAAGATAAAGGCAATCATAGCCTCAGAGCAGGCTGAAAAGCTAGTGAGTAAGGGTCGCCCTTACCCAATTGAATATGACTAAGTGTCATACCCAAAAGGTTACTTAGTGTCAAAATTTAATACTTTCAGTGGGCTTGGTAATCCAAAGCAACATCTGGCCTAATTTTAGGCTACTTATGGTAACAGAGGGAACGATGCTTTCCATCAGTTCATCAAGATTGACCTCGCTTTTCAATAGTATGTAGAATTCAATGATTCTTAAAAATTTCAATTAGAGACTACATTTGTGAAAAGGTTCGCTAGTGCAACCGAGAAAATCACAATCACTGACTTTGCCTTATTGAAAAAAAGAAAAGATGAGTCAGTGACAAAATTTATAAGTTGTTGGCGTAACCTAAGTATGAAGTGCGAGCAACAAATGGAAGAAGAACATATGATCCAATTACTGATGGAAAATATGGATGATAAAATGACACCATTTTTATGCATGGCGTCGATTGCAATATTGCAAGACTTGCTCGATAGGGTGGCCAAATTCAAAAAGTTGAATCGCCTAAGTTTGAAGTCTATGTAGATAAAGTAAAGAGAAATAAACCTTCAGACTCAAGAAGAAATGAAATTCATGCCGCTTCCTATAGCTCAAATAGCAAAAAGTAGGTGATATACAATGTGGATAAAGGAAAGCCAATGTACAATGATGGGGAAAGAAGCTGTTATTCTAATCCACCAAAATTAGTATTAGGAGATAATGACAAACTTCAAACTTTTCTCAAGTGGTGGGGAGCATCTAAAACAAGTAACAAGAGATGATGATAAAATGCGATCATCTCTAAAGAAAAGATGAACAAAGATTATTCCTTTAGAAGGGACAAGGTGGCTAAATTATTTTGAAGCCAAAGCGGTCTACTTACCAAAAATTAAAAGGCCTGAAGAAGCTGATCAAGTTAGTAATTCAAATTACTATCCCTATCATCGGATGATCAGTCATCCTATCGAAGACTATTATGTCTTCAAAGATTGACTAGAAAGGAAGTATCGACGAGGTGAATTTATACTATCCGATAGTTTTCTAGTCATCCCTAAAAGAGAATCTACAAGGATGATTACTTCCTCTTCCGTATCATCCAGCAAAGACAAAAGAAGGAGAAATCAGTTCAGACTGAAGAATAGGAAACCGTAGTCTCAAAAAAGATCGTGAAAATGTTGAAGCAGCTAAAATACCTCCCTAGTGTTAAGTGGAAATCACCACTTGAACCTATATTGGACTTAAGAGAGATGCCTAAACTAAGTATTTGAGTTTCTCAAAGGTATTATGATAAGGCTACTTCGTCACAACATAAGAAGCAGTCTACTAAATGCAGGCCTCATAAATCAAAGAAGTCGGCTAAGAAAAAAAGATCAAGAATAAAATTACAACTCAAAAGATCATTAACAATTTAGAAGAGTATCACCAGCCAACAAGATAGCCATTTAGGCTTGTAGACTTCATGCCTAAACTTTGTATTGCTGAATCAGATGAAAAAGATAATGGTGAATATTGTCAAGTAGAGATATGCCGAATCATCTGCATGATGTCAGATGTTCTTCAGTATCAGTTACTCCAAAATAACAAGGGTAGCCAGATAGACTCGACCAACCATCATAATTCTTGTCAGGAAAGAAAGAAGTGCCTGAGGAGCTAGTGTTTGATTTTTATTTAATGACTCAATAAGATAATAACAGTTCATATGAAGATCTATATTTTCTCGATGGAGAAGAGTCAGACTCATCAATATCATCACATATGAAACGTATGACGTTGAAAAATGAGTCTAGCCCTTTTGGCCAATCTTCGAGAATAAGAAAGGAATTTGAAGAAACTACCTCTTGAGAAGAATCTTAACAAGATGAGGTGATTCAAGTTCAATTGAGAAGTGATAAAGTCTTACCTCCTTCATCAAAATAAGAGAAATGTAAATAAAGACAAAGGTAAACAAATTAAAGTCAACGAGGATATCATTCCCAAAAATCATTGGATAAAGCCTAAGTCATGTGAGAAGATATATTATAATATTCTATCATATTTGAGAAAGATCCTTGCACAACTGAGTGTGTACGAGGCTCTCTTGATGTCAAAAGATCTTTGAGAAACTTTGATACAGGCTCTCAAAGATCTAGAAAGTTATGAAGCTTACTTTGCTGAAAAATACATGACTGAAGTATTGCAAACTCAAGATCTCCCAGTAATCATATTTTTTGAATAAGCTCTTATGTTGGGAACAACAGATCATTACTGTCCTCTATATATTAATGTAGAGAGTGATGACATCTCGATCAATCAAATATTAATTGATCCAGGTTCTTCTATCAACCTTATGAGTATAAAGGTATTGAGAGGATTATCACTCGATATCCAACATCTTGGGCGAGATAAATTGATAGTTCATGGTTTCAATAAAAAAAGGGTAGAAAACTCTAGGTTCTTTCATTCTCTCACTCAAGTTCAAGGATTTATATACAGAAGCCAAGTTTCATGTAATCGACGCTGATACGTCATTTAGAGCTCTCTTGGGTCAACCATTGCTACACGAGTATGGCATGGTCCCATCAACTATGCATAAGTGTATGAAGTACCTATGAGAAGGAGAAGAATTTAGAATTTTCAGTAACCTACAACCATTCTCCATCAATGAAACAAAGATCTATGAAGATGAAAAATATTTCATCTTCAAAGAGCCTAAGATAGCAGAGCCTCTTGAAGTGGTAGTATCCACTTTAGGAACTAAAAAGAAATTTCATAAAGTGAAAGAGCAGAAGCAAGGAGGAAGAAAGAAGGCAATAATGACTCTCCCTAAAGCACTTGATTCTACACCTAAATCAAAAAAAGCAGTTCCTCATTTGGGAAGTGACACAGAAGAAGGAGAAGATATTCCTGTCAAACCTAAGGGAACTTATAAGCTTTCAAGAAAGGCAGAGTATGAAATAAGTGATTCAGATTCAGACTATGACTTTGGATCTACTTATGGAAATAAAGTTAGATGATCGTGTCAAGGAGGATAGCTCACTTGGTAGAGTCAGATGACTCACTCAAAATTATACCCATCCTCGTGCTTCAAAGAAATCACTTCATTAGAGATTCATGATATTGAAGAATTGATAACATTCTATGTGTTGCCATTGAGTGAGAGTGGTGGAACAAGAACTCTATTTTACAAATCTGAAGAGTCTTAGTCTCATAATTCTAAGTAGCCTACTCAACATGAAAATTATGATGAGATAATGCAGACAAGAATACCAATATATTATCCATAAAAATTGCGAAGAATGATGCATAAGCTTGGAATTCATATTGAAACTACTAAACATAGGACTCACATCTTTAACAAGGAGCTAAAGAATTCCTCAAGCATCAAGAAGTGATAAGTTTATCACTAAAGGTCCGGGTTCATCCAAAATCTCATCAAATAGCTTGTTATAATATAATAGCGAGATCGAGACTCATAGTAAGAAGAAGATGATTCCCATGAAATTCTTCTTAAAAATGATGAAGAAGTAGCCATGCGCACTAAGAACTTAAAGATGGTGGACAAATAGCTACTTTGGATGAACTTAAAGAAATCAACCTAGAGTCAAGATGATCCTCCCAACTTTTGTCGCACTTTGCCTAATAAGAAAGTTGAAGAGCTAAAATGCTACTTTGAATTCGTGATTGCTTTGCTGACATATTCTCAAATTCCGTGCTTATCCTCCGATGTATTAGTTCATAAACTTATTAAACTAGATGCAACACCTAAATAAGCTCCCAAGCGAATGAGATTGGAGATCGAAGAGCAAGTAATTACAGAAACTAAAATGCTGATCGATGTAGGCTTCATTCGAGAGAAGAAGTATGCATATTGGATAGCCAACATTATCCTAGTTAGGAAGAAGAATCCAAATCGTTTACGATTGACTTAGGGACTAAATAAGGTGTGCCCAAAAGATGACTTTCGCTTCTAATATCGAACTATTGGTGGACAACACTTTCAACTATGACATGTTCTCATTCATGGATGAATCATAAAAAAAAAATTAAAATGACACTTGGAGATGAAAAATATACATCATTCAGAACACCTATTGGCATCTATTGCTATATGATCATGCCCTTTGGCTTGAAAAATGCTAAAGCTACATACTAAAGAGCCATGATGAGTATTTTTATGTGTTGATTCATCAAAAGATGGAATGTTATGTCAACGATTCGATAGTAAAGAGCTTGAATCATGAAAACCACTTCGAAGACTTGAGAATTGTACTGGAGAGAATCAGAAAATATGATCTCAAGATGAATCCTCTAAAATGTGCATTCTGGTATCCTTCAAAAAAATTCTGTGGTACATTGTGCCACAAAGTATTAAAATTGATCGCTAAAATCAAGGCAATCGTGGAGATGCCTCCACAAAAAAATTTACGCCTTCATTCTACGGACTTGCATTCATCCGTCAATTTATATCAAATCCTATTCGGATCTTTGTCAATTTTTGAGATTAATGAAGAAGGGCGCTCCTTCAAGTGGGATAGCAGTGCGAAGCCTTCAATAGCATTAAAATTTACAGTTAAATCCGCAATCTTGTAGCATACTCTTCAGATCCCTCATTACATGCAGCTACATTAGAAGAGTCCCTTGGAGCATTATTGGAATAACACAATGAAGAAAGTAAAGAGAATGCTCTTTATTATATCAGTCAGCAGTTGATTGGAGCAAAAATGAGATACTCTCAGATAGAGAAGTACTGTTTATCATTGATCTTTGCAGTCCAAAAGCTTCATCACTATATGTTATCTCACAAGATTACCCTCATCTCAAGGATTGATCCACTGAAGTATTTGATGATAAGACCAACATTGACAAGTCATTTGGTAAGATGGGCAGTATTGCTTTTACAATTTGATATCACATATATTCCATAGAAAGTAGTGAAGGGATAAGTCTTAGCAAATTTTCTAGCTGCACATCCTATCTTTGTGGACTCTTCTCTTAATGATGATTTGCCCAATGAGCAAATTATGCTCATTCATGAAAGAGAAAAATCACAAATTTGAGAAATGTATTTTGATGGAGCCTCATCGATCAAAAAAGTCCAACCTCTAAATTTCCCAAAGAGCAAGCGAGGGAATGAGATGATCATCTTCATAACGAATATAGAAGGAATCTTAGAAATTAGGCAAAACAAACATATTTTTGGTGAAATATTTTCATCGGTAATTAGCATTATAAAGCTTGAGTTCTCGAGCTTAAGAAGCAAGTCCCAAATATCACATTAACTCGAGTCTCTCAATTCGAGAATAGTAAAGCTGATTGCTTAATAAAATTAGCTAAGAAAATGACAAGTATGAATGGTGATTATGTCATGATCGGCATATTTACTTGACGAGTCTTAGAGCCAGTAAAGTATCAATCCCCATAGGTAGAGGGATTATCAAATCTGACCCAGCAAGATGCAACCCAGGTTGCTCCTCATACTCCCCAAAATAAGCAAGAAGTTGTATCAAAAAGAGCTAAGAATGACATTGCTTCAGAAAAGTAGTGTGAAGCCTTTATGGTGGAAGAGTCATGTGATTGGAGGTAACCCTTCATCGACTACTTTAAAGAAGGCAAATTATCAAATAATAAATTACTGGCAACTCAAATCAAGAAGAGAATGCTATGCTATGCTTTCATCAATAATACTTTATATCGTAGATCCTTTGAACAAATGTGGCTACGATGTCTAAATATAGATGATAGTACCAGAGTGATAGTTGAAGTTCATGAAGGACTTTGTGGTGCACATCAGTTAGGTCTCAAGATGGCAGTAAAAATCAAAAGGATGGGATATTATTAGCCATCTATGGTGAGAGACTATATCAATCATGCTAAGAAGTGTCATGAGTGTCAAGTACATGGGAACCTCATCCATCAACCTCCAAATCCATTACACCCAACAATAGCATCTTGGCCATTCGAATGTTGGGGTACATATGTAATTGGACCAATTGATCCACCATCGTCAGTTGGCCATCACTTTATCCTAGCAATGACTGACTATTTCTCTAAGTAGGCTGAAGCTATCCCATTAAAAGAAGTTACTGTTGATTGAGTGATTAACTTTCTCATGCATAATGTGGTCTATAGATTTAGAGTGTTGCGCCGAATAATTTCTGATAATGACACAGCTTTTAAAAGTGCAAAGATTTATAAATTCATCGATCGACACAAAATTGATTGGCGATACTCTTCAATATACAATCCAAGAGTAAATGGCCTTCAACAGATATTAGTCAAGGCTTTCAAGAAGATCCTTACTAAAAATAAAAGAGAATGACATATCAAACTAATAGAGGCTTTATGGGCATATAGAACTACCTACAAGACGCTGATTAAAGTCACTCCCTATTCATTAGTATTTGGAACTAAACCTTCACTTCGAGTAGCCATTCAATACAATTTAACTGAAGATCAAAATGCTCATCTAAAGATGGAGGAACTCGACGTGCTCAATGAACTTAGATTGCAAGCTCATCCACAGTTTATCAAGCAAATATGTCCAGGGCTTTTGACCATACGGTGCAGCCTCAAACATTCAAAAAAGGAGAATTAGTCCTTGTGCTGAGAAGTCCAATTATCCCTAATCAAAAATTTGGTGGCAAATTTGAGCCTAACTGGGAAGACCCTTTTTGTCATTGATAAAATGTATCAAGGAGGGGCATACCAACTCATCAACCTAAAGTGTGAAAGACCAATACCGCCAATTAATGGTCGATACTTGAAAAAAAATATTATACGATGACCACATTCTCAAGGTACAATAGAAATCCCACAAGATAGGGGCATTTTTTTAGTATATCTATTTAGGTCGACATCGTGCTTCATGCCGAGATCCCTAAATAAACATACTCTAAATGAAAAAAAAATTTCGTGAAAATTCATCTGTTATAGAGGGGCATATTAGATTTATATACATAGATGAAAGCAATGCTACATATTGAAACTCTCTTAAGAGTATATTAATTCAAATATTGATGTATTTGTGTATTTTCAGCTTAAAAATTCTCCTAAATGTACTTTAGAATTCTCCCTGCAAGATAGTGGGTATTTGTTTAGTTTATGTTAAGTTTATTTGAGTTGACGTCTATTGGTTCTATTTTCTCTTACGGAATAGAAAGAAATAACACCACATAGAGTTAGGAATATTTTATTTAGATGATCAAATATGACATTAAGGAATAAGCATATTATCTTAAAAGATAAACATGCTTTCCTGTAATGGATTCAATCATTTCAATAAAAGACCTAAGGCTAATGGGTCTTTCGTGTACCAGAGTATTTTCCCCTGAATTACATGGAAAAGTAGAATAGGGTCAATTTTATTCTGGGATTATTGTTCCTATAAAGGCAAGCCTCTATAGTTAATTACATCTTAGGAAGGGTCTTTTCCTAAGAATACTAAATAAGTGGTTATTCCTAAAGACTATTAAGGTAGCTTTCAAAGGATTAATTTTTGGAAATTTAATTGGGAGAGGTCCAAATTGGAGAGAGTTATTTTTTTTAAGAGTCAAATAGAAAAGAGTAGGAAATGTCTATTGATATTGGGATACCCAATAGACATTTCATCTATCCTATGATTGGGCTTCAAATTTAGGATTTAATTTTAGAATTAAGGTTATCATTTTCTTAGAAATCTAGGACTTAGATTATAGCAGCACAAGACTACAAAAATGCCTAGGGTTGAGGATTTATTCCTAAGAGGATGCTTCAGAATGTAGTTTACAGGTGCTTTTGACACATGTCAGATGCTCGATCTAATTCTATTCTTGGGAATCATTGGTCATTCTCTTCACTTGAAGGAACTAACTTATCTCTGACTCTTCTAGACTTACAACCTGCCTGGAGAAGACTGCCAGCTAACACCACCTAAGTCGTATGAATGGAAGATGGCTGGGCTATTACAATTTTAGAAAAGATATCTATGAACCTAGACTTACTCCCTAACCCCTAAGATTATGTAGGGTATGAAGATCTAACTAATGCATATTTTTCAAATTTTTATAATTTTTGACTTAATATTCATTTTAGACCATAGAATACAATTTATGCTTAATGCATGTAATTAGAAAAGATTATGGGCCAAATCGAATAGAAGAAGGTGTACTTCCACCATAGGCTCTCAAAGGTCAAGCCCAGGTTCTCTGCAAGGATGAAAGTCCTTCATTAATCAAGAGTGAAATAATATGATTATGCATGATATTAAAACATCTAGCTAAGGGGTTGCTACATATTTTATCTTGCTTTAATGGCCTAGGCTTTATATGAAGATTATGAGTTGTATTTATTTTTATGTTTCAATTGACTTAGTTGGGTATAAATTTAGTTTATCCTATGAGCCTACGGGCATACATCGACAAACATAGCAGAAAGAAACCTAAGAAAAGTATACTGTTTCTATTGTGCACCCAAAATAAATTAAGCCACATTAAATTATATAAGAAAAAGGCCAATGTAGTCGGGTACTACTGTACATCCCGGAACAAAGAAAATTGAGCAACCGAGTTCCTTATACAACCCGGCCTAGAACTACAAATTTAGATCTATGGGTCTTCTTTCCAGGAAAGTCTCCTTCTTCAGGGACATCCATCGGGCTCCACACGGGACCACCGCACCATCTCCTGGTTGGGTCAACTCCTACTAATCCTAGACCCCATAGATCCTAACCTAATTTTAAGCTCAAATTTACATTTAAGATTCAAAAGAAATCCTTAGCCCTGCAAAAAAATGTTAGGAAATACACACAGCACACAAAGCAGTTTATATTTCACAAACATACGGGCTTAGCATTAATTGCTTGCCAAGCCCACCTGTCCTATGGACTATGTTAAGGGATTTTTAGCACCTGCAAGCAAATAATAATTTTATAATTTATTTATTACAATGATCCCTTTAACACAACCCCTGCAGAAAATAATGTTAAATCTAGAAAGAAAGCCCTAACATCTAGTCTAACGAATAAACAAGCCTAGGCATCCAGTCTAAAGCAATACACCACACAGACATGTGAAGCACCACACAACATATCACAGAGATTAAAAGAAAATCACAGAATGATCTAACCTAGATCTAGAGTTCGTGACCTACGTAATCTAGTGTGTGTAGAAGTGGGGTTTGTGTGGCTAGGCTTTGCTAGGCCTTTAAGTTAAGTTTGAAGTTTGAATTGGTTTAAATTTTACCATTGGTTGGTTTCAATTCAAATGATGATTTAATTCCCATTTTTATGTTCATTTTATTTGGTTAAAGTTGTATAGGTTTTTGAGAATGAAGAATGGAGTGATTCCATTTTTGGATGGAGCTCTTTCCATTCAACATCCTAAATCCTATTGAAGTTTCCAAAAGTCTAACTAAAATCCTTAAGTATTTAATTAATCCTTTTGATTTTATTTATGTTTAGATTTGATTTATGTTATTTCATTTGTTTGAATTACTTTGTTTGATTTATTTAAGTTATGATTTGTTTCATTTTTAATTAAGTTGTATGGATTTCATTTAATTTGGCTTATGTTAATTTACAGAGTTTGATTTTATTCAATTTAACATAAGTTATTAAATTATGAATTTGTAAGCTTAAGGTTTAAGTTCATTTAGTATAAATTAATACCTTAGGTTTATTCATAGATTATTCTTAACCTAAAGTACTTAGGTTAATTACTTGATCTGATTAACTTAGGTTTTAGATTCATTATTTAAATTCATTAAGGATGAGTGGTTTCATTAAACTTAATTTAAGTTATTTAATTATGTTTGAATTTCATTAAGTATTGATTTTCTTACAATTTTCATATTTGATTAAATTCTTTGACTTAGAAAGTTTTGATGAATCACCTTAAGTATTTTTAATGTTTTTTATAGATTAGTTCAATTTATTTATTGATTTAATGAATTAATGATCATTCTTAATTATTATTTAGTTTATATTGACCTAGAGATTTGGAAAATCAAGAATTCCAAATTTATAGACCAATTAGGTTTGAGATAATTATGGAAAGTGGGGTTACATGCCAATTTTATGCTTCTAAAGTTTCAACTTGATTAGATATGCAATTGGGGTATAATTAAGGTTTAAATTATTTCATTAAAACCTAAATTAAGCCTAATTTATTAGGATTCATTAAGAGATTTTATTTTTAACTTATTCTTTATTGGAATACCTTTCCAATGAGGGTTTATTCATAATTTTTGTTTAAGTGGTTGATTTATTATGATTTAATTAAATTCAGGTCATTTAATTGAATTATTTAATTCTTTTAATTACCTAATTGAGTTAATTAGTGATCTGTTAGGTTTATATAGGTTTTCTTAGGTTTAATTAGGATTTTGATGTTCATTATATTGATTTAAGATTATTAGATTAAAGTTTTCTAATTATTTTATTAAAGGGTAATTAATTTAATTAATTTAAAGGTTAATACATATGAAATTACAATTTTCCTTGAATTCAGAGAATTAAATCCCCAAAAATTTACTTAAGGTATGTTTTAAGCTTAATTTCATTTTTCCAAAGTTTCAAATTATTTGGATTATTAATTCGAGAGTAATTAGGATTTAATATTTTTCAATTAAACCTAAATTAAGAAAAAAGTACCCACCCAATAAAATTAATTGTGGATTTTAATTTATATGGATTCCTCTCATCAAGATGATCCATAGAGCTTTTATTTATATTTTTCTAATTTTTCTTTGATTTTATATGATTTTTAGAAGTTTTCTGAATTTATTTTAATTAATTAAACCGTTGTTTAATGTTTTTAACATTTTTAAGTGACGGGTCCCACACGGTTTCATTAAAATCAGCGGGATTAGTTTTGGACCACCCAATCAGAGATCGGACGGTCCCTATTGATCCCGTGGTTCTGCGGGATCAAAATGCATGTCGCGCGTGGGTTGATCCCGTGGGGCGATCCTAGGTCGTCCGATCTTGGATCGAACGGTCCAGATCATTCTCGTGATTTCTTAAAAGGATTTAATCAGACTAAAAATGCCTAGATCTGGACCGTCCATTTCTTTTAAAAGAAACGAACGGTCAGGATTTCATCTCCCCCAACCCTGCAGGAGCCGAGGACCGTCCATGGTATTTGGTTGATATCTTTTGATATAGGTAATGAAATTGGATGATTTAAAGTGCTACATGATCATTGAAAGGTATTCTTTCAATCCATATGGCTTGATCTCACTAGAAAACAAGCTTTATGGGAAAATGATGTCAAAGCATTGAAGAAAAGAGGGGTCATCAATGGCATACCTTGATTTAGGGAGTTCCAGAGGTTGAAATCAATTCCAATAGCTTCGTTTCTTCAAGAGAGAGCCTTGCGCCAGAGTAATTGAGCCAATTCCTTGTAGTTTGATCTCTAGACCAAGCTTTGGATTTGATTTTTAGTTTTGATGGTTCACAATGGTTGAGAGTACTTGCAAGGAGGGGGAACTTTCATTTTGCTTCTGTTTGGATATGTGAGGATGTATGTGAGCTTAATTCTCCTTGGGGAAGTGTCTATGCTTGGTTTCCTATATGGCTTAAGCTCTTATGCACCTTTTTTTTCTCCCCCTTGGTCGGCTAGAGGTATGGAGATAGCTTGGAATCTTGCTATCTCACTTCTCTTTGCATTACATATGTCCTTTGAGGAAGAGGTGGGGAGGTGATGAGGGCAAAAGGAATTTTGCCTTCTTCCCTTTGACTTTGCATTTGGCTTCTTCCCCTTTAGATCTTAGCATGAAGTAATTAAGGGGTTTTATTATGAGTTAATCAAGGTTCCTAAAATATTTTAATTATTTCCCCATTAATTTTTTTTTATGTAAAATACTTAACCCAATCTTGATTTCACATGGATCAAATGACTTATTTGACCCAATTACACCCAATGGGAAATTGGGTTGTGTCCTATCATCATATCCAAATGATTTGAGATAATCATCTTATAAATAGGACCCCATATTTGTCATGAAAGAGAAGAAGAAGCTAGAAGTGAACTTGGGAGAAAGTTAGAAAAATGCTATAAGATTGAAGTCCAACATCGCCATAAGTGCCACCATCATTTCTTTTCAACGCAAGAATTGTAATAGTCCAATTACCACCACATAGTTGTTGTAACCTGATTTTGAAACTCTCATCATATTGATTTCATAAACAAAGCCTTATAATCCCGTTATAGGGAAAGTTGAAACTTTGTAACATTTTCTAGGGTAGGCCCCGTGGTTTTTTCCCTTTTTTGGGGGTTTTTGCATGTAAAAATTTTGGAGTTTCTTTTTCTCTTTTGAACTATATGTATGCGTGTGTGCTGGATTCTATACAAAGCTAAGACTTGAAGTTTTACTCTACCGCTCGAAGTTTTCTAGCACAATAATTTGGCATCGCCTATGGAAAGATTTTCATTACTTAATCACAATGTCACAATCAAATTTCCAATCAAGACCAACATCATCCTCTAGTGGAGAAATTCTTATCTTGGAAGAGCACATGCGGATAATTGAGGAGCATTAAGCTTAAATATTTCAGCTCTTATTAGAAGTTGAATAACTAAGAGGAGTGATGCAACCAGAAGAAAATCAACAATACCAACGATAACATATAATTTATCTTATTGAAGAGACTCATGAAGAACCCCCTCATAATCATTTGGGAACTCCCGCACATCAATATGAGTTGGATGATATTGCTAGTTCAACTCTTCTCTTTACACCAACTAAGAATCACCCTATGTCTTTGATGGAGTTGTATCAACATTTTGATAGTTGAATCATCTGTTTATGGAGACATCTTGTGAAGTTATTCAAAATAAATTATGACATCCTATCCGAGAAGAGTTTCCTCTAAAAGATAAGTAATTCATTCCTCATCGATGACATTACGAGACTTATAGTTATACTCCAGTAAATACATCTAAGACAGACATCATAATGGAGATTCAAATTCTAAATATGTTAAATGGCCAAAATTATTGAGAAATCTAAATGGCGAAGACCAATCACAATATTGTCACTTTCACCATTGGAAAGAGCATTCAATAGAAAAGCTTTCATTTGAAGGAAAAAATTGAACGTTTAGTCCAATAAGGACATCTAAGAGGCTACTTACTTGAGCAATATGTGAATCATTAAAAATGATATAAGAGGAATCATAACAATTAAATTGTTGGAGTTATTGAGTGAGAAGTATCAGCGATACTTATCTGAGGGAAGATCTCCTAAAAGAAGCAAATCAAAGAAGTCAAATTATTAAAAAATTAATTTTTTTAAAATATTTTTATTATCAATGAAATTAATTTGTATTATATTCAATAAAATTTGTGAAAGGTATACTCATGAGGAAGCCTCTATGAAAAGTTGATAATAGATAAGGTTCTCACTAAAAAGATCCTATGAAGGCAGGTGGTAGACAAAGTCTTCAGCGATAACTCTGAAGGCACTCCGAGGAAGTGTTAATAGCTACTAGTGGATGGTCCTCACTAGAAAGACTCTAAGAGAGCAAGTAATTGATAGGGTCTTCATTCATAAAAAATCTCAAAATCAAAAGTCTCAAAAGATATAGGTACATCAAAATCCCATAAGATAAAAGCTTTAAAAGTTGGTGTACATCAAAATCTCGGGTGAAAGCCATAGAAAGTATAGGTACATCAAAAATCTCTAAAGGTCAAAACCTTAGTAGATAAATGTACACTAAAAATCTTAAAAGGCAAAATTCGTAGAAAGTACATATACATCAAAAACTTTAAAAGGAAAAAGTCTCAGAAGGTATATATACACCAAAACTCTTATATGACAAAAGCTTCAGAAAATACAAGTACATCAAAAATCTCAGAAGGTACAAGTACATCAAAAATCTCAGAAGGTATATGCCATAATCTCTTCAAGGCCAAATTTTGAAAAAGGCTCTAGAATTCTTACTGCAACTAGGGGCAAAACTCTACATTATAAAAAATATGAATTTATGTTGATTTTTTATTTGGAACACCATGCAAATCTTAAGGGTACTTATTTATGCAATCAAATACTTCATTAAAAGATAAATATATTATCTCGAAAGATAAACATATTATTCTATAATGACTTCGATTACTTAATAAGGATTCTTAAGGCTGATGGGTCTTCGATGTACAAGAGATTTTTCACTTAAGCTAAATGGAGAAGTAAAGTAGGATTTATTTTAGTGCATGGTTCATAGTTCTCAATAAGGGCAAGCTCCTATAATTAATTTTATCTTAAAAAATATAATTCCTCTTAAGAATACTCTTAATTAAATAAATTAACTTTCATATTTATGGATTTCAAAGTTTGTCTTAAAAGAATTATTAATTTAAAAATCCAAAAGGGAACATTTCAAGTAGGAAAAATTCTTTTCAGAAGCCAATTGAGAATAAATAGTAAATGCTTTTAAAACTTGGATGCCTAGTAAGCATCTTAACTATCCTATTGTTGAGCTTTATATTTTTGAAAATGAAGTCATTGAAATTTTGAGTTAATATTTTGTTAGAAATCTAGAACTTAGATTATGACAACATAAGTCTCTATACACACTTAGAAGTCGAAAACTTATTCCAATAAGATGCTTAATAACCTAAGTCTAAAAGAACTTTTGACATAAGTCAAAGGCTCATCCTAGTCTAATTTTATGAATTTGAGAATTACTGATTCTTTTTCTGAAAAAAATAAATATATCCCTAACTCTTATGGACTTACTTCCTGCCCAAAAAGGGTTTCTAGCTAACACCACCTAAATGATTTTAAAATAATGATTTAGTTTTATGAATACAAGATGCTACATGGTTATATTTAAGAAAGAAAACTAAAAGCCTAGACTCACTTCCTAACCCTAAGACATAATGATTTACATGTTATGCACCTAACTAATGCGATAATTTTCATCCTTTTTTGTGTGTGTTTTGACTCACATTTTATTTTAAGGTTTTTAGGTATGCAATTTCATGCATAAAATGATATGCAGTTAAAAAAGATCATGGCATGTAACAATTTTGGAGCTTCGCCACTTCTACTTGAAGGACCATTATCTCCCTGCATCTCCAACATCACAGTTAGAAAGATTCATGTTGTTGACTCGACGTAGTGCAATAAAGGCTTATTCTTTTTGTTGTTGTAATAACATTAGAACATGAGTTATATTAAATTAATTGAGTTATTTTCATTGAAACACTAATTTTGACTTTCTTAACTTACAATTCATAGTTTTGAAAGTCTTAAAATTTTTAATAATCATATTTATGAAAGCATAGTTTAGATTTGTTGAACTTGAACAAAGAAACTTATCGATCACTTTAAGTTTGTAATAACAAATTTATTTCAATTATAAATATATTAAAATGAAGTTCAATGATTTGAATTTAAATTAAGGCTTAAATTTAAATATTTTATTGAACTTCATAATAAATCTGAATATATATATATATATATACACACACACACACACACACACATATTATTGGTATTACTTGATGTATGGCCATAGTGAGAAGAAATTATTACGTGTGGAGTCTAAATGTATCTCTACATCCGGACTCCAATATTGTTACGTCACATGATTGTGTACATAACATGCATATATAATACACAACATATATTCACAATCCATATTATATACATATGATGTGTATACGCTAGATAACACAATGCTATTGAAGTCCGGACGTAGAGCTGCGTTCGAACTTCTCACGTTGTAATTTTTCATATAATAGACTAACATTAGAAATATTTATATTAAAAGCATTTTTTTCTTTTTTTCTGTAACTATATTTATTAGTTTAATTTATGTCAAAAGAATTTCTTTTTTGACATTATATGTTTTTGATGCTTCATTGTAAATTGGTCTTAGAAAAACTCTATTACTCAAACTTTTATTATATATTATGCTATTTTTATACAAGATAAGTTGTACAAAAATATATACTTAAAATAAATTCATTTTTGTGATCATATCAAAACTTAGGGATGCAAATGAACCAAGTCGAGCCAAGCAGAAGCATGTTCAAGCTCAAGCTCATTTTTTTATAGGGTGTTCAAGCTTGGCTTGAGCTCAGTTTGAGCTTTCAAATGTTTGCTCGAACTCAAGCTTGTTTGCAAATCAACTCTTTGAACTTAGCTCATGTTTGACTCTTAAGAGGACCTATAACCGACATTTCTCGTGTTGTAGTTGTGTTAAAATTTTCTTCGACGTGGTATTCAAAAACATTATTATAAATGAAAGAGAAAAAGGGATACCTGTATATAAATAAACACATCTTCACTTGCAGAAATCATAGAAATCCAACATGTTCATATCATAATTAACAACTTAATTGCATTATAAGGAAGTTAACTCCAACTCCAATATACCCAATCAACTTATTTTCCAGCATATACATATATCATAGGCCGATACCAATACAACCACAACATACTACAATAAAATAGACAATTAGCATTACTAGCTACCAACATTCAACAAGTAGATGAGTAACTGTAAAGGAGGAAAAATACAGCAATTACATCATCATTGCTACCATCGTCAACTTCTCAATACTAACATTTCCCAATTAATTCCATGGTCCAGTAATATATCAAAAAAAGAAAAAAAGGAACCTCATCATAGTTCTCACTTGGCCAAAAACAAAACCTTCAACTCATGCAATTTCAAAAAACAAAAAAAAAAAGTAAAAAAAAGAGTATTGTGACCCATACACTCTATAAATTAATGCATGATATAAATTTTTTCTTGCATGCTTTTATAATTTATGTCATGTATCATGAAATATTTTAAAATAGTAATTTGATTCTAAAATTATATAAATTTTGTTCGACATCCATCAAGTATTGTCATTTGACATCCAACAAGTAGGTTATATGGTATAATAAGATTGTTAAAAAGTTTAGTCCACAAGAGAGCACATAGAATTTTCAAGTCTAAATTCCAAGAGTTGCTTGCAAGGAGTCTACGACTCTTAGAGTTGTAATATGAAAACAATAAATAAGCTTGACCCCAAACAATAACAGTTTACGTAAATGGTATTGATTTGTCAAATGACTTTCTTCCTCATCGCCACACGAGAATAGAAAATCTTTCCAAGCCTATTACCTTTAAACTCATAGCATATTGGTAGAATATCAAGATGTTGAATTTAAGTGCACATCTAATGGCAAATGAAAATTTTTAATTCTATAAAATCCAATTGTTCTTATGGAATCAAGTTGTTTTCTCCTTCCACAGTGGTAAACCGACTTCTCCCTCGGAAGCACAAGAACCCACAGCTTGAACAATTTTCCCTCAAATATGTCATCTGATCCACTTGGAGCCTTGAGTTGCTAGAGATATGCATCTTCTGATCCTTGCAGCAAGAAAGGAATCACTTGTGGACCAATATATCTAGGTGTAACGACTTTGGAACTTCAATCACTTCAACTTAAAGGCTCTTTTTATAATTAGATTAGTGGTTGCATACCACAAGAGCTTGTATGATTATCACGATTAGAATAGCTTAACATGACAAAGAATTCATTGGAAGGTGAAAATATATATTTAACAGATTTTGAAAATTTACAAATGTAATGAACATTTGTTTACACATGCACTCATAGAATATAGAGTTTGGTAGAGAATTAATATAATTTGCAATTTAAGCTCATGTGTGTATAGTTTTACTTATAAAGTGTGCCTTAGAAGGGAGCGTCGATCCATGTTATTGTGAATCTCATTAAAATATTATAAAAAAATTTAAATTTACATTCACTCTGGCAAATCATGATGCAAGTATTTTAAATATCATTCTGGAGTTTCCAAAGCATCATATAAAGTTTATCCTCCCATCTGAGTAAAGTTGGAGATGCACATCATTGTGGTTTTAGTCAGTGGGAACTACTTAGATAAAAACTTATGTGCTAGTTCATCCCTATTTGTGACGGAGTTTGTGGAAGAGAGTTTAACAAACTCGCCTATTATTTAGTGAGAATGAGAAAAGTCAAAGGTGAATTGCATCTTTTGAAACTCAAGTGAATTCAAAAGTATCAATTTTTTGGAAAATGTGTTAGGGACCATTTTCTTTCCGCGGCGCAATTTACGCCATGCCACACTCTCGTTTGGGACCGCTTCCTAAGGATGAGATTTGAGATTTTGAGTAGCAGCTGCCGCGAGGCTGTGATGTTCTCCTTTTGGTGTGTCCCACGGTCCTATAAATTTTTTACCTAAATTACCCCGGAGATCAGGAAGAAGCCACATTGCACCTTGCAATCTACTAAGACGATGAGCAAGATGGTTTGTGTGCATGCCAAAATCGAGCGAAACAACCTTGTCATCATTGATGCCTAGTCGCCGAGCTGCTCGACTTTCTTGCAAACATTGGGACCAGCCAAGAGGGAGAAGAAGAGGGGTGATAGGCCTTGCACACGTGTGGGAGGAGCAATGGCTTGAGCATGTGTATAGCATAATTAAGAGAGAAGTATTTATGAAAAAAAAGATTTTCTAATTATTATAAATTTAAAATCTTGACTTTTGTTTAATCAGCATGATGAGGTGATAATTATAAAAACATTAATTATTGAATTGAATAAAGATTGAAACAAAAGAGAAAGATTCGGTGGGGAGAGACGAATTTCTCAAATTTTAGGTAAGGCTTGCGATTCTCTTTTCTAAGTTTATGAAATAATACAACCAACATAAAATCCTAACCTTAAATTGAAATTTCAAGTGAAATTTCATAGAAAATCATTAAGGATATGTTGACCTCCATATATGTGCCGTAAGTCGAGTCAAGCACATAAGTCAAATTTGAAGAATTTCGGATGCAGTAGTGCGTAAATCGGGGCTCAAAAAGCACTGAACGTCACCGAAATTAGTCCAAATGACCTCCGATTGATGAACAGACTTGCCATTGTGTTTAGAATATCAAAATTGGTCAAAATATAAATATTGCATAATCTAAAGATCAACCGATCAAGCGATCGAGCTATCAATGTGCCGATACACATATCAAAGTTGTAAATCTATGATGATGTCCAAACAACCATCGTTCATAAAATTGATTAGACCGTTAGCTTCAAAACATCGAAAACTACCAAATGAAACTATCCACACTCAATTTGGACGAGTCTGTGCAAATGTCGAATGATCGGAAGTGATAACACGTAAATTGAGGTTAAAATACACTGGATGCACCAAAATTAGCCCAAATGACATCTGATCAATGAATAGACTTTGCCATTGCATTCAAAATATTGAAATTGGTCAAAATGTAAATATTGCATAATCTAAAGATCAACCAATCAAGCGATCGATCTATCAATATGCCGATGTGCATATCATAGTAAGGAAGTTGCGACAATATCCAAACGACCTTCGTTCATAAAATTAATTATGTTGTTAGCTTTGAAATGTTGAAATATATCAAGTAAAATTGTTTGCACTTAATTCGGATAAGTCTGTGCGAAAATCATGCAGTCGGAAGTGATAACGCGCATTTTAAGCTGAAATTGACCTAATTTGATGCCAACTTGAAACAAACGGCCTCCGATTGTAAAACGGATTGCGCCGTTGCATTCAGAGCATCTGAATAACCTTAAATTGATATAAATATTAATTATATAATCATGTCATCATAAAATTCACATTAAAGTTAATTAAATACTTAAAAAATCAATTTAAAAAAAAGCTATTTTACTAATTAATTAACCACTAACACCACCTCTCGTTCTCAATCACATGCAAGCCCTCGGCTCTCCCTCACGTGATCGAACTCCCTTGGATCTCCCTCTTCACACATAAGGTTCATGCGAAGAGTTCCGTTCAAGCCCAGATGATCAAAGCAGTCTCCTCTCACACCGATCTCCTCCTCGGTAGTTCCCCTTTCAGTACTTCACACCAAGGAGGCCTCCCTCTCTCATTTTTCCCCTCTCTTGTCCAAGCTGCAAGGAAATCATAAGCATCTCCCTCCTCCCTCTTCTTCCTCTTCTTCCTTCTCTATTTCTTCCCTCACCTCTTCTTCCCTCTTCGATCTCCTTCCTCTTTCCCTCATTTTTTGCTCAAAAATCATCTCCTTCCTCTTCTCTTCTCCTCCCATTTCCCCCTCATTTTCTTCAATCCAAAAATTCCTTTTATTTTCCCTAATTTCTTCAATCCGAAAATCCCCTTTCACTCTCCCTCATTTTCCCAAATCGAAAATTCTTCGCCATTCCCCTCATTTTCCCTCCTTCCCTCATTTCCCTTTGCCGAATCCACCCTTAGCTGACCTCCTTTCTTTTCATAAGCGAGGGTAGCCGAGAAACAACACCGTCATCTGGAGGGTTCCTCTCGGTATACCTCCTCGCTTCCTCCTCTAATCAAGCACAAGATCACTGAATTACCCTTCCAATACCTTTTGCCGCATCCAAAGAAGAACACCATTATTAGGCAAATTCTTTTCTTGGCTACCGGCATCTCCCTTTCTGTCTCTTTTCAACCTTTCCTTTTGCCGCAACCGGAGAGGAACACTGTCATTAGGCGGGTTTTTCTCTTGGTTTCCGGCATCTCCCTCTCTGTCTCCTTGCCGATCATTATAAGCGTGCAGAAAAATAAGTCTGAACATGTGTGATGTGAATGTGAAAGTATATACATTGTGCTTGTGTTTCTTTATAGATTTGAAGGCTTCATTGCATTTGAAGATGAAAAATCACTGTTGTAGACACCTTTCTTCATAGCCATTAGGGTATACCGAGTAAGCTAAATAAATTGTTAGATGTCGCTCCCCTAGCTAAAATGTTGTTGAAATTTTGTCAAATCTTTGGACTTAGAAAAAAATGGAGAAATAAAAAAAGAAATTGTCTTAAGAGCGCTAAACAAAGAAATCTAACGCTAAATTCAAATTAAAAAGAATCAAATAAGAAAAAAGAGGGGAGGGAAAAGGACATACCATGAACACAAAAGTAAAACACTAAATCAAGGAGAAAAGAGGTAAAAACACTTGCAAGATTTATCTTTCAAGCACTCAACTCCTTAAACAAATGGAATGAAATATAAGGCCCCTCTTGGTCTTATTTATAGAGATTAGAGGGAGTAATGAAGGACTCACTCTTACAAAAAAAGTAAGTGAGTCCATGTTCTCAAATTTCTCAAACAAAAAGGGAGGAGAACTAAATAAGTTTTAAGAGATAGGGGAGTTAAATGTTAAATTCATAAAGGGAATTATAACAAAACTTGAATTCCAGTCATTCACTGAATATGAAACCTAATGAGGAGTTAGGGATATTGGAGTTGATGCTTGTTTATGTGAATAAAGCCTTTTATTGAATACTCAAATCACAAGCAAGTGATCATAAAGCTAATTGAACAATTGCAAATTAGAGGATATCGAAAGCCGTAGGAATCTTGATTGAACTTCAAATCAAAGCATGAGAGAGTCTCTTGAAATTAAGATATACTCTTTAAATATACTCAAATAAATTGAAGAAAATTAAAAAATTCATCACAGATTTTTTATGAGATTGAATGATTGTTAATAAACATAAATGATGAATCATTGGAAAATATTTGAAGTATACTCATCTCCTTATCAAATACTGAATTAGAGCAAGGAGAAATTGAGTATAGTTGGCGATGAATTTGAGAATTGTCATAAGTGAGAGTCTATTGAATATTCAAAGGCTTATTAACTTGGAATCGATTAAATATTAATCCGAATAAAATTTAATAAGATATTAGATCAACCTACCACGCCACCGGGTTCAAAACACATCGATAAGTGAACAAAAGAAGTTAATTAAGGCATTCTTAAATACACACATGATCCCGACTATCTTTGAATGCTAAATTTAAAATTAATGCGAGGATCTTTTGGTTGCTTCGGTTTAGTCTTCGGACTGGGTCCGAGTTAACAAAACCTAAAAATCTATTATAAGAATTTTAACTTATTAAAATTTCTGAGAAGCTAATTCTATCATGTGACAATAGAACTGATCCTCTATTAGGAGCTAGATAGAGTTGACATGATCTAAAGTTCTCAAATATATTCGATTCAATCAATTAACTACCTCGATGATGGCCGTGTTGAATGAAGATTTCAACCGGAGGGAATATTTCCATCAAAATATGATTCTAATCTCAAATCAATTAACTCAAATTAAGTATCAATCTAAAAATGCTTAAATGAAATTCAATCTCTAAAAACTTAAACTCCATTCAATCCACCATCCGTAAATATTTGTCGGTGGTGACAAATTAAGAAAACTCTAGCTCACAAAGGAACCGATGTCAAATTAAGTGTTTTGCTATGTTCACTCTCAATCAATCTCATGCCAATAAGAATGTGGCCCATATCCTGTGACTGTGTGGCTTGGCTAGTAGGCTTCACAGATGATGCATTTGTGACCAGAGTCCTCTAATCGAATGGTTTGTCAAATAGGTTCCATTATATTATGATCACAACTGTAGCCCGTATGCTCCCTAATGGCTCTGCCCTTTGAATTTTGAATCATAGGGTGCACCTGATAAGGTAAAAAGCCCTCTGTCAGCTAAGGTAGACTTAAGCCTATCTTCTTAGATAAACACCACCCAAGGTCTACAACAATTTCTTGGGCTATATAACCCATGTGTTGCGATAATCCTTGTCGTTGGGTGTACCTCCTCTAAGTAGACTAAGGACCGTGATAAGGGATGATGAAATCATGGGGATGAGCGTCATCATTCCCCCAACCATCTATTTTAAGTTTTAAAGATGATAAGTTTCATAAATCTAAACTCTAAATTACAAAACTCCACATGCTGTTACTATACGCTATGCATTTAGCGATCTAATGATTAGCCTTAATCGAAAGTTTTCTCTCAATATTGGGAGGGGTAATTAACTATAGGTGCTTACGCTTATAGGAAACCTAGAACCAGATCTAAAGTCCTCACAAAATAAGGGTGAAATCTCTGGGTAGTGTTCTATGTACTATTCCATCTGTCTTCTAAAAATTATACTGGCATTCATAAATCATACTCTCTTCAATTCATTTGTTGAGAGGTCGTTGGTAAATTTTTGGAGCCCACAGATTTCTGATGACTTCGCTGGGGATATGTTTCTCTTTTCATCTTTGGCTAGTTGAATCTAAGCTATCGTAGCAACAAAATATTTAAAAATTCAAAAGAAAAATGGTGATTTCAATGTGTAATAAATTCAAATTAATAATGTATGAGACTCTATGTTAAATGAATTATTTTGTAGAGTATATTTTTTTATACTATTATTTTGTTCTGTAATATCGCTACATTTTGAAAGTATGTGGTGAAATAATACTTACTAATTACTAATCCCCATCTTTCACTTTTGCATAATGGATCTACAGAGCACTCCTTTCACTATCCAGCTAGGGTGTGGTGTGAACATCTACTTAGCTAACACTGTCATCAACACAGGAGATGTTAGAGTGACCATTTAATTTGGTAGCTTCAATTTCTATATCATTAAACTCAGTACCTCGAGGTCACAAAGGCCTCAGGTTATTGAAGCTCTTACTAGTCATGTTCGCCAACCAGTTCAGTAACCAACCACTGTTAAGAGTTCTCTCCAATAGAGAACTTTAATTTTTAAAATGTTAGGTTAATCTGAGGCCCCGTGATTAAAAGAACCATCAGTTGGCAAACTGTGTCTTTAATGCCTCATGGTATAATTGCTTCATCGATTGAACTTTTTTTGGAAAGCATGATTATGAAGCTTCCTCATCAGGAAGCAAATTAACTAGAAGGAATAGAAGAAGAAAAAATGCTGAGTTGAGGGCTTAGTAGACACCATTCAAATGACCTAGTGAACAAGCAATACTGTCATTAGAAGCGAGCATTCCTATCCATAATAACTTTGACAATCTAAAGTTGGTAAAAAGGAATAGCTCTATTGGTGAAGTAAAGCAGTCTTTCTGGACTCAACAATGTTAAGCTCCACCATCGTAGAGGAGACAACATGAAACACTGATTATTAGAATACACAATATTCTTAAAATAGCTAAGGATAAAGGCTTAATGAAAAGAAAATTTTAGAGCCTTGGGGTGATTGAAAAATAGAAGCTTCACCAAGGAGGTTGCCATCTCTTATGGTAACCAGTCATCGAGCCAAGTATGCTTCACTTGGTGAGCATCAGAGCATGACACTCGGACCGCATGTTTAAAAATCTGCTGCCGAAAGGTCCCAGCGAAAGGGTAAGTAGATATGGAGGCCAAGGCCCGTGATGAAATCCTGAAGAATGAAAGAGGTGTGACATCTGAAACACATATTCAGAAATCTACCTCAAAATAACTTATTAGAAGTTGATACCTAAATAAGGGATATTACATATGAAAGACATGATGGTCAACACCTTGGAGAATCCTCTAGGGGATCCCATCGTCGATCAGATTCACCCCCACAAGAAAAGGTTGACTTTGACTGCAGTCCTTTAATGGAAGAAGTGTTTGTTCTACATATTGAACCAGAGATCTACTAGAAATGTCAATCAGAAATTCATGTGCAAGAAGAAGATAATGAAGAGGACACTATGGAAGTGGAAGTCATTTATATGGCCAGAGATATAGATGAACTTTATGCTCACCATCAGCAGCAACACGGATCCAGGGAACCTGAACCTAAATTTGATGTTTATGAAGGAGAATCTTCACAGAAGCAAATAGAAGATAGATCTTCAATCTCTACTAAGGAGAAAGAAGAAGAAGATCAAAATGAGAAAGAGATCATGTGTGTTGAAGCTGTTTATATGGTTGAATAAGGAAATGATCAGCTTGGTAGACACTTTTATAATCAGCATCATCATTCAGGCCAAATAATAATTGTCCCTATAAATGAATAAGGAAAAGGATAGTCAAGCTCTTCCTTTGAAGATGAGCAGAGAGTAAAATAACAATAAGAAATAGAGGAGGAAAAGAGCCCTTGATTGTGATGCCTGACACTAGCAAAAATGCATCAAATGGAAGTCAAAGATAAGGAAATTAGCTTGGTACCAAGATGAATGACATGATGGTACAAATGAATATCATGATGGATATGTTGCGAAGAATATCACATCAAGCAGCACTTTTGTTTTGTCTTTCAATAGGTAGCTAATACAACTTATACCACTAGTCACTCTAGTACCTCAAGCTCCTACAATAGATGCTACACCTAAAGCAAAGAATAAAGTTAACCAACTACCTCTTCACCTGATAATTCAAAATATGACTAGCACATCGGGAACGGTAACATTTCTTAGCTAGAAATAATAATTAATGAAAAGATAAAGGCAGATATAGCTTCAGGGCAAGGTGAAAAGTTGGTGAGTAAGGGTCGCCCTTACCCAGCTAAATATGATCAAGTGCTGTACCAGAAAGGTTACTCAATGTCATACTTGAAAGGTTACTCAATGCTAAAATTTAATACTTTCAGTGGGCTTGGTAACCTAAAGCAACATCTAGCCCAATTTAAGACTACTTGTGGTAACACAGGAGGGAATGATGTGCTACTTTTTTTATAGTTCAAAGTCGACCTCACCGCTTTTGAGTGGTATGCAAAATTTTTTAAATAATTTATTAAAACCTTTCGAGTTAGAGACAATATTAGAAGAGGTTCTGCAAACCAAGAAAATAACAATTGCTGGCTTGCCTTGCCGAAGAGGAAAAAGATGAGTCAGTGACAAAATTCATAAGTCATTGGCATAACCTAAGTATGAAATGTGAGCAACAAATGGAAGAGGAACATGTGATCCAATTACTAATGGGCAACATGGAAGATAAAATGGCACCATTTATGTATGTGTCAATTACAACATTCAAGTTTTGCTCGATAGGGTGGCCAAATTTTTAAATCGCCTAAGAAATCTACACAAGGAATGAGAAACAAACCTTCAGACTCAAGAAGAAATGAAGCCCATGCCGCTTCCTATAACTCAAGTGGTGAAAAGCGCATGGTATATAATGTGGATAAAGAAAAACAACTAATGTACAATGATGATATGGGAAAGAAGCCTGTCTATTTTAATCCATAGCCAAAATTAGTATTGGGAGGCAATGATAAACCTCATACTTTTCTAAGTGTTGGAGAGCATATAAAATAAGCAACAAGAGATGATGAGCAAATGAGACCATCTCTTAAAGAAAGATGAACAAAGAATATTCTTTAGAAGATACGGTGTAAATTATTATTTAGCGTCAAAGGCGGTCTAATTACGAAATTAAAAGGCGAAGAAGGCGTCAAATAATCCAAATTACTATCCCTATCATCGAATGATCAGTCATCCTATTAAAGATGGTTATGTCTTCAAAGATTGGCTAGAAAGGAAGTATCAATGAGGTGAATTTATATTATCCAATAGTATTCTAGTCAACCTAAAAAGGGAGTCTACAAGGATGATTACGTCCTCTTTCATATCATCCATTAAATATAGAAAGAAGGAGAAATCAGTTTAGATTGAGAAATGGAAAACAATAGTCTCCAAAAAGACCATGAAAATGTTGAAGCAGTTAAAAACATCCCTAGTGTTAAGTGAAAATCGCCACTTGAAGCTATATTGGACTTAAAAGAGATGCCTAAACTAAGTATTTGGGCTTCTCAATGGCATTTTGATAAGCCTACTTTGTCACAGCACGAGGAAGAATCTACTAAACCTATGTCTCATAAATTAAAGAAGCTGGCTAAGAAAAAGAAGATAAAAAAGAAGACAATAATTCAAAAGATTATTAACAATTTAAGGGAGTATCACCAGCTGGTAAGACAACCATTTATGCTTGCAGAATTTATGCCTAAACTTCGTATTGTTGAATTAGATGAAGAAGATAATGGTGATTCTTGTCTAGTAGAGACATGCAAATCATTTATTTGATATTAGATGTTTTTCAGCATCAATTACTCCAAAATGACAATGGTAGTCATCATGAAAACCCATGAAAATTCTTATCAGGAAAACAAGAATAGCCTGAGGACTTAATGTCTAAATTTTGTTTAATGACTCAATGAGAAGATAATAGTTCATATGAAAATTTATGTTTTCCTGATGGAGAGGAGTTTGACTCATCAATATCATCCCTTAACAGTACTTTAAAGAAATCACTCAACTAGATGTCTATAATATTGAAGAATTGATGACATTCTATGTGTCGCCGTTGAGTGAGAGTGGTGGGACAGGAACTCTATTCAACAAATTTGAAGAGTCTCGAGTTTTAATCACCTACTCAACATAAAAATTTTGATGAGATAGTGCCAACTAGAATACCAATATACTATCCACGGTTCTAAGAATGATGCATAAGATTCAATTCATATTGGAACTACTAATCATAGAAATCTTTAAAAGATGTGGAGTAAAGAAGTCCTCAAGCATCACAAAGAAGTGATAAGTTTATCACTAAAGGTCTTGGGTTCATCTGCAAATCTCATCAAACTAAAGTTTGTTATAATATAATAGAGGCTGAGATCAAAAGTAATAGCGACGAAGAAGATGATCTTCATGAAATTCTTCTTAAAAATGATGAAGAAGTTGAAGCCAAGCCTGCGCTAGAAGAACTCGAAGATGGTGGACAAACAACTATTTTGGATGAACTCAAAGAAATTAACTTAGGAGTTGAGGATGATCCCCATCCAACTTTTGTTGCCCTTCTACACGATGAAAGTTGAAGAGCTAAAAATATATAACGGATTGCTTTGCTTGGACATATTCTGAAATGTCAGGCTTATCCTCTGATGAACCAGTTTATAAACTTGCCATTAAACCAGATGCGACATATGCTAAGCAAGCTCCTAGACGAATGAGATTGGAGATTGAAGAATATGTAATTGCAAAAATTAAGAAGCTGGTCGAAGTAGGCTTCATCCGGTAGGAAAAGTATGCAGATTGGATAGCCAACATTATCCCAATTAGGAAGAAGAGCGGTCAAATTTATACAACATAAATAAGAAGTACCCAAAGATGACTTTTTCCAATATCGAACTACTAGTGGACAATACTACAATATGTGTTCTAATTCATGACAATCATTGAGATAACCATATCAAGATGGCTCTTGAAGATGAGAAGCACACATCATTTAGGATGCCAATTAGTTTATATTGCTACACAGTCATGCCCTTCAGATTGAAAAATGCTGGAGCTACAAACTAAAGAGCCACGAGGCAAATTTTTGATGAGTTGATTCACCAGAAAGTGGAATGTTCTGTTGACGATTTGGTGGTGAAAAGTTTAAATCATGAAAATCACTTTGAAGAATTGAGAATTGTACTAGAGAGATTCAAAAAATATGATCTTAAGATGAATCCTCTAAAATGTGCATTCGGTGTATCCTCCAAAAAATTCCTTGGGTATATTGTATGCCACAAAGAAATTGAAATTGACCCCGCTAAAATCAAGGCAATTGTGAAGATGCCTCCACCGAAGAGTTTGAGTTAGCTCTATTCTATATAAGGACAGTTTGCATTCATTCATCGATTTCTATCAAACCTATCAGGATGCTGTCAACCATTTGTAAAGTAGATGAAGAAGTATGCTCTATTCAAATGGGACAAGGAGTGCCAAGAAGCCTTCAATAACATTAAAAGTTACTTATTAAATCTATCTATCCTTGCAATGCCTACTCCTGGGAAGCCCCTCATTCTATGCACAGCTGTATTAGAAGGGTCCCTTAGAGCATTATTGACACAACACAATGAAAAAAGCAAAGAAAATGCTCTTTATTATATCAATCGAAGATTAATAGGAGCAGAAATGAGATACTCTCTGATAGAGAAACATTGTTTGGCATTGAACTTTGTAGTCTAAAAACTCTGTCATTATATATTATCTCATAAAATTAATCTCATCTCAAGGATCGATCTGCTGAAATACTTGATGATGACCAGATTAATGGTGGCAAGATATTACTTTTACAATTTGATATCACATACATTTCATAAAAAGTGGTGAAGGGCCAAGTCTTAGCAGATTTTCTTGCTGCACATCCCATCCCTGTGGACTCTTCTCTTAACGACGATTTTCCTGATGAGCAAGTTATGCTTATTCGTGAAAGAGAGAAATCACAAATTTAAGAAATGTACTTTGATGGAGCCTCATCGATCAAACAAATCAACCTCCAAATCTCCCAAGGGCAAGAGTAGGAATCGACATCATCTTCATAACACCAAAGAGGGATAATAAGATGATCATATGGGTTGACCGAGATAAGAACTAATAATGAAGTCGAGTATGAAGCATTAGTGGCAGGTCTTGAAGAAGCTATCTTCATAGGCATTCAAAACTTGCATATTTTTGGCGTTTCTAGGCTTATTATAAATCAAGTACTTGGCATCTATAAAATCAACAAGCTTGAGTTAGCTTTCTATAAAATCAACAAGCTATCTAACACGAGTCTCTCGATCTGAGAATAGCAAAGCAGATTGCTTAGCAAAATTAGCTAAGAAAATGGCAAGTATAAATGGTGATTATGTCATGATTGGGATATTCACATGATGAATTCTAGAGCTAGCAAAGTACCAATCCCCGCAGGTAGATGGGTTATCAAATTCAACCCAACAGGATGCGACTCAGGTTGCTCCTCATACTCCTCAAAATCAACAAAAAGGTATACCCAGAAGAGCTAGGAATGACATTACTTCAGAAAAGTAGTGGGAAGCCTTTATTGTTGAAGAGCCACATGATTGGAGGCAACCTTCCATTAACTACTTTAAAGAAGGCAAATCACCAAATAATAAATCACTAGCAACCCAAATCAAGAAGAGAATGTTGCGCTATGCTTTTGTCAATAACACTTTATATCATAGATCCTTTGAACAAATGTGACTATGATGCCTAAATGCAGATGAAGCTAGAAAAGTAATGGTTGAAATTCATGAAGAACTTTATGGTATACATTAGTCGTCCCAAGATGGCGGAAAGATCAAAAGGATAGCTATTGACCATCTATGGTCAGAGACTATATCAATCATGCTAAGAGGTGTCATGAATGCTAGGTACATGGGAATATAATCCATCAACCTCCAAATCTACTACACCCAATAATAGCATCTTGGCCATTCGAATGCTGGGGTATAGATGAAATTAGACCAATTGATCCACTGTCATTAGTTGGACATCGATTCATCCTAGCAGCGACTGATTATTTCTCTAAGTGGGCTGTAGCTACCCCATTTAAAGAAGTTACTACTGATCGAGTGATCAACTTCTTCATGCATAATGTGGTATATAGATTTGAAGTGCCGCGTCGAATAATTTTTGATAGTGACACAACTTTCAAAAGTATAAAGATTTATAGATTCATCGATCAACACAAAATTAATTGGTGAAGCTCTTTAATATACAATCCAAGAGCAAATGGTTTGGCGGAGGCCTTCAACAAGACATTAGTCAAGATGCTCAAGAAGATCCTTACTAAAAAAATAAGAATGACATACTAAACTAATAGAGGCACTATGGGTGTATCAACTACCTACAAAGATAAAGCCACTCTCTATTCATTAGTATTTGGAACTTAAGCGGTTCTTTCGCTCGAAGTTGAGTTGCCTTCACTTCAAGTAGCCATCCAATACAATCTAATTGAAGATCAAAATGCTCATTTGAGAATGGAGGAACTCGATGCGCTAGATGAAGTTAGATTACAATCTCATCAAAATATGAAAGTTTACCGAGCAAAGATATCCAGGGCTTTTGACCATATAGTGTGGCCTCGAACATTCCAAAAAGGAGAATTGGTCTTGGTGCTGAAAAGGTCAATTATTCCTAATCGAAAGATTGGTGGCAAATTTGAGCTTAATTGGGAGGGCCCTTTTGTCATTGAAAAAGTGTACCAAGAAGGGGCATACCAACTCATTGACATAAAGGGTGAAAGACCAATGTGGCCAATTAATGGTCAATACCTAAAAAAGTATTATACATGATAAATATATTCTCAATGTACAATAAAAATTTTCCTGTAACACAGGGGGCATTATTTTAGTATATCTATTTAGATTGACATTCTGTTTCATGAGATCCTAAATAAATATACTCACTCAAGATGAAAAAACTTCCTTGTGAAAATTCCTCTATTACATAGGGGGCATTTTTAGATTTTTATACATAGATGAAATCAATGTTACATGTTAAAACCCTCTTATGAGTATATCAACTCAAATATTGATGTATTTGAGTAATTTTATCTTGAAAGTTCTTCTAAATGTGCTTTAGAATTCTCCTACAAGACAGATGATATTTTTAATTTATGTTAAGTTTATTTGAGTTGAAATCATGCTATAAGATGAGATCCTCGAATATATTCTGATTCAAGTTGACATCGAGCTTTATGCCAAAATTCCTGAATATAACCATAATAATTATTATTAAGTTGCAGGTTCTTACATGAACAAAACTAATCTATTTCTACACATGAAGACAGCCATAAATATCAAAAGTTTATCTCCTAGATTTGTCAAATTCTGAAGATCAAGTTAGAAGAACTTCCAATTTTGGAAGCTTCAATTAACTGAGTTGGAAAAACATTAACATCCTGAATTCTAGGGCACGGATAGGTTCTAAAGGTTAAACTCAATAAGCCTAAAAATGGCTAGTTGCTGATGCTCTCCTCACTCAACAAGCTACAAGAAAAGGCAGCAGTGAAAGAGCCCCCATTCATCAGTCTGATGATAAAATCACCAACCCATCAAAGCCTAAGTCAAAGACTTGAGTAGGTTCTAAAGGTCAAACTCAACAAGCTCAAAAATGGCTGAGTTGCTGACGCTCTCCTCACTCAACAAGCCATAAGAAAAGGTTGCAGTGAAATTGCCCCTGCTCGTCAGTTCAATGATGATAATTGTTCAATCTCAAACCAGATCTTCCTTAGTGATTACAAGCAACCAGAATCCAAGAGATCTCTCTACTTGATTGATAGAACAAAATAATCTGAGGAAACTCCTAATTCAGAGCTGTCTCAAATCAATCTATATATTGCCTACAATGTGATGTTATAATCCATTTCTAATGGTGTAATTAGGCTCAAAACATATATCAAAGTTGATTTTCTTATCAAATCCACCAAAGATAAAAAGCATAAAGTAATAGAGGAATGCTAATGTCCACTGATACAATAAGATAATACATGACTGATGGAAAGAGAAAAAAAGTACATTATGGGAGCCTAGATTGTAGCTCCTAAAGCTATGATGAATAAACTGCTAAACATTGATGCTCACTCTCAGCCAATTGTAAAGCATCAGTAGCTTTGGTCATAGCAGCCTTAACACCTACCATAGCCTGATGACTCATCTGGTAATGGTGCTACTCCTGCTCTATAGCCTGAGCTCTCTTGTCCTACTCAGCCTGTAGCTCTCTGATCCTGGTAGTCAATCTGTCTAACTCAGAAGAAGCATCTATCGAACACTGACGGTCATGTCGTAGAGCCTCAGCACTCACCTCAAACTCATCATATGTAAATTGACCACCTCACTACGAAGCTTTTGAAGCTCTGCCAAGAAGTGTCGAGATGACAATCTTGAGCAATCTCATCCATGGATCAAAAGCGTACATCTCTGAGAGTCTTGATTCAAGAACTCTCCTCCAAGCAGATGAGCTAGAATATCCAAAATAGTGTTTGCATATGATGGCAAAATGACTTTGGTGAGTCTAGAGTAAGCCTAGAAATCACATCCCTCAAAAACACTCGGTCAGCAGTAACTTCTTTAATTAGAGCAGCTTTGGCCTAGTTGGAGAAATAATCTCTTAGAAGTAGTGTCCATGATCGGTGATCGGTGATGATTACATCGCATAGCATTGAATGGCCAAGATGCTATTGTTAGGTGTAATGGATTTGGAGGTAGGTGGATTATATTCCCACATTATGGACGGATGAGGGCAAAGAAGTTAGTCCTTGAAACTAGAATTAGGTTAGGATCTTGGAATATAGATACTCTTACAGGTAAATTAATGGAATTAATAGATATTATGGTTCATAGAAAAATAAATATTTTATGTGTTCAATAAACTAAATGGGGAGAAGGCCAGGAGATTGATAGTTTAGGTTTTAAACTTTGGTATTAGAAGTAACTAGAAATGGTGTAGGTGTGATTAGATAAAGTTTGAAGGATAATATTATAAATATTCATGATATGGAGATAGAATTTTAGCTTTAAAGATTATTGTTGATACTAAGATTATCAATGTTATAAGTGTTTATGCTATCAAGTAGGTTTGGATGTAAGCTCAAAAGAAAATTTTGGAATAAATTAGAGGGATTAATACAAAAGATACCACTTGAAGAAAAGTATTTATTGGAGGAGATTTAAATGGACATGTTGGTAGAGTGGTAGAAGATTTTAAAAGTGTTCATGGTGGTTATGGATTTGGGTGACTCAAGAAGGTAGGGCTATATTAGATTTTTCCTTAGCTTATGATTTGTAGTTACTAATACTTTATTTAAGAAAAGAGATGAACATATTATTACTTATAAAATGGATCTAGTAAAACATAAATTGATTATTTTCTGATGAGAAAAATAGATTGTTTAGATTGTAAATATTGCAAGGTTATTCCAAGTGAAAGTTTAAGTACCCAACATTGATTGTTAGGTTTAGATTTTAAGATGAAAGATTGTAAAAAGAAAAATAAATCAAATTATTATCCTAGGATTAGATGGGGACACTTAAAGAACATAAATAAAAAAAATTTTAAGAGCAAGCTACAAGAGCTTAGAATTTGGGATGTTCATAAAGAAAATATTATGTGGGAAAGTAGGAAGTGAAATTAAGCAAGTTGCTAAAAATGTGCTTGGAGAATCAAAAGAAAAAGCTTCTTCTAATAAAAATAGTTGGTGGTAGAGTCAGAGTGTACAAGAAATGATAAGAAATAAGAAACATTGTTATAAATCTTGGTTTAGATGTAAAAACTTGGAGAATTGGGAAAGATATAATGTGGTCTATAAATATTCTACGAAAGCAATATATGATGCAAAAATTTAGCTTTTAGTGAGTTATACAATAGATTAGATACTAAAGAAGGTGAAAGTTGTATGTATAAATTAGCCAACCAAAGAGACAGGAGAAGTAAAGACCTAGTTCAAGTAAGGTGTATTAAAGATGAAGATAATAAAGTACTTTTCTTAGAAAAGAATATTGAAAATAGGTGGATGAGATATTTTGATAAACTTTTCAATGAAGAATACGATTGATTTTTAGCCTTAATACCTAAACAAAAATAAAGAATTTTATTTTATCATCGTGATAGTAATCTAAGTTAGAAAGCTTTAAAGAAAATGAAATGTGGAGAAATAGTAGGACTTGATGATATTCCAATTGTGGAAATGTTTAGAGATCAAGGAATTTCTTGGCTTACAAATCTTTTAATGTTATTTTAAAGACTAAAAGATGGATGATGGAGAAAAGAGTTTGTTTTCCTATATTTAAGAATAAAGGTGATACAAGAGTGTGCAAATTATAGAGGAATTAAGTTAATGTGTCATACATTAAAATTATGGGAGAGAATTTTAGGTTATCTTGATACAAAGTTTCTCTCATTTGGTTTCATGCTAGGTAGATCTATTATGGATGTTATACATTTGTTAAGAGGTTTGATGGAGAAGTATATAGAAAGTAAAGAGGATTTTATGATTTATTGATTTAGAAAGCTTATGATAAAGTTTCAAGAGATGTTCTTCAAGAATTCTAGAATAAAAGGAGTTAATATTGGTTATATTCAAGTCATTAAGGACATGTATACTAAAATTTACTGTGTCCAAACACAAGGAGGATTGACAAAATATTTTCCCATTTCAATTGGATTACATCAAAGATCACTTTAAGCCCTTATCTTTTTTTTAATTATGGATGTTCTTACTAGCATTTACAGAAGATGTACCTTGGGCATGCTTTTTGTCGATGACATTCTTCTTGTTGATAAGAGTTGAGAGGGAGTCCAAGAGAAACTTGAATTATGGAGGTCAACATTAGAGTCTAAAGGTTTTCATTTAAGTAGATCTAAAACTGAATATATGGTGTGTAATTTTAGTTGTAGAAGTTAGTGGTAGTGTTGTGATAGGTGAACAAGTCATTAATAAGAGTGAGTGATTCAGATATTTTGGCTCTATTGTTCAAAATGATGGTGAAATAGATAGAGATGTTATTAGTAGAATTCAAGTTTGATGGTTGAAGTGGAGGAATGCATCTGGCCTATTGTGTGATAGAAAAGTTCCATTTAAACTTAAGGGAAAATTTTATAAGATGGTGGTAAGACCTCTAAATAATGTTGGCCAATAAAGAGAAGCATAAGTTAAAATTGAGAGGATGCTCAAGTGGATGAGTGGCTTTACTCTTAGAGATAAAATGCAAAATGAGTATGTTTGAAAAAAGTTGGAGTAGCTCCTTGAGATAAGATTAGAGAGATTGCATTAGATGGTTTGGCCATAAAGTGTAATCTTTGATGACTTATGAGTAGATGCATTAGATTTTCTTATGTTAAAAAAAAGTAGAGGTAGACCAAAAGACTTGGTTAAGATGTATAAAAATGACCTAGTATACTTGAATTAAATGAGAATTTTGACACATAATGAATGGAGATGAAGGATTCATGTAGCCGACCCCGCTTAGTGGGATTAAGGCTTCTTATTGTTGTTGTTGTTGTTGTTGTTGTTGTTGTTGTTGTTGTTGTTGTTGTTGTTGTTATTGTTATTGTTGTTATTGTTATTGTTATTGCAGTTGACATTCATGACACTTCATATTATGATTGATATAGTCTCTCACCATAGATGGCCAATAATAGCTCATCCTTTTGATCTTTACTACCATCTTGGGACCTGACTGATGTGCACCACAAAGTTCTTCATGAACTTCAATCATCACTTTGGTACCTTCATCTGTATGTAGGGATCATAGCACCATTTGTTCGAATGATCTACGATATAGAGTATTGTTGATAAAAGCATATCATAGCATTCTCTTCTCGATTTGAGATGGCAGTGATTTATTGTTTGGTAATTTACCTTCTTTAAAGTAGTCAAAAAAGGGTTGCCTCCAATCACGTGACTCTTCCACCTTAAAGGCTTCACACTTACTTTTCTAAGGCAATATCATTCTTAGCTCTTCTCAGTATAACTTCTTGTTGATTTTGGAGAGTATGATGAGCAACGGTTGCATCCAATTTGATAACCCCCCTACGATTGATACTTTCGCTCTAGAACTTGTCGAGTAAATATGCTGATCATGACATAATCACCATTCATACTTGTCATCTTCTTAGCTAATTTTTCTAAGCAATCAACTTTACTATTCTCGGATTGAGAGACTCGAGTTAATGTGATATTTGGTATCTACTTCATAAGCTAAAGAACTCGATTATGATAGAAAGTTAACTTAAGCTTGTTGATTCTATAGATGTCAAGTACTTGATTTATAATAAGCTGAGAATCGCCAAAAATATGCAAGTTTTGAATGCTTATAAAAATAACTTCTTCAAGACCTGCCACTAATGCTTCATATTCAATTTTGTTATTAGTTCTTGGCTCGATCTTTCCATATGATCGCCTCATTATTCCTCCCTCTAGTGTTATGAAGATGTGTCAATTCCTGCTCTTGCTCTTGGGAAATTTAGATGTTGGACTTGTGTGATCAATGAAGCTCCATCAAAGTATATTTCCCAAATTTGTGATTTTTCTCTTTCATGAATGAGCATAATTTGCTCATTGGGTAAATCGTCATTAAGAGAAGAGTCTGTAGTAGGATGCAACTAGAAAATCTGCTAAGACTTGTCCCTTCCTCTAATATATGTGATATCAATTGTAGCATATCTTGCCCATCTTGCCAACCGCCTTGTCAATCTGTCTTATCATCAAGTACTTCAGCGGATCGATCCTTGAGATGAGGGTAATCTTGTGAGATAACATATAATGATGAAACTTTTGGACTACAAAGATCAATGCTAGATAGTGCTTCTCTATTGGAGAGTATCTCATTTATGCTCCAATCAGCCTCCGACTGATTTAATAAAGAGCATTCTCTTTGCTTTCTTCATTGTGTTATGCCAATAATGCCTCGAGAGACTCTTCTAACGTAGCTGTGTATAGAATGAGGGGCTTCCCAGAAGTAGGCACTGCAAGGATTGGTAGATTTAACAAGTTGCTTTTAATACTATTAAAGGCTTCTTGACACTCCTTGTCCCATTTGAATGGAGTGTCCTTCTTCTCATTAACCCAAGGTTGTGACATCCCGATAAGTTTGATATAAATTGGATGAATGCGAGTTGTCCTTGTAAAGAACCAAACTCTTCGATGGAGGTATCTCCAATTGCCTTGATTTTAGCAATTGTGGAGATACCTCTATGACATACAATGTACCCCAAGAATTTTTCGGAGGATATCTCGAATGTACATTTTAGAGGATTCATCTTGAGATCATATTTTTTTTATTCTCTCCAGTATAATTTTTAAGTTTTTGAAGTCATTTTCACGGTTTAATCTCTTAACTACCAAATCGTCGACATAATATTCTACCTTTTGATGAATCAACTCATCAGAAATACACGTCATGGCTCATTGGTATATAGCTCCAGCATTTTTCAAGCCAAAGGGCATGACCGTGTAGCAATAGATACTTATAGGTGTTCTAAACGATGTATATTTTTTATCTTCAGGTTCCATTTTTATTTGGTTGTATCCTGACGATCCTTCCATAAATGAGAACATGTCATAGTTGGAAGTGTTTTCCACTAGTAGTTCTAATATTGGAAGCAGAGTCATCTTTTGGGCATGCCTTATTTAGGACTCGGAAGTCAATACAGAGACGGATTTGGCCATTCTTTTTCTTAACTGGGACAATGTTGGCTATCCAATCCGCATACTTCCCTCCCAAATGAAGCCTGCTTCGATTAGCTTTTTAGTTTATTTAATTACCTGTTCTTCAATCTCCAATCTCATTCACCTAAGAGCTTGTTTAGCAGGCGTCGCATCTGGTTTAATAGCTAGTTTATTAACTACTACATCAGGGGATAAGCCTGACATTTCAGAATATGTCCAAGCAAAGCAGTCCCTGAATTCACAAGCAGCCTTTTTAGCTCTTCATCTTTCTTATCAGGAAAAAGGGCACTGACGAAAGTTGGACGGGGATCATTTTCAGCTCCTAGGTTGATTTCTTTTGTTCATAGTAGTTATTTTTCCACCATCTTTTTAAGTTCTTGTGCGGGCTTCTTCATCATTTTTTAATAAGAATTTATGAGAATCATCTTCTTCATCACTATGAGTCTCGATCACTTCTATTATATTATATTCTTGATGAGATTTGTGGATGAAAGACCTTGATAAACTTATCACTTCTTTGTGATAGGACTTCTTTGGCTCCACATCTTGTTAAAGATTTGAGTTCTATATTTAGTAGTCCTAATATGAATTCCAAGCTTATGCATCATTCTTCACAATTTGAGTGGATAATATATTGGTATTCTTGTTGGCACTATCTCATCATAATTTTCATGTTGAGTGGGTTGATCAAAGTTGTGAGGCTGAGACTCTTCAGATTTGTAAAATAGAGTTCTTGTTCCTCCACTCTCACTCCTGGCACATGAAAATGTTATCAATTCTTCAATACCTCCGTGGACTAATTTTTTTTGAAACACTCTTGAGGGATGGGTATAATTTTGAGTGAGTCATCCGACTACCAAATGAGTTCCTCCTCCTTGATGCATCGAACTCTATTTCCATAAGTAGATTCAAAATCAGTCTAAATAGAATTCAATGCTTTCCTTTCTTGAAAGCTTATAAGTTCCCTTAGGAATATCTTCTTCTTCTTCTTCGTGTCACTTCCCAAATGAGGAACTAATTTTCTTGATTTTTAATAATTAAATTGCTTTAGGAATTGCATTTCACTTATTTCTTCCTCTTTAGGCTCTTTGGGGAAATATTTTGCATCTTCATAGATCTTTGCTTCATTGATGGAGAGAGGTTATAGGATGCCAAGAATTCTGAATTCTTCTCCATCTTTCAAATAATTCATGCACTGATGCATAGTTGATGGAACCATTACATGCTCATGCAGCCACGGCCAGCCCAAGAGACCTCTAAATGATGTATCGGCATCGATTACATGAAACTTGGCTTCTATATATAAATCCTTGAACTTGAGCGAGAGAATGAAAGAACCCATAGTTTTTTGCTATTTTTCATTGAAACTATAAACCTTCAATTTATCTCTCCAAGATGTTGGATATCGAGCGATAATCCTCTCAATACCTTTAAACTCATAAGATTGATAGAAGAACGGATCAATCAATATTTGGATCGAGATGCCATCACTCTGATAACATATAGGATGGTTGTGATTTGTGTTCCCAACATAAGATCTTCTTGAGAAAATGTGATTACTTGGGATCTTGAGTTTACAATGCTTGATCATGCATTTTTCAAAGTAAGCTTCATAACTCTCGGATCTTTGAGCTTGTATCAAAATTTCTTTGAAGATCTTTTGACATCAAGAGAGCCTCATACACACTTTCGGTTAGGATCTTTCTCGATGTGATAGAATATTATAATCTATCTTCTCGATTTAGGCTTTATCTAGGATTTTTGAGGAATGATATCTTCATTGACTTCAATTTGTTTACCTTTGTCTTTATTTGCATTTCCTTCTTTGATGAAGGTGGTAAGACTTTACCACTTCTCAACGAACTTGAATCACTTTATCTTTATTCTTCGAAGAGGTAGTTTCTTCAAATTCCCTTCTTATTTTGGAAGATTGGCCAAAAGGGCTAGACTCATTTTTCAACTTCATATGTTTCATGCGTGATGATATCGATGAGTCTGACTCTTCTCCATCAAAAAAATATAGATCTTCATCTGAAATGTTATTATCTTGTTGAGTCATTAAACAAAATTCATGCATTAGCTCCTCATGCTCTTCTTGCTTTCCTAATAAGAATTTTTATGGGTTGGTGAGTGCTAACTACCTTATCATTTGAGTAATAATGATGAAGAACATCGACATCACATGATGATTGACATGTCTCTTGGACAAGATTCACCATTATCTTCTTCATCGATTTCAATGCAAAGTTTATAAAGTCATGAAGCCAATGGTTGTCTTGTTGGTGGTGATAAGTTGTTGTTCTCTTCTTGATCTTCTTTTCTTATGTCTTTGATTTTAGTAAAATTGCTCATCGTCTGATGAAGTAGCCTTATCGAATGCCATTGAAGCCCAAATACTTGGTTTAAATCTCTCTTAAGTCAATATAGGTTCAAGTGGTGATTTTCCACTTAACACTAGGGACATCTTTAATTTGCTTGACATTTTCATGGTCTTTTGGAGACTAGTTTTATTCTTTAGTCTAAACTAATTTCTCCTTTTTTTGTCTTTGTTGGATGATATGGAAGAGGATATGATCATCCATGTAGATTCTCTTTTAGGGTTGACTAGAACACTGCCAGATAGTATAAATTCACCTCCTCAATACTTTCTTTCTAGCCAATCTTTGAAGACATAACAATCTTCAATAGAGTGATTGATCATTCGATGATAGACATAATTTGGATTGACTTGATCAACTTCTTGGCCTTTTAATTTACGGTAATTATAGACATCTTTGAGCTTGTCGAAATAATTTAGCCACATTGTCTCTAAAGGAATATTCTTTGTTCATCTTTTCCTTAAGAGATGGCGCATTTGCTCATCATCTCTTGTTGCTTTGATGCTCCCACCACTTGAAAGTTAGATTTGTCATTGCCTCAATATACTAATTTTGGTTGTGATTAGAATAGACAAGCTTCTTTCCCTTATCATCATTATACATTGGCTGTTTTCCTTTATCTACATTATATATCACCCGCTTTTCTTCATTTGAGATATAGGAAGCAGCATGAATTTTATTTCTTCTTGAGTCTGAAGGTTTGTTTCTTTTTTGCTTTATCTGCATAGAATTCAGACTTAGGGCGATTCAGCTTTTCAAATTTAACCACCCTATCAAGCATGTCTTGGAATGTTGCAATTGACACCATGCATAGAAATGGTGTCATTTTATCATCCATATTGCCCATTAGCAATTGGATATGTTCTTCTTCAATTGTTGCACTTCATAATTAGGTTTTACTTATGAATTTTATCGACTCATCTTTCTTCCTTTTAGCAAGCAAGGTCGGATTGTGATTTTCTCATTGCACTGGCAAATCTCTTCACAAATATGGTCTCTAATTCAGCAAAGGTTTTAATTGAATTATTTGGCAATTCTGCATACCATTCAAGCGTGAGGGTGAATGACAAACTGATTGCATCATTCCCTCCTATTGTTACAAGTAGCCTTAAATTGGGCTAGATGTTGCTTTGGATTACCAAGCCCTAAAGTATTAAATTTGAGTAACCTTTGTGACACTTGATCATATTCATTTGGGTAAGGCGACCTTACTCACCGACTTTTTTAGCACCTCGAGGCTATGAGCCTTTATCTTTTCATTGATTATTGTTCTAGGCGGCATTTGTTATAGTTCCCAATGTGTTAGCCAAATTTTGAATTATTGGCTGGAGAGATAGTGGGTTAACTTTTTTCTTTGCTTCATGCGTAGCATGTACTGTAGGAGCTTGAGGTACCACAGTGGTTGGTGGTATAGAAGTTGTATTATTATTACGCTATTGATTGAAAAAAAGTGTTGCACTTAATGATGTGATATTCAACATCTCCATCATGATGTTCATTTGTACCATCATATCATTCATTTTGGTACCAATCTGCAATCTCCTTGACTTCCATTTGATTTGCATTTCTCTTTGCTCTAGCTAGTGCCATGGCATCAATAGTCTGAGCTCTTCCTCTTCTTCTATTTTTATTATTTGTTCTCCTTGCTCATTTTTGGGAAGAACTTGAGTCCTTCTCCTTGTGCATTTGTAGAGATAGTATTGTTGGATGCACGATTGATTATAAAAGCGTACCAGGTATCATTTCTAGTTTGACCATATAGACAACTTTGACACCCATGATCTCTTTCTCATTCTAATTTTCTTCTTCTTTTTTTTTCAGCAAAGATCGAAGATTCATCTTCTATTTGCTTCTGTGAAGATTCTTCTTCATAAGCATTAAATTGAGTTTCCCTGGATTCCGCGTTTGTTCTTGATGGTCTTGGGAGTTCATCTATATCTCGTATAGACTTCACTTCCATAGAATCCTCTTCATTATTTTCTTCTTGCACACAAATTTTCGTTCGACATTTTTAGTGGATCTCTATTTAATGTGCGGAACAAATACTTCTTCTATTAAAGGATTGCGATCAAAGTCAACCTTCTCTTGTAGGGGTGAATCTGATCGGCGATGGGATCCCCTAGAGGATTCTCTAGGGTGTCAACCATCATATCTTTTATTAGTGATATCTCTTCTTTTGGGTATCCACTTATGATAAGTTATTTTAGAGATGGATTTCTGAGTATATGTATCAGATGTCACACCTCTTCCATTCTTCAGGACTTCATTACAGGGTCTTGGCCTCCATATTTTCTTATCCTTTCATCGACCTTTCTAAGAAGGGATTCCACGCAGGTCCAAGTGTCACACTATGATGCTCACCATGCGAAGCATAGTAGGATCGATGGCTAATTACTAGAAGAGATGTCAACTTTCTTGGTGGATCCTCAGTACTTTCCATCACCACAAGCCTCTGAAATCTTCTTTTCATTAGGCCTCTATCCTTGGCTACTTTAAGAACTTTATGTATCCCAGCGCATGTTGTTTGCCCTCCTCCAGGGTGGTGGTGGAGCTTGATGTGGTTAGTTCCAAAAGGACTGCTTTAGTTCACTAGTAGAGCTATTCCTCTTTACCCACTTTAGGTTGTCAAAGTTATTATGGGTAGGGATACTCGCTTCTAGCGGTAATATCGCTTGTTCACTAGGTCATTCAAAGGAGATATGCCCTCACCCTCAACATTTCTGGTTAATTTGCTTCCCGATGAGGAAGTTTCATGATCATGTTTGCACAAAAGAGCAGCACTCACGAGGAATTAAAGATATAGTTTGCCCACTAACGATTCTTTTCATCACGAGATCTTTAAATTGACCAAGCCTCTTGAAAATTGAAGTTCTCTGTCGGAAGAACTCCTGAGAGATTCAATAACTTTAGGCCTTCCAAAGATGGCTCTGACTAATGTACCACGGGTACTTTAATTTTGCAGCCTATGATAGCAAATTTAAGCTAACAAATTGAATGGTACACATCTCCTCGTATTGATTACTTGCTATGATGATATTCACACCATGCCCTAGCTGAACGGTGAAAGGAGTGCTTTGTAGATTCATTCTGCAAAAGTGAAAGATGGGAATTAGAAATTTGCAATTATTATTTCACCTCATACTTTCAAGTTGCAAAGGTGTTACAGAACAAAATAATGGTGTAATAAAGATATACTCTATGAAATGATTCATTATACATAGAGCCTCATATTGAAATTATTACACACTTGAAGCACCATTTTTTTGCTTTGAATTTTCAAAAATTTTATTGCCACATGAAGCACATATATGACTAGCCAAAGATGGAAAGAGAATCACCCCAAATGGAGTCGCCAAACTGTGGGCTCCAAAAATTCCCACCTCGCAATATTGAAATCGAAGAGAGTGATTTAAAGTATCGGTGTAATTTTCAGAAGGCGGATGGAATAGTAGATAAGACACTACCCAAAGATTTTGTCCTCATTTGGTGAGAACTTTAGATCTGGTTCCAAGTTTCCTATAGGCGCAAGCCCTGATAGTTAATTACCCCTCTCAATAAGTAAGAAGAACTTTCGATTAAGGCTAGTCGTTAGATCGCAAAATACGTAGCATATAGTAGCATCATGTGGAGTTTCAACATTTTAGATTATGAAATTTACCATTTCAGCTTAAACTAGATGGTTGAGGGAATGATGACATGCCCGATCTAAATCCCATGGTTTCTCCATCTCGGGCAGTCGCGGTCCCTAGTCTACTTAGTCAAAGGAGGTAGTTGACCCAACCTGCTAAAGGATCCTTATAAGCAACACATGGGTTATGTCGTCCAAGAAATCCTTATGGACTTGGGGTGGTGTTTTTCTAAGGAGACAGGCTTAAGTCTGCCTTAGCTGAGAGAGGGTTGTTTGCCCTATCAAGTATACCCTATGATTCATAACTCAAAGGGCAGAGTCATTGGGGAGCATACAGGTTACAGTCGTGATCGTAATATAAAGGGGCCTGACTGGCCAAACCACCTGATCAGAGGACTCTAGTCATAACTGCTTCATCTCAGGAGCCTCGCTGCCAAGCCACGCAATCGAGGGACACACTACGCCCCAAGGCAAGATTGAGAGTGAATATAGTAGAACACTTGATTTGACATTGGCTCCTTTGTGAGCTAGAGTTTTCTTAATTTTTCACCTATACAAATAGTTGTGGAAGGTTGATAGATTGAGTTTTGCTTTAAGCTTTTAATGATTGAGTTTCATTTAAATAATTTTTTAGATTGACACTCAATTTGATTTGAAAAATTGATTAATTCGAATATATTTAAGAGGTTTAGATCCTGTCAACTCTATTTAGTTGCTAATAAAGGATTAGATCTACTGTCACTTTACAAAATCAATTTCTCAGATATTTCATTTTGAAACTCTTATTATAGTTTTAGGTTTTTAACCGGGACCCGCCCTAAGACTAAACCGGAAGCCACCCACGCAAAGATCCTAGACACTTGAATATAAACATTCAAAGAATTTAGGCCCAAACTGTGTAATTATGAGAATTTTATTTACAATTGATAGACATTAAAATGCACTTGAAATCTCTATGTCCGAGCACATGCAGGTATTTATAGTTTTAGATTATTTCATTTAATTAGTGATTTTGTTGATTTTGGAAATTGTAATTAGAATAAAATTCTTAATTTTGAAGGGTGATTTTATATATATTTTGATAAGATCGCTTTCGCTTTGTACAAAGAGTTGCAGATCCGATGATGATGAAGGCATCATTAATTGGTATAATATCTTATTAGATTTTTCAAATCAATATTTAATTTATTCCAATTTAGCCTACGTAGCCTTTTCAGACATTAAAATTTGTACTTTGAATATCTATGTTCGAGCACATATAGGTGTCTATAGCTTAGATAATTTTACCTAATTAGTTATTTCATTGATTTTGAAAATCATAATTAAAATGAAATTCCTTAATCTTCGATTGAAGGAAACCCTATGATTTTTGTAGAATTTGATTTAGTATCGCCTTCTGTCTGCTTGTACAAAGAGTTGTAGATTTGGTGACGATGATTTGTTTTAAAGCTACAGGTTCAAAGGATAATTTAGTTTGTTATTTTAAAAAGAAGATTTACACCTTGAAGTAATTCTCATTTTCCCTCTTTTTTTATTCAAACTCTCCTACATTCATTTTCCCACTCTTTTATTCAAATTTTCCTACATTCGTTTTCCCCCTCTTTTATTCAAATTTTCTTACATTCGTTTTCCCCCTCTTTTTTTTTTTAAAGCAAACCACTCACTTTCTCTTCTAGTTTATATAAATAAGGCCAAGAGGTAGTCTCCTATTCTATTCATTTGTTCGAAGGGTTAGAGTCATGACATTTGAAAGGGAGTAGTTAGAAACTTTAGTGGGTTTTCAACTCTACTTAGATAAATTTCGTAAGTACTTTTCACCGTTCTTTTTATTTTGTTTTACTTTTATGTTTGCTGTATTTCATTTTACTTTCCTCCTTTTTTTCTTGTTTGATGATTTTAGTTAAAAATTAGCTGCAAATTTCCTTACTTAGCATTCTTAAGTCTATTCATTTCACTCTCCCATTTTTCCTAAGTCAAAAGATTTGGCAATATGCCTTTCTTGGCCATCCCCAGTGTCGCATTAGGGGAGTTTTGGCTTACTCAGATGCCCTCGAAGGTAGAGTGGTGTCTGTGACACCATACGGTTTTATCTCATCGCCTCTTGAGCATGACGGAGACCTTCAAACCGAAAGAAGATAATTGCAATATATATTCATCCTTCCCCCCTTTTTTCTAAGTATAGAAATTAGATAAAATTTCGGTAGCATTTTGGCAGCATTTTAGCGATTTCTAATGGATGTTAGCTTACTCAGATGCCCTCGAGTGTAATGTTTTGTCTTGACACACCACAACCAGCTTTTCATCTCACAGCCCTCTTGAGCACAACGAGGTCTTCGAACCTGCAAAGAAACACAAACATGTATATATATATATATATGTATATCCACATTCACAGATACCACATATTATGACTCATTTTCAGCATGCTGCAATGTTCGGTAAGGGAACAAGGTTGGTAATGCTGAAAACTAAGAGAAGAATCTGCCTCTTGACAATGTTGCTTATCTGGCTTGTGCCGAAGAAAAAATTGAAAAGCTAAAGGGATGAGTACGACGTCAAAAACTGAAAGAAGAATTCGCCTCTTGACGATGTTCTTCCCAGTTTGCGGCGAAGTGAAAATTGGAAGGCTAAAGCGAGGAGTACGACGCCATAAATCGAAAAAAGAATTCGCCTCTTGACGATGTTCTTCCCTGGTTTGCGGAAAAATGAAAATTGGATGGGTTATGCAAGGAATGCGACAACGGAACCCGAAAGAAGAATTTGCCTCTTGACGATGTTCTTCTCGGTTGAAAAGAAAGTGAAGATTGACTGCTATGCAAGGAATGCAATGTCGAACCGAAGAAGAATTCACCTCGGACGATATTCTTCCCGATTTGTGGCGAAGAGAAAACGGACGAGTCAGGGCCGGGAAGAAGAACGGTCGCCAGGATGGGATAATACAACAGGTTGGCGGATGGAAGAAACCAGCAGAAGTGGGACTGTGTGCGCTGGAAAATACGCAAACTGGATACGGACGGATGCCATGAGGCTGTCACGGAGTACGGCGCTCATGGATGGCGAGCGAGTGGGAGCAGCCGAAACGGATGCAGCGCAAGTAACGCCGCGGATGTGGGATGCGGATCTGGTAGAATGAGGCGGAAGAAAAGTGATGCACCGATTCTGAGCAGATGGGCGGATGCTGACGGATTGCAGAGAGATGGAGTCAGAAGAGGGATTTACCTGTGCAGAGGGAGATTGAAGTGTGGGAATCGAGGTAGAGAGGAGAAGAGGGGCTGCCGATTTTTTTTTCTACCGTTGAAGGAGAGTCGTGAGCAAATTTTTTTTGTGCGGTTAAGGGAAGAGAGGAGAGGAACGAGTTGACAAGAGTTTTGAATATAGATGTTCTTGATTAAGGCTATTTAGCTTAATTAATTTCAAATATTTAATTAAATCTCATTATGAGTTTTATGCCAGCACTCATATAGTCAACATATATATCAATCTTAGCTTATTCCATCAACGAACGGCCATAGTCCGCTTCGTAATCAAGTCGTTTGGTTCATCAAATTGAATCAATTTCACCTCAAAATGCGTGTTGCCGCTTTCGACTGCTCGACATTCACGCAGACTTATCCGAATTGAGTGTGAACAGTCTTATTTGATATATTTCAACATTTTGAAGCTAACGACATAATTAATTTTGATAACGGAGGTCGTTTGGCTTGACATGCTCCTTTGATATGCGTACGTTGACACTGACGCTTGATCGATTGATTATTAGGTTTGCAATATTTATATTCTGACCAGTTTCAATATTTTGAACACGATGGTGAAGTCTGTTCATCTATCGGAGGTCATTTCAATCATTTTCGGTGATGCCCTGTGTATTTTAGCCTCGATTTACGCGGCTACCGACATTATTCAATATTTGTGCACTTCGTCCAAGGAGCGCAAATAGTCTCATTTGATAGTTTTCAATGTTTAAGCTAAGGCATCGCTTGCACGACGGAGGTCATTTGGTCATCGTCGCAACTTCCTAACTCCGATATGCATATCTACACATTAATAGTTTGAGCGCTTAATCGATTAATTGTTAGATTTTGCAATATTCATATTTCGATCAATTTCGACATTTTGAACGCAACGGAGAAGTCTGTTTGCCGATCGGAGGTCATTTTGACCATTTTCAGTGATGTCCAGTGCATTTTGAGCCTTATGCATCGTTACACCATCAATTGATTTGTAGGCTTGACTTTGACTTATGACACACATATGAAGGTCAACAATAACATGTTGGTTGAAAATAATATGTAGAATATCAAGATATTGAATTTAAGCACACATCTAATAGCTGTTGACCCTCGTATATGATCCATGAGTCGAATCGAGCCAATATAATAACAAGGACATATTATAAATTAAAATCACATGAGTCAAATTGAAAAGACTTCATTCCTCGCAAAAGCCTATTGGATGACATCCACTCATGAAATAAACGGTGTCAATGAGCTTAGAATATTAAAATTACTTTTGTAAGATATTCAAATCGTTAAAGATTGTCAATAGAAAATCAACATAATTCGTTGGCATGCGAGTGCAATAATACATAATTAGAGGCATATACTGACAATGAATTCATTGAAAGAGCAACATACATGTCATTCAAAAAAAATTTCATAAAGAGAAGTGTTAGATAAGTAGATTCAAGAAAACTTAATTAAATTAAAATCAACATAATGTACAAATAATCTATTAAAATTATGCATATATATATATATATATATATATATATGAAAATATTTAAGGTATAAATAATTAATTTTAATATATAATACTGTATTAGCCATATTTTTATTATTGACATTAATAATATATATTGTTTAAATGTAAAATGAATTGAATCAAAATAAACAATATATATAATAATTTTTGTATTAACTACTAATTAGATATCTGAACTATAATAAAATATAAAACTTATCACTATCATAATTATATATTAGTATTAATATTAATTTTATTAGTTTATATATGTATAATTCGAACAAATAAGCATATATCATTTTTTTTAAAAAATCATTCATTTATCTTTTTCTAATATCATCAATATTCCTCAATTAACAAATAACTCATTGCACATCTGTATTTTTCACATGTATTTATATATGAGCAAAATAATATTTATTAAATGATTATTCTGATCTATTTTACATACCAGTTTGCATGGAGAAAATATTACATCCGAGACGAGTTTTACGTACATCAATCCCAGCCCTAACCGTGTCAGTAGTTTTTTCCCATTTTAATGCTTAACTACCAGAATCCTTTACCAATCACGCTTTTAATCCCTACCACTGCTCAAACAAATGGAGAAGAAATGCTAATGCTAGGATAATTTAAAATATATTATATATATATATATATATATATATATATATATATATATATATATATATATATATATATATATATATATATATATATATATATATATATATATATATATATATATCTAGATTTAGTTTAGGGGTGTATTTTTTCGCAAAGAGCTCGAGAGAGAAAGAGATTTTCTCATTTCCTTTTAAAAGAAAAGATGGAGAATAAGGCCTTGAGGAAATAGTGATGTATTAAATAAAATGCATCTAATTTTTCTCAACCGTCAGTATACGCATAATTTTTTTTTTACTTGTTAGTGTTATTCCTTGAAATTCTTTTATTTAGATATTTCTACACTTGAGTTATTCAAGAGGACTTGCTTATTTGGATTTTGCATCTACTCTTCTCATGAGTACATGATTTTCCAAATATTTTGCGAAGTTGCCCTGATGGAGAGAATATGGTCATTACATTCCATTAGCAATTTTGTGGTTATTTGGTTAATCTTTATGAGATTTCCATCTATACTCTATACTCTTTCTCCAGAGTATAGATTTTGTGCTTTTTCCACTGGTGCATGTTTGGAGGAAATATATTTATTACAATCCATCACAAAAAAATTTGGAGGGTGTTTGGTTTTTTTAGTGTTATTTTGCATTTGACCCTCACTCTCTTGAGAGATGATTTTGGACTTTTTTTTCCGCTTTTTGGCTATGTTCATATTATGTTCATTACATTCCAAAGGGAAGTAATTTGGTGGATGTTTGGTTGGTTTAGAGATTTTGTATTTGTACTTTCTCAGTACTCCTAGTATCATTTTGGGTTATTTTTTTCATTTTTTTGTGACTGCTTTGGAGGAATATGTTCATTACAATCTATGAGAAATAATTTGGAGGTCGGTTATTTTTTAGTGTTGTCATCATAGATGTGACAATTTTGGTCATTTTTCTCCGGTTTCTTGGTTGTTGAGATTATTTTATTATCATGTCCATGTTCTCTCTGTACTCTCACTCTGTACTCTCTACTCTCTATACTCTCGTACTCTCTCACTCTCTGTACTCTCTGTACTCTCATACTCTCACAGTCTGAGCATTTTGGTCATTTTTTGTCTATTTTTGGCCTGTTTGGAGGAAATATGTTCATTAGGCACAATTTGGAGGCTGTTTGGTTGATTTGTTAGTGTTTTCTTGCATCTGTACTCTCTGTACTCTCAGGAGAGTACGTATGATTTTTGGTCATGTTGTCAGTTTCTTTGGCCTAGTTGTTGAGAGTACATTCCGTTGGAAGTAATTTGTTAGCTGTCTGGATGGTTTCTAGGGGATTTTTGCATCCGTACTCTCTGTACATGCAGCACTCTTTAGTAATGAAGTCATTGACATTTTTGAGGCTTCATCATCAATTCATTAGACTCCACAAATTTAGTAAGACTCAATACACATGACCTCAATTACGTCTTGTTGGGACATGAGAAGCAAGCTTTCTTTACGGGTGTGCATTCCTTTCACCCCAGATGAAGTTCATTGTAGGGATGCAAAATGAGGGAGAAGGTCTTATGGAATATAGGTAATGTTATATGTGAGGTCGACTTCTGAGGAAGCCATAAGAGCATCTTGAAGGTAAAAATATAAAGCAAAAGAAGTCTTCTGAAAGAAAAAAAGCCTTAAAGAGCATCTGATGAAGTTCTGATAATAGGGATGCCAAATAGAGAGGTCTTATGGCATGAGAATGTGCTCTGAGGTTAGCACTTCAGTGAGGAAGCCTTAAAGAGCATCTTGAAGGTAAAAATACAAAACAAGAAGCCTTCTTGAGCAAGAAGGCGCCCCTTTGTACTCTCTCTCTCTGTACTCGTACTCTCTATACTCTGCACTCTCTGTACTCTCAGCCTCTCTGTACTCATGGGTAACTTGATATAATATTATTTATTTCTATGATGATTTCTTTACTTGTTTGGAAATTTGTTTGGTTAGTTTAGTGTTATTTTTTACATTACTCTCTTGAGAATCTGAGATGATGACATTTTTCCTTTTCTTTGGCTGTTGTTCAGTTATGTTCATTACATTATTGAAGCAATTTGGTGTTGTTTGGTTGGTTTAGTAGTATCATTTTGCATCTACTCTGTACTCTCTTGAAATCTGAGATAATTTATGACATTTTTTTTCTTCTTTGGCGGTTGTTGAGTTTGTTAATTACATTATTGGAAGCAATTTGGTGGCTTGTTAGTTTTTAGTGTTATTTTGCATCAGTACTCTTTGTACTCTCAAGAGAGTCTGATATTTTTAAGAATATTTTTCCGGTTTCTTTGTCTGTTGTTGATTATGTTCATTGCAATTCATTAGAAATAATTTGGAGGCTGTTTGGTTGGTTTTTTAGTATTATTTTGCATTCATACTCTTTGTACTCTCAAGAGAGTACAGATGATTTTGTGGATATTTTTTCCTATTTCTTTGTTTTGGTTGTTCACAGTTTGTTCATTACATTCCAGTGGAAGCAATTTGGTGGATGTTTGGTTAGTTTTTTAGTGTTATTTTGCATCTGTACTCTTTGTACTCTCTTGAGAGTACAAATGATTTTGTGGATATTTTTTCCTGTTTCTTTGGCCTAGTTGTTCAGATTATGTTCATTGCATTCTAGTGAAAGCAATTTGGTGGCTGTTTGGTTGGTTTTTTAGTATTATTTTGCATCTGTACTCTTTATACTCTCTTGAGAGTACAGATTATTTTGTGAATTTTCTGTTTCTTTCTTTTGTTGTTTAAGTGTTGTTCATTACATTACATTGTTTAGACATTTTTTGCATCTATACTCTCTGTATGTAGCTCATTTTTTTCCCTTTTTTGGCCTGTTTGGAGAGAATTTGTGGAGCTATTTTACATGTCACATTTATGTGTCTATGGCGGTGAATCACGGTCAATGAGCAGTACGATGATGAAGTCGTGATATCTAATGAACCAAATTTGGGAAAACTCTTTGGCACCACTGTTCAGAATGAAACAGAGGCATTTGCCATGTACTATGACTACGCACATCAAACTGGCTTTAATGTTCGGAAGGACCATACTAGTTATTGGCCAAACTCCAAGAAATTGAAATCAAAGATTTTTTATGTGCAAAAGCGTGAAAGAAATCACGCCAATCCAAAGCTTAACAAAATTTTAGAAAGCGATACAAGGCTTGTCATGATTAGATTCTCTGTTGACTTGGAGGGAAACTGGTTGGTTAAAAAATATATAGAAAGTCATAATCATTCGTTGGCAAAGCCTGCTGACCTACATCTTCTCAGATCACACATATGCATTAGCGATGAAAAGGCTTCCGTGTTGAAGATAATGACAAAGGCTGGAATTAGAGCAACTTATGCATTCAGCTATCTAAGTGAGGAGGTTGGTGGTGTAGAGAATATTGGATTCACAAAAAGAGATACTTTCAATTTTATTCAGAAAGAAAAGATCGAGGATTGCGAATGGTGTGATAATGCATTAATATAGTTGTTCAAGGCAAGCGGCGATGGGATGTTTGCATGGGATGTACAAGTTGATGAGTCAGCTTAGTAAGTTTTTTTGGAGCAATGGCATGTCTAGGATAGAAATATGACTATTTTGGTGATGTGATAATTTTTGATACAAGCTATCGACTCAATAAATATAATCTTATTTGTGCCCCTCTTGTTGGAGTGAATCATCCGGCAAAATATGTTATTTGGAGTAGCCTTTTTTATTAGAAGACGATTGAGTCATTCTCATGGCTATTCGGACATTTCTTCGGTTGATGAGTGACAGACATCCTATAACAATATTCACTGATCAAGATCAGGCTATGACACGAGCTATCAAAATTGTATTACCGCATACTCGTCATAGGTTGTGCCAATGGCATATTTCGAAGAAAACTCCTTCCAAGGTTCACTGCTTTAATAGTAATAAGAGGGTACAAGGGTTATTTTATGCATGCATGAGCAAATGTGACTCAGAGGAAGAGTTTGAAGAAGTGGTCATGCTAGAAGAAGGCAATTTGCATGATCATCCTTGGCTATCGAGCTTTATAAAATTAGATCCAAGTGGTCCACTACATTCGACAAAGACTCATTCTGCATGGGCATCTTGTCAACGCAATGTAGTGAGTCAATGAATAACGTATGTCACAGAATCTCTAAACCAACGAGTTCACTCACAGATTATTTCTTGGAGTTGAAGAAGGTTATGGAGACATGGCGTCGGAATGAATATGACGATGACTTCAAGTGTAGCCAATCATCGATTATTCCTGTTGTTAAGACCAGTCCAATTTTAAAACAAACATGTTTATACAAGAAAAGTATACTATATTTGAGGAAGAATTTTTTGCATGGAGTTGGAGGCTATAAGTAACTATATGGGATAATGACCCCATAGTATTTGGTGAGAAACTTAGAGAATAAAATTCATCCAAAACATGGATCCATTTCGATGGGACTACTAGATGTAACTTGTACTTATAAGAAATTTGAAATGATGGGATTACTTTGGGCCCATTGTATCAGAGTTCTTAGTCAAGAAAATGTAGTCGCATTCGGATAAGTATCTTCTCATGCGATGGTCTACCAGAGCAAAGAGGGATATTTACATCGATAGTGCATATAGAAAATTAAGAGATGTCGAAGGAACAGATGGAAATACTACTGGCATTATTTTTCGAAACCACGTTAGTCGATATGCATATCAAATAAGTGTCAGGGCATAGGGTAATAATAGAGCTGAGGACTATATGCTTCAATCCTTAAAAAAACTATACGATGATGTCGACTCTATACTAAGTGAGAATTCTCTTCTTGTTGATAGAGTGGCTAAGAAGAAGAAGCCAACTACATAAGACAAGGGAAAAGACATCGTAAAGGATCCGGTTAAAACGTCAAAGGGTGTTTCCAACACAAGGCTTAAGGGATATTGGGAGAGATCCAAGAAAGCCAGAGTAATTTCTATTTGCCTCTTAATTTGTAGTATTTAAACATTGCTAATCTTGAAACCATCATATTTTTTTTTATTATAGAAACCAAAGTTCGATATAGTGTCATGAGCGTGTTGTCACCCTTGCCACACATTTCTCTGTTATGCGGTATTTTTTTAGAGGTATGCGTGCATAAACATCGATGTTAAAATCATTAAGCGTCGATGTTCTACCTCGAGAATTCAACTTCGAGCTCACAATCGATTCGGTGAAGGTACACTAAGTTGATGATGGATATTATTACAGGAAAATATTTCAATGCATGATATCATTTAGTTATGTGTTCTTCAACTGTGCAATCATTTCTGCAAAGCTTTAGAGATGACTTTCTTCTTCTGAGCAGCTTTATTCTAAAACATACTATTATTATAAAATGCCCGGAAAGCTCAGAATGTAGGAAATTAGAGTATAACTGTAATCCTTAGGTGGGAACTAAATCTCTCATATTTTACCAAATTGCTTTTGATTGATGAGTCTGTCTTCTTACGAGAATGAGATAAAAGATCGATACTAGAGATAATGTTGAAAATAATATTTCCTACTTATCAACCAACTTGCTGCAAGTGTTCTCTGCCCAATAATATTGAAAAAAAAAATTGAAATACCCTGTACAATTATTTCCTACTTATCAAACTTTAAATGTATTGTTCTTAGCTTGGTTTTTTTATTCCCAAACAAAAGGCGTAACTTCATAAAGTAATTCATCTTCTTAGGCCAATCTTGGTGTCTAGTTAAGTGGGGATTTTCTAATTCTTTGCCTCCATGTACTTGACAAACATCCATGATAGTTATCTTGGGTAGCCCACCCACCATTTTGATTGGCCATTTGTGGGATCTCACAAAAGACTAGCTAGCATCTTCAACAAGTAATTTGATTTGAAAATCAAGAAGTATAGTCAATAAGGGGGGCTAAAAAAACCAGTTTATGGAAACCAAATTGAAAATAACTCTTATAATCTCTACAAGAATGGCCTTATGGGTTGGTTTTGGTAATGAGTAAAATATTACTTAATATGCCCAACAGTGTCGATTATCTATAATTGAAAGAAAGAGTAGCTCATTGACACTTTTCTGACATCTTTGGATGAACATTTTGCTTTTCTTGTGTAGGTCATATTTTGCATAGCTCTGTAAGAAAAGAAGAACATTTAGAAATTGTAGTTTTCATCTATAGAAATAATGATTGAATTGTAATACTCGATATTTGTGGGGTAACTTATAAGCATGAGATGTACAAATAGGGGACATATAGAGGAGAGTACTCTCTACCAATAAGAAGGTGAAGGCATCAATGTGTGCATCTGAGAGATATTGATCTGTCAGCAACTCATCGATCTACCCTCGTGCAATAATGATATTCCTAGACGTGAATACTGTATCACCCATGCAAGTGATAAATATTTTAAAGTGATCTTAATTAAACGAATAGGTTTTTTTATGTATGAAGGCGAAGATTGACTTACATCAAATCATGATGTGTCATAAGATGGAGCATCGCTTAGGCAAAAAATCCGGATGAGAACTAAACAAAATGATGTATTTCTGCTACAATAAAATTCGATAAAAGTTAGTGATGAAGAGCTATATTCATTATGAATTAAGGATCGATCTCGAGATGATTCATACCTCGGATGCTCCACCACAATGATAGCGGTCATGGGTGTCGACCTTTCTTGACTCATCTTTGAGAACCTATAAAAAAATTTAGTGAAATATATTTCTATTATGTCAAATTTAAAAGAAAGTAACTTAATACCTCTATTGATAGTTTCTCATCTTGAGTTGAGGCCACCACATCACTTATTCTTGCTCATGACTTCCTGTAAGTGTGTGTGAAGGGGGAACTAACATTTCCTCTTCCTTATATGCGACTTTCACACCATGCTCAATCTTGATTAAAGGTTTGAGTATTTTCATGTGCATTGGAGGCCTCCATAATAGCTTCCCCATGGTAGATAGCGGGGCTTCCAGTGAAGGCTACCTGCTTCAAGTGGAAGTATCCACAAGGCGTAGCTTCCCGGAAGTATCCGGCGACTGATTGCCTGAGAGTCTCCACTGATGGTGACTCAGCCCATAACCTCCTCAATAGTAGTAACCCGTGAATCAATCCCATCCATTCTCTCTGCCATTGTTGCTTGAAGAAGATATTATTTCTTTCAAGTCTAAATCTGAAGTATCCTCTCCACCACAAAGCCAGGTAGTAGCAGCATAGATACCGGATGGGGAGAATATCGAGGAGAGACATATGGAGATTCAATGGGGCTAAACTCTGGACTTAGAATGGGGTCATGCTCAACATGTCTTGCATGTTGGGGATTCAAGGAGCATCTCCTCTTACATATGTCTCGAATGGAAGGAACTGTTAAACCAATAAGAAAATGTGATGACTACATCATAAATAAATACATAATTATAAGAACTAAGTGATATTATTATATGTCACGGTGTCCTCTAAACCGGTGAAGGCTTCATCCGAAACTTTATTTTGAATCACATCATATGGCTTTGCAAATAGAGATGGCGACCTCAACACTTATTTCGGCCCTCTATTAATATTTATGTAAGTTAACTTCAGCATCAAATAATACATAATGAAGATATAAAATTACCATAAGAAGAGTGACAAATCCACTCATTTACCCGAGTGTCCTCGGGTATGAATCTTTGATGTAATACCATCAAATTGTGTGGAAAGCAAAATCCCCTTGTATTCAAAATTTATCTATCATCGGCATAAATCAATTCATTCCCCTATAGTTGTGATATACAAAAAAAAGATTTGATAGCTAAAAATGTATATCAACGTGCCAGAAAGACAATGCGAAGCATAGTCTTATAGTCGGTTCTGTCATGAATTTCTGCCATCCTTCACTCTATTTGGCATCCCCATAAAACTTCATCTGTGGTGAAAGGAATGCACGCCACCCGTAAAGAAAGCTTGCTTATCTATCTCTCAGCAAGACAGGATTGAGGTAGTGGCTATTGAGTCTTGCTGAATTTCATGGAGTCTAATGAATTGATGCAGATGAAGCCTCTTTAAAATGGCAATGACTTCATCAGGAAATCATGCTGCAATATTATCAAACATCATTCTAACGGTAGTATGCATCTCAAGTTATCCTTTTCCCGACATTGTAAACTTCAAAATGAAAAGTCGTAATAAACATAATCAATAACAAATAAAAGAAATATGTCCATTAAAGCATCCAGACTCTCAAGAGAGTACAGAGAGTATAGATGCAAAATAACGCTAAAAAATTAACCAAACAGCCTCCAAATTATTCCTGATGAATTGCAATAAACATAATCTGAACAACCAGGCCAAAGAAACAGGAAAAAATGTCCACAAAATCATTTGTACTCTCAAGAGAGTACAGAGAGTACAGATGCAAAATAGCACTAAAAAATAAACCAAATAGCCACCAAATTACTTCCACTGGAATGTAATGAATAGACTCTGAACAACCAGGCCAAAGAAACTGGAAAAAATGACTACAAAATTATTTGTACTCTCAAGAGATGATGGAGAGTACAGATGCAAAATAACACTACTAAACTAACCAAACAGCCTCCAAATTACTTCCAATGTACTGTAATGAACAGACTCTAAACAACCAGGCCAAAGAAACAGGAAAAATATCCATAAAATCATTTGTACTCTCAAGAGAGTATAGAGAGTACAGATGCAAAATAACACTTCTAAACCAACCAACATCCCACCAAATTACTTCCACTGGAATGTAATGAACAAAATCTGAACAACCAGGCCAAAGAAACTGGAAAAAATATCCACAAAATCATCTGTACTCAAAATAACACTTCTAAACCAACAAAACAGCCTGCAAATTGCTTCCACTAGAATGTAATGAACAAAATCTGAACAACCAGGCCAAAGAAATAGGAAAAAATGTCTACAAAATTATATGTACTCTCAAGAGACTATAGAGAGTACAGATGCAAAATAACACTACTAAACTAACCAAACAATCACCAAATTGCTTCCATTGGAATGTAATGAACATAATCTGAACAACCAGGCCAAAGAAACTGAAAAAATGTCTACAAAAGCATTTATACTCTCAAGAGAGTACAGAGAGTACATATGCAAAATAACACTAAAAAACCAACCAAACTGTCTCCAAATTGCTTCTAATGTAATGTAATGAACATAATCTGAACAACCAGGCCAAAGAAATTGGATAAAATGTCTCAATAGAGTACAGAGAGTATAGATGCAAAATAACACTTCTAAACCAACCAACATCCCACCAAATTGCTTCCACTAGAATATAATGAACAAAATCTGAACAACCAGGCCAAAGAAAACAGGAAAAATGTCCACAAAATCATCTGTACTCTCAAGAGAGTACAGAGAGTACAGATGCAAAATAACACTACTAAACCAACCAAACAACCACCAAATTACTTCCACTGGAATGTAATGAACATAATCTGAACAACCAGGCCAAAGAAACTGGAAAAATATTAAAGCATCTGTACTCTCAAGAGAGTACAGAGAGTACAGATGCAAAATAACACTAAAAAACCAACCAAACAGCCTCCAAATTGTTCCTGATGGATTGCAATGAACAAATTTCCTCCAAACATGCCAAAGTAACAGGAAAGAAATGACCAAAATGCTCTGTACTCTCATGAGAGTATAGAGAGTCCAGATATAGAAATTAGGCCACATAATTTTAATTCCATCGACTGAACATACTATCATCCATAATCATGCCACAGAATTCATCTTAAAACATGACCAAACATCCTACCATGTGATATGCTAAACATTTCACAAGGCTAATCAGTTCAAAAATTTGAAAATAATGGCGTGTACCATCTTGAAAGTATAGAGAGTACACATGTAAAACATCTCCAAAAACTACTAAAATACATCCTGTTCATTTAACCCTAAACTCAAATGTTCTAAAATGTTCACATGACGCGAGAATAGAAAATCCTAAATTCATTAAAGTTTGGAAACACAGGTGTAAATACCTCATGTAGTCGCCAATACCTCAATGGAAGTTATTCGCAAGACTCGTTCAAACCAATCGAGACGGGACGTTCGACGATCGAGAGCGAAGCTAGCGGAGAAAGCCCTAAACTATCATACGCGGGAGGAATGTCGAACGACGCGCATCTCATTTTTCTTCTCCCACGCTTAAACGAGCGCGGTCGCCGGATAAATGGTGTGGTCACCCCCGTCAGCTTACGCCGTTAAGCTAAAACGGAAAAACTGACACGCGTCGGATTAGAGTCGCACGCAGTTACGCGGGACTCTAGATTCAATATTTTCTCGTTTGCATGACATTATAATATTATGTGGAACGAGCAACTATTTTATATAATATATATAAGAGTGGAGATAACTCTACCTCATCATGTTTTCTCTACTCTAGCTGCAATTCACATCTTTCCATTTATGCCCATACCTCTATAGCTCATCCTCATGCCAACCCATGTGAGATTTCAGAGGAAACAATAAAATAAAATGTGATAAAATAAATACAAAAAAATAACCCAGCAGGCAATTTATTTATTTTTTCTTTTTCACCGCTTTTCCCATCTGAAAACCCCTCCAACAGGAGAGCTCCTTCATTCTCTCCTCGCAACTAAAAACAAACCTGCTCTGTTTCCCTCCTCTCGCTCCGTTTCTGCTACAGGCTGAACAAGTTGCTACTAGACTTTTCCTTCTCTTCTCCAAATCCGGCACAACACGTAACTCTCCTCCTCTATCCCGAACTCCTCATCCCTTCTCTTCTCAGGGACACACAATCAACAGCCCCCATAGTCTTTTCTTCTCATCCTCACCCAAATGCGCTGCTCCACGCTGCAACATGTCGTCTCCACCTCAAAATTGATAACCTTATAGTAGATTTGACCTCCACTTTTCCTCTTAGCTTTGACTATTTGCAAGCCGCAAGCTCTTGCCACTGTTTATCTCTAGTGAACAAAAACTCCCAATCCGCGAGCATTCTTACTTCTCCACTATTATTTATTTGGGATTATTTTTAAAATAGGCTTAGTGCTAATGATAATTAGTTATTTAGGCACGAAAAAAATATAATTAGCAAAATAGGCCTAGTCGTCGGACGATCAAACGTGTTTCACGTTGTCAATGCCGTCGCTGACACATATTTTTTTTTTGGTGGTTTTACAAAGCGAGAGAGAGAGAGAGAGAGAGAGAGAGAGAGAGAGAGAGAGAGAGAGAGAGAGAGAGAGAGAGAGTGAGTGAGAGAACTAATTTTATTTTCAAAGAGAGAAGCTACTCTTCTTTTTTGGATAGAGAAATAAAGAAGAGAGAATGCATAAGATGATACCATGGGAGCTTGTGGAGAAGTTAAAGAGAGGAGTCAGAGAGAGAAAGACGGATGACAAGAAAAAAAAGAAAAAAATAAAAAAAATAGAAAGGTTTTCCTGTAGGAATTGATAACCTTTGAACGTCCAATATGATAGCTTTATTACTTCTGTGTCGCTACTTCTTCCCAAGGCTTAGACCTCCATATTTATTTTCCTTTTTATCAAGACCTTTCAACGATGGATTCCTAGACATGCAGTCCAGGTGTCACACCCCGATGCTCACCATGCAGGGTTTGTTTAAAATGATCTTGAGTTCTTACTACCACTGATGGCAGCTTTTATAGTGGAGCATTTTCTGGCTTCTTTGATAATTAGTATTTGATAGCTTTTCTTCATAAAACCTTTTTCTTTTACAACCTTTAGGACTCTTTGTACTCTAGCAAATAGAGTTTCAGGTTGTTTCTTCTAAAGGGTTGGAACTAACTACTATTGAGCCCAAAAGACTGCTTATCATCACCAGTAGAGCTATTCATTTTCACTCATTTCAAAATTTTTAAATTTATTGTGGGATAGAAATACTCACTTCTAGTTGTGAGGCTAATTGCATGGCTAGTGATTCAGGAAGCAATTGTTGAGCTTATAGTTTAGCATTTATTCTCCTTCTTTGCCTTCTACTCAGTTTTCCTCTAGAAGAGGAGGCTTCAGTATCATGCTTTCCTTATGCAAAAGGTTCAACTCGTAGAGTGGTCGCATTCACAAGTATGACTAATACTTTCTGCCCAGTGATAGTTATTTCCAAGACTAACACCTCCAAAGGACCCAATCTTTCAAATACAAAGGCTCTCTTTTGAGGAACCTCAATATCAGAAGTGGCCATTCCAGTTGTCCTCCTCCCTTGCACAAGTTGGTATGTATAATATGCAGGTCCTTCAGGTAGAGGATTATTTACAGCAGCGATAGCTTGAAAGTTTACACTATTAATTTAGATGGTAGCTCCATCATCTCCAATACTGATTACAGCATTAGCCAGACAGATGTTAACTCCACAACTAAGCTTCATGATGAACGGTGTGTTCTTAAGATCCATCGATATGAAGAACAAGCATATTAGTCATAATGACATAATTAGCTTAGATTTAGCTTCTTTGATAATTTATTTTCTCCTTTTTTTATTTTAATTTTTATATACTCCACTATTACTATAGCTTAAATTCTACTAGCCAAAGATAGAAAGAGAAACCTGTCCTCAGTGAAGTCGCCAGAAATCTGTGGGCTCTAAAAATTTGCCACTGACCTCTCAATGAAAAGAGTTTAATTTATATTAATGAAATTTTCAGAAGACAGATGAAATAGTAGATAAGATACTACCTAGAGATTTCACCCTTATTTTGTGAGGACTTTAGATCTGGTTCTAGGTTTTCTATAGGCGCAATCACCTATAGTTAATTACCCCTCCCAATGCTAAGAGAGAACTTTCGATTAAGGCTAGTCGTTAGATCACTAAATGTGTGGCATATAGTAGCAGTATGTGGAGTTTTGAAATTTAGAATTTATGAAATTTATTTTGTTTAACTTAAAGCAAATGGTTAGGGGAACGATGACGCGCCCAATCTAGATCTCATGGTTCCATCATCCCGGGCTGTCACAGTCCCTAATCTACTTAGTCAGAGAAGGTAGTCGACCCAACCTGATCGAAAGATCCTTGTCAACAGCCATGGGTTGCGTCTTCCAAGAAATCCTTATAGACCTGGGGTGGTGTTTGTCTAAGGAGATAGGCTTAAGTCTACCTTAGCTAATAGAGGTCTTTTTGCCCTTTCAAGTAAACCATATGGTTCACAACTCAAAAGATAGAGCCATTGGAGAACATACGGGCTACAACCGTGACAGTAATATAGAGGGATAATTTGGCGACAACCACCTGGTCAGAGGACTCTGGTCGTAACTGCATCATGTAGAGCTTACTGACCAAGCCACATAGTCGAAGGACATGGGCCACGTCCTTGTTGGCATGAGATTGTTTGAAAGTAAATATAATTGTTTACTTGATTTGACTTTGGCTCCTTTGTGAACTAGAGTTTTCTTAATTTGTCACCTCCGACAAACAATTGTGGAAGGTGGGTTGGATTGAGTTTTATTTTAAGTTATAAGTAGTGAATTTCATTTAACAATTTAGAACTTAGTAATTTATCTGATTTTATATTTGTATTAATGCTTGACTTTAATTAATTTGATTTGAACTTGCAAGCACATTTTTGATGATGAATATCCCCTCTGATTGAAATCTCCATTCAACACAGTCATCATCGGGGTTTTAATGATTTGAGCATTCATACTATAATTTGATAATTTTATTTTGAGATTGAACCCCTCCGATTGAAATCTACAATCAACGCAATCATGACTGGGGTAGATCTTGTCAACTTTGCTCATTTGCTAACAAAGGATCAGGTCTATGAATTGTATCCATGAAGTTGGATTTGAGGTGATTTAACATAAATACTTTAAAATTTTAGATAATAATAACCCCCTCCAATTAGATTCTACAATCAGCACAACCATCATTGGGGAAGACCTTGTCGACTTTGCTCATTTTCTAGCAAAGGATCGGGTCTATGACTTGTATTCATGAATTTGGATTTGAGGGGATTTAACATAAATACTTTGAAAATTTAGATAATAAAACTCCCTTTAGATTCTACAATCATCATAGGAAAGTTTGATCATAAAATTTTTAGACCTTTGATACTGTGTAAAATGTATAAATCAAATTCTCTTTTGGATTGATTGAGTATTTGATTTAGAATCCATCTTATCAACTCTTATTTTGCAAGGAGGATTAAATTTATTAAGTGGGACTTATGACTTCACCATATAAAGCAGCAATTGAATTCATTTTCCATTTTATTGAATTTTATGTAATTCATAAAATGTGCACATTTTACGAAGCAATTGAGGCATAAGCCCAAGATGCTCCTTATGAAACATGTAAATCACTTGGGAGTACTTGCACACTTCTTTGAAGTATCATATTTGAATTGATTTCTCTTAAAAAATGCATATATAATAGTCATCTCATTATTTGCACTAAACTTGGCCTTCGGTTGGGAGTCTATAAGCCTCAAGATATATATTCAATTGACCTGCAACTCTAGATGACTTGTACACACATTGATGCAATAATTTGAATACTGAATTGCCTTGCAATATGTGCAAGCAATGATCGATCATATTCAAAACTTCATATCACCTACATATATTCTAATGTAATAGTTCGCACAATAATCCACTTTGAGATTTGTCTATGCTTTTATCTTTAGCTTGCATGCTCTATTAACATTATGATTTGAAGAAAAGATCATTTTCAAACATATGCCAATGTGCTCTTTCAAGCCATTATGATGTTCCAAATTCCATATTGTTGATGTCTTTTTGAAGTACGTGCCACTTTGATTCTCTAATTTTGTTCGCACACATTTCAGAGAGACAATTTTATATGTTTATATTTCCCAGAAATGTGTGCAATTAAATCATACCACTTTGATTAGTTGATTAAATAGCATTTAATTTCATTTAGGCCATTTAATCACTCAAGACATTGCTTAATTTTGTTCCCTATAAGTCCAAAGCTTCGACAAAATTTCGGCAACATCTCCCCTAGCCAGATTTCTACCACTAGGTCTACCCGCCTAAAAGATGTGCATGGGTGGTGTTTTGCAACACCACGGTCGTATAACCTCCAACCTATCCATCTAAAAAGATTCGCATAGGCTCTTCTACGCATAAAATCAAACACAATATATTTATACATTCACACATTTATACAATCACAACACAACACAACAAAATCAACAAAGAATGACCATGAAATTTGCGAAGCCCCTTTCCTCTTTCTTTGTTTTTGGACTTTCTGCTCTCTTTTTATCTCCTCTTTCTTTTTTTTCTTCTTTTTGTAAATTGAGAGAGAGAGAGAGAGAGAGAGAGAGAGAGCACTAATTTTATTTTCTCTCTCTAAAGAGAGAAGCTACTCTTCTCTTTGTGGATAGAGAAATAAAGAAGAGAGAATGCATAAGATGACACCATGGGAGCTTGTGGAGAAGTTAAAGAGGAGTCAGATAGAGAATGACGGATGTCAAAAAAAAAGAGAAAAATAAACAAATAGAAAGGTTTTCCTGTAGGAATTGATAACCTTTGAACAGCCAAAATGATAGCTTTGTTACTTCAGAATTATAATTCCTAATGCCTTCCCGTTTTGCCATTAGCACTGGATTTAGTAGGTTTAGGTAATGGGCTGAGTTTCTCAGGCCCACTATCTCCTCTCCTTGACTACAAGCTACTTTCTTTGAAAATGTGTAAGTCGGAGGGCTGATTGTTGGCTTGAATAGGGCTGGAGAGTGGACGAGATTTGAAGACTCGGCTGAGATTCGTAGGCTCAAGGCACTTGCCAGTGGGAGAGGAAGGTCAGACGAGTTGGGAGGTGATGAAGCAGGTTGGTTCGTCGGGGTTAGGAAAGTAGAGAGAAAGGGACTGAAGGGGAGAGTGGTTCAGCTGCTGCAACCGAACGGCCGCTCGGTTTGCACGAACGGGAAAGAGAACGTGCGGGAGGCGGCTCATTCAGCCTGGGTTCGCTGGAGTGGAGGGAGTCACGTGCGGCTTCGAGCAGGTAGGGCAATCGACGGGAGGAGTTTGCTGCCGTGCGACGTTGAAAATGGGAATTGAGTGCCGTGAATAGGAGATTTATATAGTATTAGGGTTAGCTAACAGGAGTATTTAGAAAACTCCCTTTGTTTATTTAAATGTTTAATTAATCATAATATGGACTTTGGCAAAGACATTATTAAATAGTTTATATATATATATATATATATATATATATATCGATTTTAGATTAGTTTGCTCAATGTAACGGCATTGCTTCATCGGCCGTTTGATTCAAGTTGACGTCAGATCGGGTCAATTTCAGTTCAAAATTGTGCATCGTCTCTTCCAACCGCTCGACATTCGCAGACTCGTCCAAATTGAGTGCAGACAGTCTCATTTGATAGATTTTGATGTTTCGACGCTAATGGCTTGATCATGAGCGAACGGTTGTTCAACATCACCGACCTCGATATGCATGGCGCGATACTGACGCTTGATCAATTGATCTTGTACATTATTTATATTTTGACTAGTTTCGACGTTCTGAATGCGATGACGAAGTCCGTTCATCGATCGGAGGTCATTTTGACCAATTTAAGCGATGTCGAATGCATTTCAGCCTCGATTTATGCACTATTAATTTCGAAACTGATCGACTTCGTCTTATGAACTCGACTCGACTGATGTGACATACATGGAGGTCAACAAACTCGATCATCTATGCTCAAACTGATCATTACTAAAGTTTAAATAATCAATCTTTATATATTCAAATTCAAATCAATTATAAAATGATCAAATATTCAAATGAAAAAAAAATAAATATAATAAAATTAATTATTTAAATTCAAAGTAAAATTCATCCACCCATCCTCAACCGTTTGTCGATGGTGACAAATTAAAAAAATATTTGCTCACAAAGAGTCAAAGTCAAATCAATTGCATAACTATTTTCACACTCAAATAAATCTTAAGCCCGTAAGTATGCGGCCCGTGTCCTCTGTCCACGTGGTTTTGTCACAAAATGACACCACATAAATGGCGGTTATGACTAGAGCCCTCTTGTCAGGTGGCTTGTCGCAAAATGACACCACTAAATTACGGTCAGGGCTGTAGCCCGTATGTTCCCCAACAGTTTTGCTCTTTGAGCTGTGAATTATATAATATATTTGATTGAAAAAAAGCTCTCTATTAGCTAAGGTGGACTTAAGCTTGTCTCCTTAGACAAATACTATCCGAGGTCTACAATGATTACTTGGACGACATAACCCATGATTGCTAACAGAGATCCTTTGGTCATGTTGGGTCGACTACCTCCTCTAACTAAGTAGACTAGAGACTATGAGAGCCCGGGATGACAGAATCATGGGATCTTAATCTGGTGCTTTATCGTTGCCCCAATCATCTGCTTTAAGTTAAATAAAGATGAATTTCATAAATTCTAAATCCCAAATTTTAAACTCCATATGTATATCGCCACGATTTAGCGATTTAACAACTTCTAATCAAAAGTTCTCCATTGGGAGAGGAAATTAATTATAGGTGCTTGTGCCTATAGAAAACACGGAACGATCTAAGTCCTCACAAAATGAGGTAAATCTCAGGTAGTGTCTTATCTACTATTCCATCTTCCTTCTGAAAATTTCACTGACACTTTATATCACTCTGTTAATAGAGAGGTCGATGGTAAATTTTCAAAGCCCACAATAGCAAATGAAAATGATATTTAATTCCCTAAAATCCAATTGTTCTTATGGAATCGAAGTAGTTTTCTCTCCTTTCACACAACAGTAGTTGCAATGACTTCTCCCTCAGGAAGCACAAGAACTAACGAGCTTGAACGATTTTCTCTCAAATATGCCATCAATGATCAACTTGGAGCCTTGAGTTCTTGGGGATATGCATCTCTCGATCCCTGCAGCAAGAGAGGAATCACTTGTGGACCAATATGTCAAGGTGTAATGGCTTTGGAACTTCAATCACTTCAACTTAAAGGCTCTTTTTATAATTGGATTAATGGCTGCATACCACAAGAGCTTGTGCGATTATCACGATTAAAACAACTTAACCTGCAAAGAATTCATCGGAAGGTGAAAAATATGTGTTTAATAAATTTTGAAACTTTTCAAATGTAATGAATATTTGTTTACACATGCACTCATAGAATATGGAGTTTGGTAGAGGTTTAATATAAGTTGCAATTTAGGCTTATGTTTGTGTATAGTTTTACTTATAAAGTGTGCCTCAAAAGGGAGCGTCGATCCATGTTATTGTAAATCTCATTAATATATTATAAAAAGTTTAAATTTACATTTACTTTGGCAAATCATGATGCAAGTATTTCAAATATCTTTGTGGAGTTTCCAAAGCATCATATAAAGTTTTTCCTACCATCTGAGTAAAGTTGGAGATGCACATCATTTTGGTTTTTAGCCAGTAGGAACTAATTAGATAAAAAGCTTATGTGCTACTTCATCCCTATTTGTGATGGAGTTTGTGGGATGAATGTTTAACAAACTCCTCGCCCTATTATTTAGTGAGAACAAGAAAAGTCAAAGGTGAATTGCTTCTTTTGAAACTATAGTGAATTCAAAAGTATCACAAATTTTTGGAAAATTAGCAATGTGTTAGTATGGATCACCACTTTGCAATAAATTGTATGAAAAGTTTTGATGCCATGCAAACATCATACTAGTGTTGTAAGGCCTTTTAGAGCCCATTGAGCATCATATCTTTTGAAAGATTGAATACTTCTACTTAAAATATGAAAGGAGTTTAATTATATAAAAATATGAGATATTGTTGTCAACTATTTTTATTATATTTATTCAAGATTATACACTTATTAATCCCATTAATATGTACTCCAAAACTTCAATCTGAAAGCAAAACACAAATATGCAATCCTTAAATATAATATTGAAATAATAAATGAGTCATAACAATCTTTGGCATCTCAAATGCTTATTATATAATATATGAACTAAAAGATAGCAATACAAATATTTTAAAGAGTGACATATTACACTATAATTTAAGCTATGCATAACGAGACAACATTCAAATTTTACATTATATATTCACATTTTAAAACAATTTTTTTCTTTCATTAGTTGCACATCTTAATAAGTAAAAAAGATGTGATATTCTTTTATTAGTGAAGAATAAGTAACCCTCCCACTAATTACAATGACATGGTATACTTTGTGGTAAGTATTTACAATTTTCACAATTTGAGGTGTTGGGTGGAAGTTGGATAGGTCAAGTTGGGTTGTAATTCACAAGTGGTTCAACATGAGTAAAATTGGCTTTGGCTTTCTTCCAGAGATTCACCTTGAATATAATTTTACGAACACCTCCTAAAAATCATATAAATATTTGACATTAACTTTTTTCAGTTTGAATAAAGTTTTATTACTAACCATTGAGATATTGAGCCCTCATGAAAGATAGTGATGATGATGATAATGAATAGAATGAGAATATGTTGACAAAATGTACACATAGCAATGTGTATAATTTGTTAATAATATATTACCTTAATTTTTATTTGATATACTCATATAAAACACTTAACTTATTCCTATATTGATTAGCTTTACCAAAAATATACTCAATAACTTTAAATGATATGAACACTCATAAAAGTTATTTCATTACTTTATTAAAGATAATTTTATATTGTAATTAATTTTGACTTATATGACTGTTTAAATTGTCTATGATTGTTTATAAAATTAGAGTAAATAGATTTTTGAAAATTATCTTCAATATATTTTTTAAATTAAGTAGTAAATTTTTAGGTTATCAAACCCAAATAGGTATGGTAATAAAAAATTTTATTTTTATCACATGAGTTTAGAAAAAGTTGCAAGAAATTTATTGCCAAATAGAAGTATTGCATCTCTATAAATATTCGCATATTATAACTCAGTTTAGTTCTATTAAGTTCTCTTGTTACTCTATATAAACTACACAAATACGGTAATCAAATATAAAGTACAATTAAGCTATTTTGGCTTAAAATTTTATTTTAAATAATAAAAAATGAACAAAAATGTGAGGAGCATGAATCATTCCCATGAAATATTTGGCTAAAATCTGATTCTTGAACTAAATCATTCTGGCATCATTTGATTCGAATTATTAGCTTTATGCAGTAGTTGAGATACGTTCTTCGGCCATAGTTTGGATCCAATATTCATAAACATAATACAAAACATCTTTGGATTTATTAAATACATATTTATCGTGGCTCATATGCATATAATGAAGGTTATGAGGGATGGGAACTTCTATCTCCGATCTCCCATGAAGCAAAATTAATAAAAGAAGGAGAAGAAGATTTATTCATTAACTCACTTATTGACATTTGCAAAGTGTCGTCACGTATTGCTGCATAATCCGTACTATGCAGGATGAGGAGGAGGTGGAGGAAGAGGAAGAGGAAGAGGAGGAGGAGAAGGACGATGACAAGGTTGATGGGATTAGCCTTGCAATTACTCGCCAATTTTTGCAGTTCTATATAAAAATTGTCTATGCAGAGGAAATAAATTATTTGACAGCGTTAACATATTTTCAACGTCATTAATTGTTATGTTATTACCACTTAACTCTTTTTATTTTCTTTGCATTTCACGCGGCTGAAAAGAGAAGTACAACATTATGGAAGTTTCCTACATCACTATGTAATCTCGAACCTCTCTTGAGTTCTAACTTAATTCTTATTTGCCCTTTACAATAACATTAATAATAACAAAACGTGAATTCCTACAATTTTAATGGCTATGAAGGTAAGAAAAAAATAAGAAATTTTTTTTTTAATGTTATCAACATAAAAACGAGAGATCTATAATAATCTCGCCCAAATTTCTTTCTCCACAGATGAAAAATAGAGGAAGACTTTTGAGTCCACTTTGTCAAAAAGGAGTCTGAAAACAAATAATTCTACGAAATCTCAATCCAAAATAGATCTTTCGATTCTCCAAAATTCAATTTTGCTACTGGTAATACCACTATACCAGTTGTTATGTCCTCCTTCGATGCAGTAAACACATGATAGAGGAAGACAATTCTCTCTTTGTCATCGATAGTTCCAGTTTAGGATAAAGCTGAAGTTTATTCTACGAAATCTCGTTCCAATATGGATTTTTCAATTCTCCAAAATGGAATTTTGTAACTGCTGATGGCAATTATTCTCTCTGTTTTCAATTCTCCATAAAGCAAATGCATGTTATTGGAATTAATTGAAGCATGAACAGAGTCAGAAAATAATGGACTAACATCACAAATATTTATATTAAAAAACTTTTTTTTTCTTTTTTCAGTAAATATATTTGTTGGTTTGATTTATGTCAAAAGATTATCCTTTTGAAATTATACGTTTTTGATGCGTCATTGTAAATTTCCCTCATAAAAATTGTTTTACTCAACCTTCTATCATATATTATACTATTTTTATACATTTTAAGTCGTACAAAAATACATACTTAAAATGAATTGATTTTATGATCATATCAATACTTACGGAGATGCTATAAATAAGGATACCTTAAAAGTTATATTGCTTCTATAAATAGCATTTGTAAAAAATTTTAGTTACACTTCTGTCCTGTTTTCACGGTTCCAACTTCATCTCCGCCAAAAGATTACAACTACCAACACACGAAATTAAAGGAAACCCTCCCCGCCTCTCACCACGCGGTCCTCATTGCCAAGAAAAGATTTATAAGGAGGAAACCGGACCTGCGGGAGAGTTGCCGTGAACTCTTTTGCAACATCGAATGATTCTCTCCTCTTCTTCTTCTTCAATGTCGTCTTCTTCCTCTTCATCATGGTCAGATCTCCCTTTTGACCTGTTATTAAACATCAGAGATAAGATAAAGCTTTATTAAATACAGATTTATAATAAAGGTCATGAGGGATCGGAACTTCTCTCTCCGATCTTCCATGAAGCAAAATTAATAAAAGAAGGAGAAGAAGATTTATTCATTAACTCACTTATTGGCATTTGCAAAGTATCGTTACCTATTGCTGCAGAATCCGTAGTATGCAGGATGAGTAGGAGCTGGAGGAAGAGGAGGACAAGGACGATGACAAGGTTGATGGGATTAGCCTTGCAATTACTCGGCATTTTTTGAAATTTTAGAACTAATAACATGCCGTGATAATTTATATAAAAATTATCTATTCAGAGAAAATAAATTATTTGAGAAGCGTTCTGCCATGCCTGCCCCCAGCACTCGTCCAAGCTACATGGTATACTTCCACAATGATAACAACGTCATCCACAAGATGACGATATTAGCCACGTCTGCATTTCCTTGCCATTTTCTTCCCAATTTTCTCCCATCTATTTTGAATGTTGTTCCAATGAATGGCTCGTCTTCCAACTCATAATAATGAGACTCTTATCTCTTTGATCCCGTATCAAACTACAAACTCATATTTTCCCGTCTATCCCCAAAGCTATTTCACCATCATAAAAAATTAGAACCAAGTGTTCAGAATTCAACTAGGTTATTCATCAGAGAGGTGGTCGTCTCTTCGAGTTCTACCAGCGGCGTTGCAGTGGCTGGTGTTCTTAAGTTATCCAACGATGGCTATACCCTAAAAGGGGTGTAGTGTTTTGTACGTATGGCAATGGCCAAAGGTGAAGACTTTTGATGGAAGGATGTAATGACATAGTTAATATCGCTGCAGCTGGCGATGGGCGGTTTTATGCCGTTAGTTGTGATTGGGATCTCTACATGCTCGAAGAAAGGCCTTCAATGATTAGAGTAAAAAAATTTGATCTAATGTTACCGAGGCATATCTGAGTGCCGAAGAATGATCAGCGACCAATCAACCACCCATTGTTCTCACATAGAAGTGGCGGAGGATCAACTTTGAAGATTTATGGGAGTTATATGTGAGATATAGGTTTGGTCCAATTCAGATGGCTTTGAAATTGGATGTGACAAATTGTATTATATAGATAGTGTTAATTTGATGTCAAGTTGATAGTGAGGTTTACTTAAATTAGCATGTATTTGCACACCGTCCTAAGGTTATCTGGAAAGTTTGGTAGTATTAGGAGGAAGCGGCTTGAAGATGATCATAACTCGATGACCACAACTCTATTAAGAGTCAGTTTGATAAAGTTGAAGTTGCATAAAAAAATAACGATGAAGATGCTAAAAAAAATAACCATTTGAAATTATAGTGAGTATATAAATATATATTTTTTTACAAAAGTTAAATCGCAGCTTTCTGACCACAATCATAGTTAACCAGATTATGTTAAAAAATACAGTTTTCTCACTGCATATTTTTCAAATCTCAGCGCTCCAAATGACACTGCAGTGATGCAGACCATACTGCACCGTCATCGCCACCTCAAACGGGGATTCATTAATTATTTAGTTGTTGAAATATTGTTATGTGAAGAAGTTGTATGTTGAAATTAAAAAAAAAAACTCTATTAATACAAACTTATGACAACAAAAACAAAAAAAAAAATTTAGTAAAATAATCATAAATTTGAACTACTTAGTGTTTAATACGAATGACTTAATTTTTTTTTCCTTATTTTTTTCTTACTTCTCAACATAATAGAAAACAAATTTTAAATTAATGTCATTCAAATTAATTGATCTAATACTTAAAGTTGGAGAAAAATATATTTGAATAATCTTATCTAAAATTGGTTAAAAATATGTTTTTTTAAAAGGAATTTTCTATTTAGATGAGTGCAATACAAGCGTAATGAATAGTAAATTATTACATTTATGTTGATATAAATCTTATAGATAGAAAACTCATCACGATAAAATCGATAAGAATATATCGCACGCATTCTCTCTAATAAATTATCGCCTCCTTTGAGGCCGCATGATGGCATAATTATTTTATTTTAGTTAATGATTTGTTATGAAACTCTTATGATCATTTTAAATTTCACTGAAGAAAAGATACGTCCTCTCTATATATACAAGCGCGCGAATGCTTGATCTAGGGTTTGCGTCGGGGCCTTTCTTCTCAACTTTCTCCTCCTCCAGTCGCCTCCTCCTAATTTCGCTCCTCGATTGGCCTTTTAGTCGATCAACATTCTGACCTCCGGCTCTTTGCCGGGGGTTAGGCCCTCTCCGACGATATGGTGTCGGACCAAAACTCTTTTCCTCCCCTCTCTGGCTCTTTTTCTAAGGCTCCCAATGGCCTCTCTAAGCAGGGACCTAGTCTTTGGAAATAACTATTACTAGCACAGAACGAGAAGAGTCAAGCCCTTCCACTATCCTTCATTCCATCCGATGACCCAGAAGTTGCATTCTCTGAAGCGGAACTTTCCGCTGGGCAGAAAGAATGGCAGTTGTCGCTTATTAGGCATGCTATTGGGAAAAGGCCTTATTACGGCTCCCTCCTTGCAGCCATCAGGAAGAGATGGACCTTCAAGGGTAACCTAGATCTTCTTACACTTGAAGGGGATTACTTTCTCTTCAAATTCACCTGTCAGGAAGACTACAATCTGGTTTGGGATAACGGGCCATGCTTCCTAAATGGTCGCCGCTCGCTCTTCGCCAAGGATCGTGGGATTTTCGACCAACTAAAGAAACCATCTCGAACTTCCATCCGGATCAACTTCCCGCTTTGCTGCTGGAATGAATCCAGCTTTTCCAAGGTAGCTAGTCGCATTGGTATCCCCCTGGCAGTTGACAATCTCACGGCCACAAAGGCCAGAGTCACTTTTGCAAGGATTTGCGTACAGATTTCTACCACATCCCAACTCCCAGAGGTTATTCCTATAAACCTCAATGGTAAGAAGTTCTCTCAAAGTATTATATATGATTGGAAGCCATCGGCTTGCTCCAAATGCAACACCTTCTCCCATGACAATCACTCATGTCCCTCGAACCCAAAGCCTCCAACTAATCCTAGGGGTCGCAGCAGGTCGTAGGTAGCAGAAAAGTCGAATGCCTAATTCTACAGCAATGCCTATGGAAACTTCCTCTCTGCACAATCCATCGACCTCTAACCCTCCCACTGACATTCACAGCCGAGATACTCCTATGGAAGATTCCATAATCCCTCTCCCTGCTAATAATCCCATCAATGATCTTAATCACTCACCTATCCTCTCTCCCTCTCTTGAAGAACCTGTTGAGGAGGAGACAATTCCATATCAGAAACAAATTGCTTCGGCAAAGGTTGACTCCTTTAGAGTTCATTTGGTCCTTACACGATCGCAGTGTCTCCAAACAAACTTAATCCTCTAAATTGATAAACTCCCTAGAACTCTAAAAAATCGATGGGGAACACTCTAAAGCAGCATCAAACATTTCTCTCACTACTAATAAAGGCAAGAAGAAGGGCGAAGCCCTCACCTTCCTCCCAATGATCCAACCAACCTTGGGTTGTTGAACGTCAGGTCTTATGCTCGCGTGAAACAAGATTGTTTAAGAATCATTAAAGACTTCAATCTCGATCTCCTGTGTCTGATCGAAACCAAAATACAAACTCAGCCCTCGACTCCTTCCTCAAATCTACTAAATTTCAATTTGTTCCCCTCTGAAGATAGTGTTTCCAATTTCGGGTATGCTTCTGGTGAGAGAATTTGGATCAAGTGGCGCACCGATCGACTGGCTTTCAATCCTATCACTATAAATAAGCAACTTATTCATGGGTATGTCTCTATCCCGGGAAATCTCCCTTTCTCACCAGATATATGAAAATGATGCTAAGCTTCGACTTACCCTATGGAATGATTTGAAAATGCTCGCTGGTTCGTGCAAGGACCCTTGGATTCTGATGGGGGATTTTAACAGTACTCTCTCTTGCAAGGAAAAATTTGGAGGTAATCTGACTCCTTTTAATAGCTCTCTGGAATTCAAGGACTGTGTTAATGAATGTGAGTTTATTGAACTACCTAGCACTGGTCTTTTTTTTACCTGGTCTAATCAGCAGATCGATAGACCTATTTTTTCTAAACTGGATCGGGTCTTATGCAATTCAAGTTGGTTGGATACTTTTCCATCTTCCTACTATAATGTTCCTCCACCTCTTTCATCTGACCATTCCCCTTTAGTTACTTTTCTAAACTCTGTCACTCCTACTGCTCATCGCTTCCTTTTTAAGAATCATTGGATCGTTGAGAAAGATTTCATGGCTGCAGTCACAAGTGCCTGGGGTACATTCATTCATGGTGATCCACTTTACGTCCTCTCCAAAAAACTGAGCTATGTCAAGAATGCTTTAAAAACTAGGAATAGGGAGATTGCTCCTCTTGAGAAACAATTATTACTTGTGTAGGCTGAGCAAGCTGAAATCATGAGCAAACTGGATGCTGATCCAAATAATCCATTCTTACTCTTAGATGCTAAGGAAATTAAAGCTAGATACACAAAACTTAACATAAAGGAAAGCATTTGGATAAAGCAAAGGGCAAAGGCACATTGGCTAGTTCATGCGGATGACGATCTAAAATATTTGTACCAATCGATCAAAGAATGGAAAAATGCAAATCTTATTAGGGAATTACACACAGATGAAGGCTGCATATACGACTAGAACTCTATTGCAGAAACTTTCTGTAAGTATTTTGCTGATTTATTTAACTCTGGTTCACTCAACCTCCACAGGCAGAATTTCCCTTTGGGGAGTTGCCTTTCCTATGCTCATGCAGCTGAACTTGAGGAGATTATCACTGATCAGGAAATATTGGCTGCACTTAAAAGTATAAGTGAAAATAAGGCGCCAGGACCGGATGGCTTTAATTCAAAATTCTATCTTGCAACTTGGGATCTAACTGGAAAAGCTTTTCTTAAGGTAGCCCACTCTGTTTTCAACTCCTTCAAACTCCCTAAATGCTTTAAACACACCCTCATTACCCTCATACCTAAAGTTAAGCACTCTTCCAAGATTATGGATTTTCGGCCAATATCCCTATGCAACACTTTCTACAAGGTCATAGCCAAGGTTCTAGCTAACAGATTAAAGAAATTCCTTCCTATGGTGATTGATCAGGCGCAATCGGCTTTTATAAAAGGTAGGGATATATCTGATAACATCACTATGGCTTATGAAATATGTCATGAATTCTCATCCAACAATAACCAATCCTTTTTAGCCAAATTCGACTTGAAAAAGGCTTTCGATAAAGTAAACAGGGCTTCTATTATTCATAGACTCAGATACAAAGGCTTTCCTGAGAAGTTTGTCAAATGGATCGAAGTCTGTATTATGGATACTCCTTTTTCTCTAATTCTAAACGGCTGTATTAAAGGTTATTTTCCTTCTACAAATGGATTAAGACAAGGATGTCCCTTATCACCATTCCTTTTCACTATTGCAATGGACACTTTATCTTGTCTCATAAATAGAGATGTTGAACTTGGGCTATATAACCCCTTCTCCACAGGTGGCTGTAGAATCTCCCACTTGTTGTTTGCTGATGACTTTTTGGCTATGGGTGAAGCCTCTTTCTCTACCATAAACTCCCTCAAGATCAACCTTCAAGCTTTGGAATCTTATCTTGGGCTGGAAATCAACATCTCTAAATCTTCCATTTATTTCTCTAAAAATTGTAGGAAGGTTAATGAATTGAGCAATATCCTGAACATCTTCAAAGGTACTTTTCCTATCAAATACCTTGGTTTACCCTTAAGCTGTGGCTGAATTAAGATGGCCAACTTCAATCCTTTATTTGACAAACTTCAAAAGTGGTTAGCCGGATGGAAAAGCAAATTCCTATCCTTAGGGGGTAGGTTACAATTGATTAGATCCTCTGTAAACAGTTACCTCTCATACTGGTTTCGTTCTATGGCTATCCCAAGTGGCATCATCAAGCGTATTTGCTCATTTACAGCCAACTTCTTCTACCACTCCGGGGAAGCAAAGAAATTACATATGCTTTCCTGGGCTCGTACTACTCTTCCAAAAAATAAGGGTGGCATTGGTCTTATTTCTGCTTCATCTCTGAATCTGATGAATAAGATAAAGGTCTTATGGAAGGTTTGTGTTGGAGAGTCTTTGTTTGCCAAATGGTGTAAAACTAAATACATCTCTATCTGGAACTCCACTCTACACAGATGTTCCCCTATGGAAAGTGATCAAGGAAACAATACCAAATATAAACACCATATGACTTATCATATTGGAAATGGCTCAGATTTTTCACTTTTTTATGATCCATGGTGTGGTGGCAACTCACTCTACAATATTATGGGCTCAATTTTTTATAAACTCCTTCGACTTCCTGATAACTCCTCCCTTAGCTCCATCATTATAAATGGAGTTTGGACCCCTCCTGCAATTCTCTCGACTGTTTCTCCACAATGCTTAAACCAGGTTATCTCACTTTCTGTTTTGGGGGGTAGTGATCATATAATGTGGAATAATTCCAAGAATCCTACCAATTTTAATTTCAAAGATGCTGTGTATGAATCCCATCCTACAATCGGTTGGAGCAATGGTATTTGGTTTAAGGGGTATGCCATTAATTTTTCATTATACTGTTGGATGGCTTACCTAAACGGGCTTAAAACATCTGATAATTTAGCTAAGAGGGGCCTTGGGATCAACATTTCCTGTGTATTCGTCTCACAGCTGGAAACACATTCTCACTTATTTTTTGAATGCCCATTTTCTATGAAATTGATTAGATCACTTCTCCCAAAAGGCCAATTCTTTTTGATGCAATCTACTCTCCAGCAAATTCTGAGCTCAGTGGAAGATACTGAACATAAAGTGCAGAAAAAACTGAATTTCTTGATTATTGCAGCTACTGTATACTCTCTGTGGAGGGAAAGGAATAATCGGCTCTTCTCTCTAACTTCTATACCTTTTTCCTCTCTCTGTGAGTTGATTCGGAAGAGAGTGGCAGCGAAATTACAAAGGTGGAAGTGCAAAGAATCATGGCCTGAAGATGTTCAAAATCTGATCCAACAGTGGAGCAGATTTGAGCCACCTTAGACTCCCCCTCCTTTCATCCCCCCCGTGCTTCGTGAATTCGGTTGGTTTTCTCTAGAAGAGAATTGGACGATGATGATCAGATTGCTCTCTTTTGGGGTCCTTTGATGGTTTACTGAACGGCCGCCTCTCTTCGCCTCCTCTACAACTACACACACTGTGGAAGGTCATGAGGCAACCGCAGGACCCTCATTTTGCTGGTTATCATTACCAGATAAGCAATCTTATTTGATTCCTGTTTTTCGGTTGATCTGAGTCCAATGCATCCTTGATGCAGTTCTGCTTTTTTTGTGATTCTCGTTTTATTTTGGGTGTTGGTGGTATAGGTTTTTATTTACAGTTCTCCTTCATTACTCGATGAGAGGTTACTACCCATAGTCCCATAGTCTTTTATGTAATTGTAATTCTCTTTTTCTTACTTTTGGAATTAAATTGGGCAAACGCCCTCAAATTCTTCCAAAAAAAAAAAGATACGTCCTCTCTAGTTATTTGCTCGCGGCGTGGATCGTGTATGCCCGTGGCTAACCGCCGACCCACGACCGTCTTCCCAGCGTTCCTGCGACCGCCACTTCCGCCGTCAAGACAACCCGTTCTCACGCCTGTTGCCGGATCGCAATCTGCACCTGCACCGTTTAGCCCGCCGCACCTCCGCTACACCGGCCGACCCGCTGCCTCAGCCACAACCTGAGACCGCTGCGGCATTCATTCCTTCAGGTCGCCGACTATTTCATGACCCGTTTCACATTGTCGCAAAGCCGACTGCCTATTCTCACCCATTAAAGACCCAACACCTTTCTTCATTTTATAAAATCAGCGCCACTAGCAATTTCTTGCAGCCCATTCTGCGTAATCCAACCCAAAACCTTATGCTCGCAAATGCCCGTAAATGTCCGCATTGGTCCATAACCTCGAAATTTCATGCTCGCACATACCTACACATATTTGTGGCTGTGCATCTACTTCCGTAGTCATAATCTTGTACTTACATGAAGATCTGTTCTCTCTTAAAATATGTGGTTAATGGAACTGATTTTGAAGAATTTACTATTTTGAAGTACTTGGCACATATATTTTTTGATGATTGAGATAATATCATCCAAAAATAGGGGACAACTGATATGACCCTGAAAATTCCTCTAGTTGAAGCACGAATCTTGATGCCGAAAGCAAGCTAATCAGAAATTGAAACTGGTCGAGATCAAGCACTTAAAATATCATTGGAAACTTTGAGACATTAGTTAAATTCCTAAAAAGCTCTCAAATATGGAGTGTTTATAGTCAAATCGAAGGCCTCTCGTTCAAACAAGCCAAAGATCTTACAATTCGACTTCATTTGAGCATTCAAATACACAAAATACATCATATGATCGGGAATCATCATGAGCCGATTGGAGGAGTGGTTCGATTTTGCATGTATTTATAGAGACCACTCCTCCAATCTATAAATAGCCTCATTTCTCATATGAGGGAAGGCCAAGCAAGAGAGAGAGCTCTAAAGATCCTCCAAGCACAATCGTGTCCACGGTCGCCAACCACGCCGCCGGCCATCACAACCGCCATCTGATCCGCTGCCTTCGTGCCTCTCATGATGACTTCTACCTGATTGTTCCTCTGATTGCCAAGAATTCCTGATTTACCGGTGATTACTTCGCACGTTCACATTCTGCTTACTAAAGAATCGTTACAACGATCGTTGTCACATAGCCGTTGTTCCTTTCTCATATACAATTGTAATCCGATCGGAAGATCTTGTACTCAAAAGATACATAGTGGAAGCTTTTAATGGCTAGTGGTTTTTTCCTTCTTTCGAGATTTTCCACATAAAAATTCTGGAGTTTTATTGTTCACTCTTTAAATACCTGTGTGTGTGCTGGATTTCACAACGAAGCTAAGGCGAATATTTTTACTCTACCGCAACTGGTTTTCTAGCACACAATATTTACTAAGTTGAAATTCTTATAATAGATTTTTAGGTTTTATTAACCCGGACCCAGTCCTAAGAATAAACCGGGAATCAACCCGTGCAGCATCCTCAGACACTAAATTTAAGCATTTAGCATAATGTCGGGGCCATGCGGGTGTTTAAATCATTTAATTTATTTTTTTAGATCTTGTTGACTCTATCAATTTAATAATAGAGGATCAGACCTAGATTCATATTTTGAAGATTTTGAATTTGAGAATATTGAATATAATATCTTAAATATTTTGATAATAGTTACCCCTCTAGTTGATATCTTCAATCAACTCAGCTATCATTAGGGAGATAGGTCTGCATGATAATTTAGTTTATTATTTCAGATCATGTCGGCTCTATTAATTTAATAATAGAGGATCAGATCTAGATTTTTATTTTGAGAATTTTGGATTTAAGGATACTGAATATAAATATCTTAGATATTTTTAATAATAATGATTACCCCTCGAGTTGATATCTTCATCAACTAAGCTATCATTGAGGAGTTAAGATAATGTTATACTGCCAATTGATAGAATTAGCTTCTCAGAGATTTCTCAAGCAGAGAAAGTTATAACAACATCATTAAGTTCTGATACCCCAGTAGACCTAATCGAAAATCCCGCAACATCCTCGAACACAATTTCAAAGATTCAACATAGTGTCGGGGCCCATGCGGGTGTATTTAATAATGCTTACACACTTTTGAGGTATTAAATTTGAATTTTAATCATGCTTTATAATGTGTGCAAAAGTTTAATTGAATTCTTAATTAACGCCTTATGTTCTCTTGTACGATGTATTCCGAATCCGGTGGCATAGAAGATGTTATAGATTGATCTAATATCTTATTAGATTTTTCAGATTAAAATTTAATTGATTCCAATTTAGCCTGTGCAACCTTTTCAGACATTAAATTTGCACTTTAAATCTCTATGTCCGAGCACATGCAGGTGTATCTAAGAATACCTTAATTAATGCATTCTGTTCGCTTGTATGATATATTGAATCGTATGGCATGTAATTCTTAATTCTTGTTCAATATGTTAAAATTTATTTTGCATATAGTTCTAACTTCATTGAATTCTCAAACTCCAATGGGACTTAGCTTATGTTTGTTGACAAATTTGCAAGTCCATCATTAATCTCATTCAAGTTCTTTGATTCTTTTCAACTACCTGATGCAAAATGTAACATTGCAAGTTTCATTTACACTCATTAATAAGCTACAGTCCCCATCTCCATGTAAGCTCATACTTGTTTAAAAGCTTTTAGAATTTTTTGTATATGCGGTTTAGCTTCAATTTATCATCTTCATTTAAGTTTAATTTAAGCTTATTAACACTTTTATTTATTCTTGTTTAAGTCTCCTATCAATCCAAAATGTCGCCCCCAGTAGGGGTCAGATCGAGGCTATTCGACCTTCTCGTCAGCTCTACGAGCATAACGCTCGTCTTGTGACACTCATGATCTTCTACCCGATTATGCATAACAGGGTCTTCAAACTCATCAGCTCTACTAAGCATAACGAGGTTTTCGTACACCTGCAATTTCAATTCATACTTTAATTTTGAGCTTCGAGTTTATTTTGTATTAAATTAATTAAATTCTATGTCAGTTTAAATTTCGGCAGCCTCCCGGCGTCATCCCTGCGTAGGTGGCTACATCGAGAGACTCGACCTTTCCTCGCCTCTACTAAGATATCTGTCTTCTTTATGGTCGTGATCTCTACCCGTTTCTACTGGTCTTCAAACTCATCAGCTTTACTGAATATAACGAGGTCTTTGTACACCATCATCTGCTGAAAATTTGTACTAAGATAGCGGTGAGAATGCAATAGTAAAATAATTGTTGGTTCCCATCAAAAGTTACTTTCATCAACGAGGAGTATTTCCCCGTCAATCTTGTTTAATTGATGTCAAAGACTCAAACAGAACATCCCACTGAGCATGAGAAACAAAGATGCCATTCTCGATCATATAATTCAAATACACTGGCACTTCCTTTGATTCCCGCACAAATGCAAATTTCTAACGAGGACACTATATAGATCAACACTTGCTGCAAACTTCGCTCTCCCCATCTCTTCAAAAAAAACGTTAATTGCCTTCTCCACCATCTCCATTCTCACAAGACCATGAATCCTTCATACTCTGAACCAATATCAGGCAACTTATCCCTGCTGATCTGAGGGAAGTAACTCCTCAAGAAGAGCCCCCTGACAGGACGTTGTATACCTCGACACATTTCCACAAGGTCTTTGAGGATATCTTTTGCTGGAGCTTCTTTTGATTTTATGCATACAGATCCCACTGTGCAGAGGAGATACAGTCTAGGAAGAATGTTCCCAGAATGCTGCACAAGCTCGTACAGATCAAGCACAGAGCATCCCCTCTTCGTTTCCTCCTTAAAGAACATTTTCAGCTTCCTCAGTTCATCGAACGCCCTCATGTAGAGCTCGTAATACTTGTGGGGGGCGAGCCTGGTGGTGCGCAGCTACTCTAAATGAAATTGGTTTCAGGTTCTAGCATAGTGGTGTGATTTCCTTGAGAGCGGAGACAATCAAAGAAATATCGGGAGCCGACGCCATAGCCAAGAATGGATGAAGGGTGAAGGCCGGGAGGACTCCGCACCCGTGCGGAGTCCAATCACAAGCTCTTATTTTTTTTTATAAAAAAAAAAAATTAATTAGACTCCGGGCGCATCCTGAGTCCGCACCTAATATTTTTTCCCCATGCAGTGCACGTGATAAGAGATCTGGATTTCGAGAGAGAGAATAGGTTTCGCTCAGCTTGGATAGGGAAGGAGGTGACGGGATGGTCCCGACTAACTTTGTTGTGCGCGATCTAGGAGGAGACTGGGAACAAACGGAGACAACCTTGACTCTATGCAAGAAAGCGGCAGTCGGCTCGTGTGATCTCTGCATTGACGGAGACAACCTGTGATTTTCACGTGAAAGCTACAACTTGATCATACCTCTTTCCCTCTCTTTTTCTCAAAAAAAAAAAAAGAGAGAAAATAATAAAAAAAATTGATATTGTTGCTTCATGTGCTTTAATTGGGTAGATCATCAGCTCAATATAGTCAATCAGCAAGAAAATAAAACACAAAATAGGAGGCTTAATGTGTGCAAATATATATATATATATATATATATATATATATATATATATATATATATATATATATATATATATATATATATATATATATATATATATATATATATATTGTTTTATGCAGGTATTGAAAGATGAAGTACCGACGAAGTTTGAATGTCCGTAAAGAGATAACATCTGAAGATCACATCAGAAGATCGCAAGACAACGACCCATGCCGAGATTTTGTGGGAAGGTCGAATAGCCCTCACTTTATGTACGAGGGATCAAAGAATTTAATTAATAATGACTCAAATGAACTTAAATATGATCTAAATATAGTTTAAATAAGAAAGAGATTTAAGGAAGATTTCATAGACTAAAACAAAAAAAAGAAAGGATAATAACAAGTAAAATAAAGAATTAAGAAACAAAAGGAAATTTCACAAAATAAAATGAATTAAAAAAGAGACTTACCAAGGGATTTAAAACCTTACTCCAAAGATAAGTAGAACCTCACTGCACTCAGAGCCTTCAAAACACTAAATATAACTAAATAGATTTGAATGAAAATGAACTAAATAGTCTGTCTATTTATAGACAGAAAAAGATGCTCTGGGGGTCATAAAAATAAGCTATATAAAGACAAATTTTTCCATCCAAAATAAGTCAAAATTTTTGAAATAGCATCTTGCTAGGAATCTAAAATAGAATCAAGTTAAAAGTAAAGCGTTAATTTCAAATTTTTTACATCACCAAAACTCATCTATACTAACAGATAGAAGGCGTTAGCTTAAAGTTCCAAATAAACCTTGCATATTTCATGAGATGTTTGTTAAACTCAATTTGGATATTCTCAAAATTCCTATGAATATCTGAATGAATTTGTATTTCATATGCAATGCATCATAAAACAAACTTATGATTAAATTTGAATACTTCAAAATTCATGTGAATTCATTAGTATTGAAGTGTATGTGAGTGCTTTAAAATAAAAATTCTTTAAAAATCTATATAAGCACTTGAATTTAATACCTAAATGGGTCCCTATACTATGTCAATGTGAATTTAATGTTTGAAGATCGTTGATTCTGCTTTGGTTCTAGACCGGGTATAGATTAACAAAACCTAAAAAATCTAATTATAATATTATAAAATTTTAACTTAGTAAAATGAAGCTAATTATGTCATATAATTATAAAAGATAAATGTAAACTTATTGACACGACTTCTCAAGTTCAAGCACCAAAGTGAAAAGTCTTAAACTGGCTCCCAAAATTCTCCACTGACCTCTCAATGAAAAGAGTTTGATTTATGTCAATGAAATTTTAAGAAAGCAGATGAAATAGTAGATAAAACACTACCTAGAGATTTCACCCTTATTTTGTGAGGACATTAGAGGTTCTGTGTTCCTATAAAGCACCTAAGTTAATTACCCTTCCAATCTCGAGAGAACTTTCGATTAAGGCTAGTCTTTAGATCGTTAAATGCGTGGCATATAGTAGCAGCATGTGGAGTTTTGAAATTTAGAATCTATGAAATTCATTATGTTTAACTTAAAGTGGATGGTTGGGGGAACAATGACGCGCCCAATTTAGATCCTATGCTTCCATCATCCTGGGTTGTCGCGGTCCCTAATCCACTTAGTTAGAGGAGGTAGTCGACCCAACCTGACCGAAAGATCCTTGTTAGCAGTCATGGGTTGCGCCTAAGAAATCACTGGGTGTTTATCTAAGGAGACAGTGTACCTTTAAGAGGGCTTTTGCCCTATCAAGTATACCCTATGGTTCACAACTCAAAAGATAGAGCCATTGGGCAACATATGGGCTACAATCGTGAATGTAATATAATGAGGTCATTTGGCGACAATCACCCCGATTTCGCTTGTACTGTCAAGCCACATAGTCGGAGGACGCCACGCCCTTGTTGGCATGAGATTATTTGAGAGTAAACATATACTTGATTTGACTTTGGCTCTTTTATGAGCTAAAGTTTTCTTAATTTGTCACCTCTGATAAACAGTTGCAAAAGGTTAGTTAGATTGAGTTTTATTTTAAGTTATAAATAGTGAATTTCATTTAACAATTTAGAACTTAGAAATTTATCTAATTTTATATTTGTATTGATACTTGACTTTAATTAATTTGTTTTGAACTTGCAAGCACATTTTGATGATGAATATCCCCTCCGGTTGAAATCTCCATTCAACACCATCATTGGGGGTTTTAATGATTTGAGCATATTATAATTTGATAATTTTATTTTGAGATTGAACCCCTCCGATTAAAATTACAATCAGCGCAATCATGACTGGGGTAGACCTTGTCGACTTTGCTCATTGCTAACAAAGGAAGGAGGATGAATTGTAATTCATGAATTTGAGGTGATTTAACATAAATACTTTGAAACTTTAGATAATAATAACCCCTTGGTTAGATTCTATAGTCGACAACTATCATGGGGAAGACCTTCTAATCTTGCTCATTTGCTAACAAAGGATCGTCTATGTATTCATGAATTTGGATTTGAGGTGATTTAACATAAAAACTTTGAAAATTTAGATAATAATAACCCCCTTCAGTTAGATTCTACAATCAGCTTAGCCATCACTGGGGAAAGTTTGATCATAAAATTTTTCTATTTAGACCTTTGATGCTCTTATGCAAATGTATAAATCAAATTCTCTTCTTAGTGATTGAACATTTGACATAGAATCAATCTTGTCAACTCTTATTTTGCAAGGAGGATTGGATTGATGGGACTTACTTTCACCTTATAGATAAAGCGTCTAGTTGAATTCATCTTCAATTTTATTGAATTTATGTAATTCATAAAATGTGCACATTTTATGAGGCAATTGAGCATAGTGCCTAAGATTTTCCTTATGAAACATGTAAATAGCTTGGGAGTACTTGCACCCTTCTTTGAAGTATCATATTTGAATTGATTTCTCTTAAAATATGCATATACAATAGTCATCTCATTATTTGCACAAAACTTGATGTGGTTGGGAGTCTATAGATATATATTCAATTGACTGCAACTCTAGATGACTTGTACACATTAATGTAATAATTTGAATACTGAATTGCCTTGCAATATGTGCAAGCAATGATCGATCATAATCAAAACTTTATATCACATACATATATTCTAATGTAATAGTTCGCACAATAATCCACTTTGAGATTTGTCTATGCTTTTATCTTTAGCTCGCTTTGCATGCTCTTTTAACATTATGATTTGAAGAAAAGATCATTTCCAAACATATGCTAATGTGCTCTTTCAAGCCATTATGATGTTCCAAATTCCATAATGTTGATGTTTTCTTGAAGTACGTGCCACTTTGATTATCTAATTTTGTTCGCACACATTTCAGAGAGACGATTTTATATGTTTATATTTCCCAGAAATGTGTGCAATTATATCATACCACTTTGATTAGTTGATTAAATAGCCTTTAATTTCATTTAGGCCATTTAATCACTCAAGACATTCCTTAAGTTTGTTCCCTGTAAGTCCAGAGCTTCGACAAAATTGCGGCAGCATCTCCCATAGCCAAGGGATTTCTATCGAAACTAGGCTTGCCCACCTATCTAAAAAGACATGCATGGGTGGTGTTTTCCATAATCAGATAACCTCCAACCTACCCATCTAAAAAGTTGCGCATAGGCTCTTCGAATACATGCATAAAATCAAACACAACATATATTTATAGATTCACACATTTATACAATGCTAACAAAACAACCATAGAATCAAAGGAACGACGAAAACCTCTTCCCTCTTTTTTTGGACTTTCTGCTCACTTTTATTTCCTCTCTCTTTTTTTTCTTTTTTTGTTAAATTGAAGAGAGAGAGAGAGAGAGAGAGAGAGAGAGAGAGAGAGTGAGTGAGAGAACTAATTTTATTTTCTCTGTCTAAAGAGAGAAGCTACTCTTCTCTTTATGGATAGAGAAATAAAGAAGAGAGAATGCATAAGATGATACCATGGGAGCTTGTGGAGAAGTTAAAGAGAGGAGTCAGAGAGAGAAAGACGGATGGCAAGAAAAAAAAAAGAGAAAAATAAACAAATAGAAAGGTTTTCCTATAGGAATTGATAACCTTTGAACATCCAATATGATAGCTTTATTACTTCTGTGTCGCTACTTCTTCCCAATGCTTAGACCTCCATATTTATTTTCCTTTTTATCGAGACCTTTCAACGGTGGATTCCTGGACATGCAGTCCAGGTGTCACACCTCGATGCTCACCATGCAGGGTTTGTTTAAAATGATCTTGAGTTCTCGATGGCGCCTTTTATAGTGGAGCATTTTCTAGCTTCTTTGATAATTAGTATTTGATAGCTTTTCTTCATAAAACCTTTTTCTTTTACAACCTTTAGGACTCTATGTACTCTAGCAAATAGAGTTTCGTTGTTTCTAAAGGGTTGGAACTAACTACTATTTAGCCCAAAAAAGACCGCTTAACATCACCAGTAGAGCTATTCATTTTCACTCATTTCAAAATTTTTAAATTTATTGTGGGATAGAATACTCACTTCTAGTTGTGAGGCTAGTATGGCTAGTGATTCGAAGCAATTCGAGCTTATAGTTTAGCATTTATTCTCCTTCTTTGCCTTCTACACAGTTTTCCTCTAGAAGAGGAGGCTTCAGCATCATGCCTTCCTTATGCAAAAGGTTCAACTAGTAGAGTGGTCGCATTTACAAGTATGACTAATACTTTCTGCCTAGTGACAGTTATTTCCAAGACACCTCAAGGACCCAATCTTTCGAATACAAAGGCTCTCTTTGAGGAACCTCAATAGAAGTGGCCATTCGGTTGTCGCCTCCCTTGCACAAGTTGGTGTGTACAATATGCGTCCTTCGGTAGAGGATTATTTACAGCAGTGATATGGAAAGTTTACACTATTGATTTGGATAGTAGCTCATCATCTAATACGACGATACTGCAGATGTTAACTCCACAACTAAGCTTCATGATGAACGATGTGTTCTGAAGATCCATCGATATGAAGAATAAGCAGATTAGTCATAATGACATAATTAGCTTAGATTTAGCTTCTTTGATAATTGATTCTCTCCTTTTTTTTATTTTAATTTTTATATACTCCACTATTATTATAGCTTAAATTCGACTAGCCAAAGATGGAAAGAGAAATCTGTCCCCAGTGAAATCGCCTAAAATCTATGGGCTCTAAAAATTTGCCACTGACCTCTCAATGAAAAGATTTTGATTTATATTAGTGAAATTTTCAGAAGGCAGATGAAATAGTAGATAAGATACTACCTAGAGATTTCACCCTCATTTTGTGAGGACTTTAGATCTGAGGTTTTCTATAAAGCAATCACCTATAGTTAATTACCCTCTCAATGCTGAGAGAGAACTTTCGATTAAGGCTAGTCGTTAGATCGCTAAATGTGTGGCATATAGTAGCAGTATGTGGAGTTTTAAAATTTAGAATTTATGAAATTCATTATGTTTAACTTAAAGCGAATGGTTGGGGGAACGATGACGCGCTCAATCTAGATCTCATGGTTCCATCATCCCGGGCTGTCATAGTCCCTAATCTACTTAGTCAGAGAAGGTAGTCGACCCAACCTGACCGAAAGATCCTTGTCAACAGCCAGGGTTGTGTCATTCAAGAAATCCTTATAGACCTGGGGTGGTGTTTGTCTAAGGGGATAGGCTTAAGTCTACCTTAGCTAATAAAGGGCTTTTTTCCCTTTCAAGTAAATCCTATGGTTCACAACTCAAAAAGGAGCCATTGGAGAACATATGGGCTACCGCGACAAAGAATATAGAGGGGTCATTTGGCGAACCACCACGTAGGACTCGGTCAGAATCGCATCATGTAGAGCTTACTGACCAAGCCACATAGTTGGAGGACATGGGTCGCGTCCTTGTTGGCATGAGATTGTTTGAAAGTAAATATAATTGTTTACTTGATTTGACTTTGGCTCCTTTGTGAACTAGAGTTTTCTTAATTTGTCCCATCCGACAAACAATTGCAGAAGGTGGATTGGATTGAGTTTTATTTTAAGTTATAAGTAGTGAATTTCATTTAACAATTTAGAACTTAGTAATTTATCTGATTTTATATTTGTATTAATGCTTGACTTTAATTAATTTGATTTGAACTTGCAAGCACATTTTTGATGATGAATATCCCCTCTGATTGAAATCTCCATTCAACACAGCCATCATCGGGGTTTTAATGATTTGAGCATTCATACTATAATTTGATAATTTTATTTTGAGATTGAACCTCCGATTGAAATCTACAATCATAATCATGATGGGTAGATCTTGTCAACTTTGCTCATTTGCTAACAAAGGATCGTCTATGAATTGTATCCATGAAGTTGGATTTGAGGTGATTTAACATAAATACTTTGAAATTTTAGATAATAATAACCCCAGATTCTACAATCGACAACCATCATTGGGGAAGACCTTGTCGACTTTGCTCATTTGCAAAGAAGGATCTGCCCATGACTTGTATTCATGAATTTGGATTTGAGGGGATTTAACATAAATACTTTGAAAATTTAGATAATAAAAACTCCCTCTGGTTAGATTCTACAATCATCACTGAGGAAAGTTTGATCATAAAATTTTTCTGTTTAGACCTTTGATACTCGTATGCAAATGTATAAATCAAATTCTCTTTTTGGTGATTGAGTATTTGATTTAGAATCCATCTTGTCAACTCTTATTTTGCAAGGAGGATTAGATTTATTAAGTGGGACTTATGACTTCACCATATAGATAAAGCGGCCCAATTGAATTCATTTTCCATTTTATTGAATTTTATGTAATTCATAAAATGTGCACATTTTACGCGGCAATTGAGGCATAAGCCCAAGATGTTCCTTATGAAACATGTAAATCACTTGGGAGTACTTGCACACTTCTTTGAAGTATCATATTTGAATTGATTTCTCTTAAAATATGCATATATAATAGTCATCTCATTATTTGCACAAAACTTGACGCTGCGGTTGGGAGTCTATAACTGCCTCAAGATATATATTCAATTGACCTGCAACTCTAGATGACTTGTACACACATTGATGCAATAATTTGAATACTGAATTTCCTTGCAATATGTGCAAGCAATGATCGATCATATTCAAAACTTCATATCACCTACATATATTCTAATGTAATAGTTCGCACTATAATCCACTTTGAGATTTGTCTATGCTTTTATCTTTTAGCTCGTTTGCATGCTCTATTAACATTATGATTTGAAGAAAAGATCATTTTCAAACATATGCCAATGTGCTCTTTCAAGCCATTATGATGTTCCAAATTCCATATTGTTGATGTCTTTTTGAAGTACGTGCCGCTTTGATTCTCTAATTTTGTTCGCACACATTTCAAAGAGACAATTTTATATGTTTATATTTCCCAGAAATGGGTGCAATTAAATCATACCACTTTGATTAGTTGATTAAATAGCATTTAATTTCATTTAGGCCATTTAATCACTCAAGACATTGCTTAATTTTGTTCCCTATAAGTCCAAAGCGACAAAATTTAAACATCTCCCTAGCCGAGGGATTTCTACCGAAACTAGGTCTACCTACCCGTCTAAAAAGATGTGCATGGGTGGTGTTTTGCAACACCGCGGTCGTATAACCTCCAACCTATCCATCTAAAAAGATGCGCATAGGCTCTTCGAATACCTGCATAAAATCAAACACAATATATTTATGCATTCACACATTTATACAATGCGAACAACACAACCACAAAATCAACAAAGAATGACCATGAAATTTGTGAAGCCCCTTTCCTCTTTCTTTGTTTTTGGACTTTCTGCTCTCTTTTTATCTCCTCTTTCTATTTTTTCTTCTTTTTGTAAATTGAAGAGAGAGAGAGAGAGAGAGCACTATTTTTTTTTCTCTCTCTAAAGAGAGAAGCTACTCTTCTCTTTGTGGATAGAGAAATAAAGAAGAGAGAATGCATAAGATGACACCATGGGAGCTTGTGGAGAAGTTAAAGAGAGGAGTCAGATAGAGAATGACGGATGTCAAAAAAAAAAAAGAGAAAAATAAACAAATAGAAAGGTTTTCCTGTAGGAATTGATAACCTTTGAACAACCAAAATGATAGCTTTGTTACTTCAGAATAATAATTCCTAATGCCTTCACGTTTTGCCATTAGCACTGGATTTAGTAGGTTTAGGTAATGGGCTGATTTAAGTTTCTCAGGCCCACTATCTCCTCTCCTTGACTACAAGCTACTTTCTTTGAAAATGTGTAAGTCGGAGGGCTGATTGTTGGCTTGAATAGGACTGGAGAGTGGACGAGATTTGAAGACTAGGCTGAGATTCGTTGGCTAAAGGCACTTGCTAGTGGGAGAGGAAGGCCAGACGAGTTGGGAGGTGGTGAAGTAGTTTGGTTCATCGGGGGTAGGAAAGTAGAGAGAAGGGATTGAATGGGAGAGTGGTTCGGCTGCTACAACCGAACGGCCGCTCGGTCTGTACGAACGGGAAAGAGAACGTGCGGGAGGAGGCTCATTCAGCCTGGGTTCGCTGGAGTGGAGGGAGTCACGTGCGGCTTCGAGCAGGGCAATGACGGGAGGAGTTTGCTGTCGTGCGACGTTGAAAATGGGAATTGAGTGCCTTGAATAGGAGATTTATATAGTGTTAGTGTTAGCTAACAGGAGTATTTAGAAAACTCCCCTTTATTTATTTAAATGTTTAATTAATCATAATATGGACTTTGGCAAAGATATTATTATATAGTTAATATATATATATCGATTTTAGATTAGTTTGGCGTTAATGTGATCCTTTAGCGACGGTCGTTTGATTCAAGTTGGCGTCACGGGTCAATTTCTCAAAATTGTGCATCGCTCTTCCAACCGCCGACATTCGCCGGTTCGTCCAAATTGAGTGCGCATCTTTGATAGATTTTGATGTTTTTTGGCAGCGTAATCAATTTCATGAACGAAGGTTGTTTGGCAACATCAGCGGCTTGACCGCGATATGCATCTGGCGCGATTACGATCGACGATCAATTGATCTTGTACAATATTAATATTTTGACCGATTTTGGCGTTACGAGCGATGACGAAGTCCGTTTGTCGATCGGAGGTCATTTTGACCAATTTAAGCGATGTCGAGTGCATTTTAGCCTCGATTTACGCGCTATTAATTTCGAAACTGATCGACTTCGTCTTATGAACTTGACTCGACTGATGTGACATACATGGAGGTCAACAAACTCGATCCTCTATGCTCAAACTGATCATTACTAAAGTTTAAATAATCAATCTTTATATATTCAAATTCAAATAAATTATAAAATGATCAAATATTCAAATGAAAAAAAATAAATTAAATAAAATTAATTATTTAAATTCAAAGTAAAATTCATCCACCCATCCGCAACCGTTTGTTGATGGTGACAAATTAAAAAAATATTTGCTCACAAAGAGTCAATGTCAAATCAAATGCATAACTATTTTCACACTCAAATAAATCTTAAGCCCGTAAATACGTGGCCTGTGTCCTCTGTCCACGTGATTTTGTCACAAAATGATACCACATAAATTGCGGTTATGACTAGAGCCCTCTGGCCAGGTGGCTTGTCGCAAAATGACACCACTAAATTATGGTCAGGGCTGTAGCCCGTATGTTCCCCAACAGTTTAGCTCTTTGAGCTTTGAACTATATAATATATTTGATTGGAAAAAAGCTCTCTCTTAGCTAAGGTGGACTTAAGCTTGTCTCCTTAGACAAATACTATCCGAGGTCTACAATGATTACTTGGACGACATAACCCATGATTGCTAATAGAGATCCTTTGGTCATGTTGGGTCGACTACCTCCTCTAACTAAGTAGACTAGGGACCACAACAGCCCAAAATGACAGAATCATGGGATCTTAATCGGGTGCTTCATCGTTGCCCCAATCATCTGCTTTAAGTTAGATAAAGATGAATTTCATAAATTCTAAATCCCAAATTTTAAACTCCATATGCTGCTATTATACGCTACGCATTTAGCGATTTAACGACTAGCCCTAATCAAAAGTTCTCTCTCAGCATTGGGAGAGGTAATTAATTATAGGTGCTTGTGCCTATAGAAAACCTGGAACCAGATCTAAAGTCCTCACAAAATGAGGGCGAAATCTCTGGGCAGTGTCTTATCTACTATAGCATCTTCCTTCTGAAAATTTCACTGACACTTTATATCACTCTGTTAATAGAGAGGTCGATGGCAAATTTTTAGAGCCCACAATAGCAAATGAAAATGATATTTAATTCCCTAAAATCCAATTGTTCTTATGGAATCGAAGTAGTTTTCTCTCCTTCCACACAACAGTAGTTGCAATGACTTCTCCCTCGTGAAGCACAAGAACGAGCTTGAACGATTTTCTCTCAAATATGCCATCTCGATCAACTTGGAGCCTTGAGTTCTTAGGGATATGCATCTCGATCCCCTGCGAAGAGAGGAATCACTTGTGGACCAATATGTCAAGGTGTAATGGCTTTGGAACTTCAATCACTTCAACTTAAAGGCTCTTTTTATAATTGGATTAATGGTTGCATACCACAAGTGCTTGTGCGATTATCACGATTAGAACAACTTAACCTGCAAAGAATTCATCGGAAGGTGAAAAATATTTGTTTAATAAATTTTGAAACTTTACAAATGTAATGAATATTTGTTTACACATGCACTCATAGAATATGGAGTTTGGTAGAGGTTTAATATAAGTTGCAATTTAGGCTTATGTTTGTGTATAGTTTTACTTATAAAGTGTGCCTCAAAGGGAGCGTCGATCCATGTTATTGTAAATCTCATTAATATATTATAAAAAGTTTAAATTTACATTTACTTTGGCAAATCATGATGCAAGTATTTCAAATATCTTCGTGGAGTTTCCAAAGCATCATATAAAGTTTTTCCTACCATGTGAGTAAAGTTGGAGATGCACATCATTTTGGTTTTTAGTCAGTAGGAACTACTTAGATAAAAAGCTTATGTGCTACTTCATCCCTATTTGTGATGGAGTTTGTGGGATGAGAGTTTAACAAACTCCCCGGCCCTATTATTTAGTGAGAACAAGAAAAGTCAAAGGTGAATTGCTTCTTTTGAAACTCTAGTGAATTCAAAAGTATCACAAATTTTGGAAAATTAGCAATGTGTTAGTATGGATCACCACTTTGCAATAAATTGTATGAAAAGTTTTGATGCCATGCAAACATCATACTAGTGTTGTAAGGCCTTTGTGAGCCCATTGAGCATCATATCATTTTGAAAGATTCGAATACTTCTACTTAAAATATGAAAGGAGTTTAATTATATAAAAATATGAGATATTGTTGTCAACTATTTTTACTATATTTATTCAAGATTATACACTTATTAATCCCATTAATATGTACTCCAAAACTTCAATCTGAAAGCACAAACACAAATATGCAATCCTTAAATATAATATTGAAATAATAAATGAGTCATAACAATCTTTGGCATCTCAAATGCTTATTATATAATATATGAACTAAAAGATAGCAATACAAATAATTTAAAGACAGTGACATATTACACTATAATTTAAGCTATGCATAACGAGACAACATTCAAATTTTACATTATATATTCACATTTTAAAACAATTTTTTTTTCTTTCATTAGTTGCACATCTTAATAAGTAGCAAAAAGATGTGATATTCTTTTATTAGTGAAGAATAAGTAACCCTCCCACTAATTACAATGACATGGTATACTTTGTGGTAAGTATTTACAATTTTCACAATTTGAGGTGTTGGGTGGAAGTTGGATAGGTCGAAGTTGGAGTGTGTAATTCACACGAAGTGGTTCAAAATGAGTAAAATTACCCTTTGGCTTTCTTCCACTGAGATTCACCTTGAATATAATTTTACGAACACCTCCTGAAAATCATATAAATATTTGACATTAATTTTTTTCAGTTTGAATAAAGTTATATTACTAACAATTGAGATATTGAGCCCTCATGAAAGATAGTGATGATGATGATAATGAATAGAATGAGAATATGTTGACAAAATGTACACATAGCAATGTGTATAATTTGTTAATAATATATTACCTTAATTTTTATTTGATATACTCATATAAAACACTTAACTTATTCCTATATTGATTAGCTTTACCAAAAATATACTCAATAACTTTAGATGATATGAACACTCATAAAAGTTATTTCATTACTTTATTAAAGATAATTTTATATTGTAATTAATTTTGACTTATATGACTGTTTAAATTGTCTATGATTGTTTATAAAATTAGAGTAAATAGATTTTTAAAAATTATCTTAAATATATTTTTTAAATTAAGTAGTAAATTTTTAGGTTATCAAACTTAAATAGGTATGGTAATAAAAAATTTTATTTTTATCACATGAGTTTAGAAAAAGTTGCAATTTATTGCCAAATAGAAGTATTGCATATCTATAAATATTCGCATATTATAACTCAGTTTAGTTCTATTAAGTTCTCTTGTTACTCTATATAAACTACACAAATACGGTAATCAAATATAAAGTACAATTAAGCTATTTTGGCTTAAAATTTTATTTTAAATAATAAAAATGAACAAAAATGTGAGGAGCATGAATCATTCCCATGAAATATTAAGCTAAAATCTGATTCTTGAACTAAATCATTCTGGCATCATTTGATTCGAATTATTAGCTTTATGCAGTAGTTGAGATACGTTCTTCGGCCATAGTTTGGATCCAATATTCATAAACATAATACAAAACATCTTTGGATTTATTAAATACATATTTATCGTGGCTCATATGCATATAATGAAGGTTATGAGGGATGGGAACTTCTATCTCCTATCTCCCATGAAGCAAAATTAATAAAAGAAGGAGAAGAAGATTTATTCATTAACTCATTTATTGGCATTTGCAAAGTGTCATCACCTATTGCTGCAGAATCCATAGTATGCAGGATGAGTAGGAGGTGGAGGAAGAGGAGGACAAGGACGATGACAAGGTTGATGGGATTAGCCTTGCAATTACTCGGCATTTTTTGAAATTTTAGAACTAATAACATGCCGTGATAATTTATATAAAAATTATAAAATAAATTATTTGAGAAGCGTTCTGCCATGCCTGCCCCCAGCACTCGTCCAAGCTACATGGTATACTTCCACAATGATAACAACGTCATCCACAAGATGACGATATTAGCCACGTCTGCATTTCCTTGCCATTTTCTTCCCAATTTTCTCCCATCTATTTTGAATGCTGTTCCAATGAATGGCTCGTCTTCCAACTCATAATAATGAGACTCTTTATCTCTTTGATCCCGTATCAAACTACAAACTCATATTTTCCCGTCTATCCCCAAAGCTATTTCACCATCATAAAAAATTAGAACCAAGTGTTCAGAATTCAACTAGGTTATTCATCAGAGGTGGTCGTCTCGTTCTATCAGTTTAGTGGCTGGTGTTCTTAAGTTATCCAACGATGGCTATACCCTAAAGGGGTGTAGTGTTTTGTACGATGGTAATGGCCAAAGGTGAAGACTTTTGATGGAAGGATGTAATGACATAATATCTCAGTATGGCGATCGGTTTTATGCCGTTAGTTGTGATTGGGATCTCTACATGCTCGAAGAAAGGCCTTCAATGATTAGAGTAAAAAAATTTGATCTAATGTTACCGAGGCATATCTGAGTGCCGAAGAATGATCTGACCAACGACCAATCAACCACCCATTGTTCTCACATAAAAGTGAGCGGAGGATCAACTTTGAAGATTTATGGGAGTTATATGTGAGATATAGGTTTGGTCCAATTCAGATGGCTTTGAAATTGGATGTGACAAATTGTATTATATAGATAGTGTTAATTTGATGTCAAGTTGATAGTGAGGTTTACTTAAATTAGCAGCTGTATTTGCACACTGTCCTAAGGTTATACTGGAAAGTTTGGTAGTATTAGGAGGAAGCAGCTTGAAGATGACCATAACTCTGATGACCAACTCTATTAAGGGTCAATTTGATAAAGTTGAAGTTGCATAAAAAAATAACGATGAAGATGCTAAAAAAAAAAATAATCATTTGAAATTATAGTGAGTATATAAATATATATTTTTTTTACAAAAGTTAAATCGCATTACAATCATAGTTAACGATTATGTTAAAAAATACTCACTGCATATTTTTCAAATCTCAGCGCTCCAAATGACACTGCAGTGATGCAGACCATACCGTCATCATCCACCTCAAACGGATTCATTAATTATTTAGTTGTTGAAATATTGTTATGTGAAGAAGTTGTATGTTGAAATTAAAAAAACTCTATTAAGACAAACTTATGACAACAAACAAAAAAAAAATTTAGTAAAATAATCATAAATTTGAACTACTTAGTGTTTAATACGAATGACTTAATTTTTTTTTCCTTATTTTTTTTCTTACTTCTCAACATAATAGAAAACAAATTTTAAATTAATGTCATTCAAATTAATTGATCTAATACTTAAAGTTGGAGAAAAATATATTTGAATAATCTTATCTAAATTTGGTTAAAAATATGTTTTTTTTAAAAGGAATTTTCTATTTAGATGAGTGCAATACAAGCGTAATGAATAGTAAATTATTACATTTATGTTGATATAAATCTTATAGATAGAAAACTCATCACGATAAAATCTGATAAGAATATAATACTGGCTCAGATTCAGCTCTCTAATAAATTATCGCCTCCTTTGAGAGGCCGCATGATGGCATAATTATTTTATTTTAGTTAATGATTTGTTATGAAACTCTTATGATCATTTTAAATTTCACTGAAGAAAAGATACGTCCTCTCTAGTTATTTGCTGGCTATATATAAAAAGACTTTAGCTTCCAAACTTTAGCTCTCTTATTTTCAATTTTTTAATTTATTATATTTTGACATTAAATATAATATTTTACATCTTAAAATATATTTTTAATTGTTGATTAATGTGGTAGTAGTAGCAATCATATGTGGAACGACAGTGATGATCGGTGATAATTATATGATGATTATAAAGCCAATGATAACATATTATTTTGAGAATATTAATAAATCATAATAAACTTAATCAAATTTGATGCTAATTTTGAGAAAATATGTTTATAAAAATTTAATTAGAATAAATTTATAGTAAAAAAATGTATGAATGAAACGAGACCATCATAACCGAGGTACATCTGAGCTCAAATGAAGCATCAAAAATATAAATATAAATATTGAGATATTCTAAGAGAAGAGTAAAACTTTGTAATTCAAAATACATACTGGATTATTTGAATAAAACTAAGCCCAATAGTTTTTTTTTTTCTCTTTTTCATGTGATTCTTCATGTTAAAACTTTAGTATTCTTCATATTTTCTCTAATTATCCATATGTGTGTTAAATTTTTATACAAAATTATGACTCAAAAAAATTTCATTGTACTGCCATGAATTTTCTTACATGCAACATTTTGGTCCTATCTATGAGAAATATTCTCGTTACAGTTCCACAATGGTTGACACTTAAACTTTTAATCAAGGACAACACCATCCACGTGTCAGAGAAAATTTTGATATGAAGGAATGTATTTTCAGAATGGAAAATCATTAGATTTGAACCCTTCAACTCTTATTGGAAGAAAAATGACAACTCATCTTATTAAATGAAAAGATCATCCATGCCAACATTTTGGGCATGATTATATTATAGAATCTCCTTAATCATCTCTTTGATTATCAGTCGTAAAAGCAAATCAAAGTTGGGGTCAAATTTAATATTGAATTTAAGATAACTATTTTGTTGATTACATGCATTACAATATTTTAACATTTTTTCTCGATGCTCAATTACAATAAATTTCTCTATTATTTTGATATTAATTGCTAATCAAAATCATATTCATATGCCATTTACATATAACAATTTTAATGTTCATTCTGTGGGTTCTAAAAATTCACCCCCAACCTCTCAATAAAGAGAGTTTGATTAATGTCGGTTAAATTTTCAAAAGGCAGATGAAATAGTTGTCGAAATAGTAGATAAGACACTACATAGAGATTCGTCTATGAGGACTTTATATCTAGTTTCGTGGTTTCCTATAAGCACAAGAACCTATAGTTAATTACCCCTTTTCAATAGAAAACTTTCGATTAAGCATAGTCATTAGATTGCTAAATGTAGCATAGTAGTATATGACATATGAAGCTATGGAATTTAGGTTTATGAAATTCATCATTGTTTTACTTAAAGCGGATGATTAAGAGAAAGATGACAGACCTAATCAAGATCTCATGGTTCCGTCATCCCAGGATGTCGTGGTTCCTAGTTTACTTAGTCAGAGGCGGTGGTCGACCCAACCTGTCCGAAGGATTTTTATTAGCAGTCATGAGTTGCATCATCCAAGGTGTTCTTGTAGAATTGGGATGAAGTTTATCAAATGGGACAAATATAAGTTGGCCTTAGCTGATAAAGGGTTTTTTACACTATCATGTGCACCCTATGATTCACAACTCAAATGATAGAGCCATTGGGGAGCATACGGGCTATAGTCATGATCATAATATAATGATGTCATTTGACAATAACCATCCGATCAGGGGACTCTGATCGTAACCGCATCATATGTAGAGCATAATAGTCAATCCATGCGGATAGAGGACACGGGTCACATCCTTACTGACATGAGATTATTTAAGAGTGAATAGTTGTGTACTTGACTTGACATTAGCTCATTTGTAAGCTAAAGTTTTCCTAATTTGACACCTCCGATAAATAGTTGCGGAAGGTGGATGTAATATTTGCTTTAAGTGTTAGATGATAAATTTCTCTTAAACATTTATAAGTGGATGACATATTAAATTTTGTATTTGAATTAATATGTGATTTAAGTCAATTTGATCTGAAATTATGAATACATTTTGATAGAAGTATCTTCTGTGTTTGAAATCTCCTTTCAACACAGCTATCATCGGGGTGAAAATAATTTGAATATTTGTATTATAATTTGATGATTTTATTTTTAAATTGAACCCCCTCCGATTGAAATCTAAATTAGCATAACCATTCAAGAGGTATAGACCTTATCAACTTTGCTTTCCTACTACTAGATGATCGAATCAATAGCTAAAACTTATGATTGTATTTTTCGTATCAAAATAGAGAGTTTAGGATTTTAAATAAGAAAATTTTCTATTAAGACCTTTGATGGTAGTATGCAAATATAAAATAAAATTATTCTCGTAATGATTAATCACTCAACTCATAATCAATCCTATCAACTCCTATCCTTACTAGGAGGATTGGATTGAATATATTGGACTTACGACTTCATCATTTAAATAAAGTGTTCCATGTCGAGTTCATTTTAAATTTCATTGAATTTTGTGCAATTTATAAAATTTGTACATTTTACAAAGTAATTGGGGCTATGCTTAAGACACTCCTTGTGAAATGTGTAAATCACTTGAGTAATTGCACACTTCATAGAAGCATTATATTTGAATTTATTTCTTCTTATGATATGCATGCTTAAATAATTTATAATATTAAGTTGCTTGCAATAATTTGAGTATTAGACCGCATCATAATGCGTAAGTATTAATCTTTTCAAATTATTTGTATGCATGATAATGTATAATATATAAACATAACATTATCTCAATACGCGATGTGTAATATCATTGACATGAATGTATTTTGATATAACTTATTTGAATTTGAATGTGGCTGAAGTACATGCTTCATGATGTGTGTTGCTTTAAAGTCATTTTTCAAACTCTTGCATATTTTTCAATCTATGTACATGAAAAGAAAAGAAGCATGTATCAAAAGATGAGTAGTAGATATTTATTTAAAACCCTCTCATGAAAGGACCCTTTTTTTTTTGTTTTCTCACGCTTGCCCTTTAGGGGTACAAGGCCCACAAGAGATTCGTTCTTCACATAATAAATAGTTAGGGATGAGAGTTCATTTTCACTATCCTTCAATTCACATTCAACTCTCACATAAAATTTTGTTTGGAGATTTGAGTTGAATTTTTTTTTTTTCGTGATCTCAAGCAAGCTTCTCAAGTCTTGTAAGTCCTTTTAATTTATCATTTTAATTTTATCTTATAATTTTTTTATCTCTTATTTGACTAAAAATCATAAGTTTGTCCACTTAGTGAAATTTAAGTTCTCTATATATGTATTTTTCGACATTACTCCGGTAGCATTCTGGCGTTACCTCCCCGGGTGGGGAGTCACACGAGAATACAGAGCATGCCCACCACGCCAAGAAAGACATCTATGAGTGGTGCAAGCACCACGACCAAGAGCGTCATCCTACCAAGCGAAGAGAGGCGCATATATGATATTTAATCTGTACAAAGTACATATTTTCTTCTTATTATGCCAAAAGTGGGTGCAGTACTTAAAGTTTAAAATATTAATAATTTATCACAACACATCATATTTTTGTGTGAGCAAATAGCGAAATCAGCGATAAAATCTCAAAATTAGTATATAATATATTCAATAGTTTCTTTCATGGGTGGATCCACCCTTACGTGAGGGCAATTGCCCACCCTCAATTTTTTTATATTATTATTTCTTTTTAAAAAAATAATTTTTCTCATCCTAATAAAAAGTCTTGCCCAATAAAGACAATTTTTTTTCATTTTATTAGTTAAAATTTATCTTTATTTATTATACGTTTAATTATTTTATTATTAATAATTTACTCATTTAGATCTTAATAATAAAAAAATATATTTTTATTAAATATTTTGATCAATATTTAAAACTAAACAACTCACATAAATCCTAATTGAGATTTCTCTCAATCTTTAATTGATTTAAAATTGGAATTAATAATTATATATATATATATATATATATATATATATATATATATATATATATATATATATATATATATATATATATATATATATATATATATATATATATATATATATATATTGTTTATATTTTATGAAATAAAATGAAATTATTATAAAACTTATATAAAAATATGATTTATATTTAAATGTTTCAATATTTAAATTATGAAAAGATAATAAATTTAATATTAATTTTAAAAACTAATAAATGATAATAAAAAACTTTATTTCAAATTTTGATAATTAGCTTATTAACTGTGAAAAAAGTGATCGGTTCCGTCCTAATTTCTTTCTATTTTAGTTTTTTATTAACCGTTCTCTTTTTAATATTTTATTTTTTACTTTAGAGAGAGGAAGAGAGAGAGAGAGAGAGAGAGATGAGAGGGGTGGCTGAAAGTGAAAAGAAATTATTATATATATATAAATTCTTTGTTTTCAGAATCTGTAAAGAGAGAGAGAGAGAGAGAGAGAGAGAGAGAGATGAGAGGAGTGGCTGAAAGTGAAAAGAAATTATATATATATATTCTTTGTTTTCAGAATCTGTAGAGAGAGAGAGAGAGAGAGAGGGCTTAATTTTTAAATTAGCCCTAATTAATAACAATTAGCTAATTAATCCATTTAAAAAAATTAAAAAATAGCCCCTCTTCAGTCGGGCTCATTCACGTCGATCCACTGACCTTAAATAAATGATTTTAAAAAAAAAATTAACTTAACAGCTCTAGTTTTTGGTATATCAGATCAGGTGTCGGTTCAGCGTATCGTTGGAAGGTAATAAAATTCTATAACTTTCATGTTGATGACTTTTAATCTGGCGGGTAGCTTTTCGATATAAATTTTGAAGTTTTGAAAGTGAAAGTTATTCTGCACTTGTTTTTTGTCATAATCTGAGAATACATATAATTCTTTCTAATATCAAACACTCAATATATTCTATATATAAATTGAGCTTTAATCCTACTCATTCTTAAAAAATAATCAACTCTTTTCTTATATTTAAAGACGTTATTTTACACTTGCTAACATTTACTTTTTCAAAACACATTAAAACTAAGAATGATTTTGATTAATTCATTCATTCTTTTATCATAATAAATACATATATTTCAAATCTAATTTAAAAACTATTTGTCATATATATATTTATTATGGTAAAGAGTCAAATGGAAATACATCTAGAGTGTTTGATATTACCAAGAAATTATATGTATTCAACAATCCTCAGTATTATGACAAAACGTGACCGTAATAACTTTCACTTTCACAACTTCAAAATTTATACGCTCAAAAATCAAGGCTACCCGCAGATATTAAAAGTCCAACATGAAAGTTGTAGAATTTTTATTACCTTCCAACGATACCAAGACGCCAAAAATTCGACTTGATGAGCCCGATATGGCCAAAAAACGAGTCGTTAACTTAATTTTTTAAAAAAATCATTTATGACCTCAATCATCGATTTAAGCGCTTTATTTTAAATTTTTTTAAGCAGGTTAATTACCGAATTAAATTATTAATTATGACTAATATAAAAATTAAGCCAGTGAGAGAGATGGGGCTGATTGGAAAGAAAAAAGTTTTTTTTTTCAGAATTTGGAAAAGAGATGGAGAGATAGAAATGTAGGAAGTGAGAGAAGTAATTATGGATGTGATAAATTTCACGTGTAATGGCGAGGTAGCTTGGAGCGATCAGGTGATGGTTGCAGTAAGGGAGGGGAGTGCTGTTCATTGAGAATGAGATCGACTATTGGGGTGTTTGAGGCGAGAATGTGGTAGATTTTCCGACGGGAAAAGGGGAAAGGTGCGTCCCAGTTTTGGCCAAACCAACAGTAACTAGGGTGGTTGAAGGTTCGCCGGTTGGGTCAGGTTGCCGGAGGACGAGTGCTGAGTGGAGAATGTAGAAAGAGAGGAAGCCCCGTGAAGATGGGTGTTGTAGTGAGGAGATCTATGTGAGAGTGAGCGTGAGTTGTCGTTCGGAGGATTCTGGAGAAAAGTAGGAAGAATTGGCCAGAGAAATCTGTCATTTGCTTTCTTTATTTCAAATTTTTTTTTCTTTGGATGAGCACGGACACCACAAGCGGCCGAAACTGTGTACAACATTGGTTGCAACGGCGCCATAGGTGTACTAGATCAGATTTTTATTTAATATTATTGTGTTAGAAAATTAGTTGCGATAAAAGTTTACACTGCTTCATCACTGAGTCACACGCATGTGACGCAGTTAATTAATAATAAACCCGTAATTTTAACGTAAAATCTCAAAAGAGGGAAAACCACGGCCTACCCAAAGAAAAAAATCATCCACTATGTATTTATTTTGAGTACAAAATTTCCGATAACGGATTACAAAATTGTACAGAAAATGACAATGAGTATCTCGAATCGACAACAACCCATACAATCACGCTTGTAACAAATTTAGTAGCGATGATGAACCGGAACAACGATCGACGACGGCGTCGCCATGATGGAGACCGAGATCGATCATGGGGAGGATCGAATGACGCTAACGGGCGTCGGGCCGGTTGACGACCGCCGAGTGGTAGACGATTGTGCTTGAAAAGATCTTCAAGCTTTAGAGCTCTCCTCTCTTGCTTGCCTCCTCATATGAGAGGCTATGAGGAGGAGCAGATCTCTCAGAATACATGCAAAACCCATACCACTCCACTTCATCGGACGGCTCAAAATAATCCCTTTTGATCATTTGATATATTTTAAATATTTGAATGCTCAAATGAAGTCGGAATTGTAAGATCTTGGGCTTGTTGGATCCGGCTCGTCAAGACGCTCGATTTGACTATAAACACTCCATATTTGAGAGCTATTTAAGGATTTAACTAATATCCCAAAGTTTCTAATGATATTTTAAGTGCTTAATCTCACCGCTTTCAACTGGATCCGCTTTGCTTTTAACATCAAGATGCTTCGACCGGTAGAATTTTCGTGTCATATCCTCTATTTTTAGATGACAGTATCTCAATCATCCAAAAATAAATATAAAGTACTTGAAAATAACAGATTCTTCAATAAAATTTGAGGTCCATTAAGACACATTTTAGAGAACAAATTTTCATGAGCACAAGATTAATATGGAAGCATGGGTAATGTGCAAATACGCATGAGATTTTGAGATTACAAACCCATACCACTCCACTTCATCATCGGCTCTCAAAATAATCCCTTTTGATCATTTGATATATTTTAAATATTTGATTGCCCAAATGAAGTCGGAATTGTAAGATCTTGGGCTTGTTGAATCCGGCTCATCGAGACGCTCGATTTGGCTATAAACACTCCATATTTGAAAGCTATTTAAGGATTTAACTGATATCCCAAAGTTTCCAATGATATTTTAAGTGCTTAATCTCGACTAGTTTCAACTTCGGATCCGTTTGCTTTTAACATCAAGATTCGTGTTTTCAACCGGTAGAATTTTCGTTCATATCTTCTTTTTTGGATGACATTATCTCAATCATCCAAAATAAATATGTAAAGTATTTGAAAATAAATTCTTCAATAAAATTTGAGGTCCATTAACCACATTTTAGAGAACAAATTTTCATGAGCACAAGATTATGACTATAAGTGGCGGCACAGATGTGTAAATATGGGCATGAGATTTTGAGATTACAAACCCATCGGTAAGTGGATTATGGTGCACATGGGCGAGAAAGTACCGCACATTAATGGGCATGCTGGGTCGCAAGAACCAGCCGAATGGTGGAGGCAACGTCGAGGGTCACGCAGAATTGGAGGTGGGCTGGTCACTGAAAGGACTCGTGGGCATAGCAAGCAATCTGTCTATGGTGGCTACCGAACGCGACAATGCATACACGCGAGTTAATGAATGGGCCAGGCAACAACGATCTTGTGGACAAGATACGGCAGACACTGCGCTGGACAGAGCCGAGTATGACATCGGTGGTGAGCAGAGGAGGCATCTCGCTCCATGTATGCATGTCCGCCATGCTCATGACTAAAATGTTAGTTTTTGCCCGTTTTGAGCAGTTTTGGGCAGTTTTTCTTTAATTTTTACCTCTTTGTCCCTATAGGCAGCCTATAAAATCCACCCCCAGCACCCAGGGAGAAGGCGCCCCTCATATGTCGGAGGTTCTCTTCTTCTTAAGAAGAGGTCATTCTGAGGGCCGGGTACATATGCGGTTCACGCTTTCCCTCGAAGAGGCAATCAGACTCGCCTGACCGACCGTTTGAGGTGATCAAGGCCCGCGGTACATACATTGTCTCTATAGTTTTTCCTCGAAAGAGGCGTCAAGTCGTTTGACCGCCCGGAGGTTATCAATGCCCGTAGTACATACATCATGTCTACGCTCGAAAGAGGTGTCAAGCACGCCGACCGACCGGGTTAAGCGATCATCTACGATGATAATCGGAGACGGTTGACGATTCCCGACGATGGTGGTCGGCAATAGTGGTCTCCGGGCGGACCGGCGGATCTGCGGGTGACCGGTAAGATCGGCAGAATGTGACCGGTGGCGGGCCGGGACGGCGATGGTGGTTGGCTACCGACGGGGTAAAGGGCAATCGGCGAAGAGATCCGGCGCGAATTTACGGGATGACCAGACGATGGTATGACCAATAAGATCGTAATGGTCGACCGGATCGAATCGTCGACGGGTGGTACGATTGGTTTGCCGCAGTAGTCGATATGGTGACAATTCCTGAAGGCTGATGACCCGATGATGGTGGTGACCGTGGCGATGTTTGGCCACGGTTACGGCTGGTCGGATAGCCGATGGTGACCGATTTGGTGCCCATGGGGTGGCACAAACCGGGCTAGTGAATGACGCGGAGACTAACGCTATGGCAGATGACAAATGTGGTGACCGATCAAGATTGCCGCGGATGGCCGGCGCGGAAAATGGTCGGCCAACGGGTGGTCGAAGTGGTGGCAAATAAGCACGCAGAATACGGCAATTAAGATTCGGAGTGCTGACGGTGATGACCGGATAATGACCGAGAGGATGGCATCGACGGGGTGGTCAGACAACCGGCGAGGGTCCATAGTTCCTACTTCTTCAGAAAATTGGATTTCTTGAACTTCAGATGGTTCAATAGTTGATAATCGCCGCTAACTTGCATGTGAGGGTATAATCAATCCGAGAATTTTGACTCATCGGGTTGTTGTCAAAGTGTTACTACGACATTAACTTGCACAAAGAGGCTAATCAATCCGAGAATTTTGACCCATCCGAGGTTGTTTGTCGAGTGTTACCCGACGCTAACCTGTATGGAAGAGGTTGAATCAATCAAAGGAGTTTTGACCTATCCGAGGTTGTTTGTCTAATGTTACCCAATGACGCTTAACCTAGATGGAAGAGGTTGAATCAAATCCGCCAAGAATTTTGACCTATCCGAGGTTGTTTGTCGAGTGTTACACGACGCTAATATATGGAAGAAATTGGATCCGCTGGGGATTTTGACCTATCTCGAGGTTGTTTCTCGTTGCTTCAATGATGTTAACCTATATTGAAGAGGTTGAATTGAATCACCGGGATTTTGACCTATCCAGGTTGTTTGTCGAGTGTTACCCGGCACGTTAACGCGTGGAAGAGTTTGAATTGAATCGGTGATCACCCATCCAGCTTGTTGGAGTGTTACTCACGACGCAACCCGGCGACGTGTGTGAAAGAGGCCGTGGGAAGTCCACCAAGGACCTTTTGACCTATCCTAGGTTGTTTGTCAGAGTGTTCGCTCAATGACGTTAACCTGTATGGAAGAGGTTGAATTGAATCCGCTGAGAAATTTTGACCCATCCGAGGTTGTTTGTTGTAGTGTTACTCGATGACGTTAACCTGATGATGTTAATCTATGTGGAAGAGGCCATGGGAAGTCCACCAAGGATCTTTTGACCTATCCTAGGTTGTTTGTCAGAGTGTTTGCTCAATGATGTTAACTTGTATGGAAGAGGTTGAATTGAATCCGGGATTTTGACCCATCTTAGTTGTTTGTCGAGTGTTACATGACGGAACTCTGGAAGAGGTTGAATTGAATCCAGAATTTTGACCCATCCAGGTTGTTTGTCGAGTGTTACTCAAGACGTTAACGCGTGACGCTAACTGTGGAAGAGGTTGAATTGAATCCGCCAAAGATTTTGACCTATCCGAGGTTGTTTGTCTAATACCCCGACGCAACTTGTATGGAAGAGGTCAATTAAAACATCCGGTTGTAGCCAAAGTTGCTCCTTAACCTTGGCCTTTTTTATTAGTATTGCTGACTTGCTTCTCTAACTGATAATCAATTAGATATCCATAATATTGATTTGGATAATCCTTTGAGATTAAGAGTTGCCCCCCAGTTTCTGACAAAATCTAAAGGAACAAAGTTTGGTGATTCTTTATTTCTCGCTTGCGCTCTTTAAAAGCTTGAAATGCTCCACCTCGATGGTGGTTTTGATCTTGTTGGGAAACTTGGTCGCCATACAAAATGAAATAATGGGAATCAGGTTCCCACAAATGGCCAAACCGCTAGCTAGAAAACCAAATTGTAGAGTAAAAGTTTACTTAGCTACATCACGAGTCCAACACACGACAAACATTTGAAGAATTAATAATAAAACTCCAAAATTTTAATGTGGAAATCCTCAAAAGAGGGAAAACCACTAGCCAGAAAAAAAAATCATCCACTATGTATTTGTTTTGAGTACAAAATTTCCGATAACGGATTACAAAATTGTACATGAGAAAGGTCGACAATGAGAATCCTAATCGACAACAAATGACATACAACAATGCTCGTTGTAACTTGCTAGTGGTAGCATGATGGTGAACATGGGAACAAGGACTAACGATGAAGGTCGCCATGAGACCAGATTGATCTAGCGACGATGCGCCGGTGGCGGGTTGACGATCGAGTGGTGGCACGATTGTGCTTGGAGGATCTTCAAGCTTTAGAGCTATCTCCTCTCTTGCTTTCCTCCTCATATGAAGAATGATATTAATATGAGGAGTGATGTCTCAGTAAATACATGCAAAACCCCACTCCACTTCATTGAACGGCTCAAAATAATCCCTTTGATCATTTGATGTATTTTAAATATTTGAATGCTCAAATGAAGTCAATTCTAAGATCTTGGGTTGTTCGATCCGCTCATCGAGACGCCGATTTGACTATAAACACTACATATTTGAGAGCTATTTAAGATTTAACTGATATCTCAAAGTTTCCAATGATATTTTAAGTGCTTGATCTTGACCAGTTTTAATTTCGACCGCTTGCTTTTAACATCAAGATTCGTGCTCATAGAATTTTCGATATCAAATATATTTTATTTATTTGATTGATTTTTTAAATGGATGATCATTAAAACCAACCTATTTTCACAGATTTCAAATTTAAAGCAGATCCCTTGGAAAGTAAAAGTAGATGAAATGCTTAATACAAATACATATTTTATAGGGCTCGTAAGTCTTCACGTTTTAAATACACTCATACATTTATTAATTAATTTTCATGTAGTTATGGTTATTTTTTTAGGAAACCCCATTATATGGGTATTTTATTGCCACAAAATAAAGGTTACAAGGTCCTTAAAAGGGGTTACACCAACTATCGAAAAGAGCTACAATCAACCTAAGGAGAAAACCCCAAGCTAAATACATCCAAAATCCAAAGCATAAAATTGAAAGAGTAAAATGATAAATCGAGCAACCAAATGAAGGCAATGATCAAAAAAATAAGGTAACTGAGGAGAAGAGTCCATGACACAAAAGCAACCGCAAGGACAAAACTAAAACCCAAAAGTGAAAATCCAAAGACTAGTTTTAGCCAATTCAATAGAATAAGGGAAACCAATGCGATAATTTGAGAGAGAAAAAAAAGGGGATAACCAGTCATTCATCGCCAACAATTTGCAAATATGAGCATCCAACATAGGTAAAACCACGAAATGCAACTACCAACCAAATGAAGTGAAGACCATACGACCCCTATCCCACAAACCCAATAGAACTAGGGATTTGTCATTTGAGACATAATATATGGTCCAGAAGCACAAATTGCTACGATGAAGGTATCCAGACTTGAATCCATTAAGTGTATAGGAAAAACAAAACAGCCGCAGCTCCCCAACAAAGGAATAGGCAAGACATCCAGGTAACCGAGACAAAGCCCCTGCAATCTCAAAAGGAAAGCCAGAAGGATCCAGACCAATACCGCAAGAACCGAATGAAGAAAAACCATCCGAAAACAAAACCAGGGATGATCAAAATATTCAAACAAGGAAATGCTCACCAACAGATTTAGCCCAAATCAACAAAACCGAACACAAATGCCTCAATTATCTTTCCAACCAATACCATAAAATAATCGCCACCCATAGGTATCATATGCATATACATTAGAAACCAAACACCAACAATCCATAGACAATGCCAAATAAAGCCTAACAAAGGCTCCACGTTTTAGCCAAACAACCGCAAACCCAACTTAAAGGAACCTGCCAGAAACCATGGAAGGAAAATGCAGAAATTTCTATTAGGGAAGTACCAAAAAATAAAAAAATTAAGGGGTGATTGGACCGTCACCAAGCAAAACCAAACCAATCGAGACAATGCCCCAACTCGTAAAATCGCAATAGGGTAGATCGAGGTTAACTAAGCCTTTGAGATGATGAGGTAGAGTTAAGTTATCAAAGATAGCTCTATTATTCAGTCTAGCACCTAAGTTTGCTAGAAAATCGGCGCATGCATTGCCTTCCCTCCAAACATGGGAGATCTTATAACTGAATTTAGAAAGGAGGGTCGGAGATGCTTGATCACGAAAACAATTCAGATTACTAGCCTTCGAGAAGTTAAGAGGTTAATAATCGAAAAGCATCCACTTCAATCCATGTTAAACCACTTGTTGAAGGCAAATCTCAATGATAAGTACCATAAGTTCAAAGATATGGAGCAAGGGTTGGAAAAGCAAAAGCATAAAGAACTTTACCGGTGTAGTCTCTAAAAATACCGCCACAATCAGTAACCATTACGGTGGACCAACCATCCAGATTAATTTTAAGAAGATTGTTTTGGGTTTAACCCAATAAACAACCTCTGATGACATATAGTTGGAAGAGGTAGATGAAGACCTAATTTACCCACAATAAAACAACCTTTGAAGTGTTTCTGCTTGATAACGTTGGCATTGAATAGGTCACTAATTTTGTATTTTATTCTGGCAATAATTTTTCTGTGATTCATAGCTATACCGTTATGTTTTGCTTGCTTCGCCAACCATATAAACCAAATAATAATACTAGCCATAGTAATTTTGATGTGACCTTTAGGGTTGTTTTAAAATAAATATCTAGAAGTTGGTATATGGATAAGGAACCATTGAAAAGGTCAATGTTAAAAGATCATCATACCACGCCACACGAATGGCCCCATTAACAAACAGATGATTAACCTCATGTGAAAACAACAATAACATTTAGAGGGTAAGTGGAAGCCTTTGTTCCACATTAAAGAGTCAACCGAATAAAGTTCTTAAGAATACCAAACAAGAATTGAGTAAGTGGTAGGAATATTGTTATGCCAAATTTTGTCATAGAGGAGAATTGAGCATTTCTATTATACATCCATCGCTTTTTTAAATTAAATTCACCATTCGAGATAGTTTAAAAGAATGATCCTTGATGGGCAGGAGATTTGAATGAAATTTAGCTTATCTATTATAGAGGAGGGGATATATTTGAGTTTGAAATATTCCACTTATTATTAAGCCGTAATGAGTTAACTCTAATGGTATGTAGAGTGCTAAGAAAGTAATTCGCCAATGGACCCGACCAATCCAGTTATCTTGCCAAAAATAAGAGTTTCCGAATTTATGCCCCAAGTAAGACTCTACATCCATTTAATGCTACATCTTCCAAGTCTGAGAGTCTCTAGCATTGTAAGAACAAGTTATAGGATGCTTCCCTTGGCAATATTTAACATTCATGAAGTTAGCCCAAAGGTTATAATTGCATCTAAAGTTCCACCAAAGTTTGTGAGAAAATGCAATGATTGTATCTTTAATAGTCTTACCCAAGACCGCTTCCTCAAATGGGCCACAACATTTTGCCAAGGACCAATGCATTTTTTTGGTGGAAGTGTTAGAGAAAAAAATTTATTTATCGACCTCTCAATCTGTTGATGATAGAATTGGTAGGCACAATGATTGAATGAGATAAAAATTGGGTGAGGGTGCTCTTAATGAGTAACTATAAAAGAGAAAGTTATATTCCCAAGAAAATCGATTAGAGATCTTTTGGATTATCTCATGAAATGATGTGACTTTTGTGACCTTTGCAAGAGCACCAAGGTATTTGTATTTAGAGGCCCTTGATGTTCTTTGAAAGCAGATGATCAGTTGAATATGGTTAATCATTGATGGCAATTTTGGAAGAAGGAATAAAGCAACATTTTGTCTTGTTGAGAGTTAATCCACTTTCCTACCAAAATTCTTGAGTAATTTTAAGATTGTTTTTATATGAGGGATAGGCGCATTGGAAGATAGCGTCTAAAGATGAAAGCAGGAATTCCTCCACGAGTTTTATAAAGCAAGTTAGGCTTATACAAGAAAATATCATTCAAACACCTGGAAAGGTAGTCAACAGCAAGGATAAAAAGAGTCGGAGAAAGAGGGTCTCCTTGTCTCAAGCCATGGGTAGACGTGAAAAAACCGGTCGTCTCACTATTGATTATCACAGAAAACCAAGCATTGGTGGCACAATTTTTAATGAGATTAATAATCGCTTGAGAGAACCCAAAAGAAGAATCTTAAATAAAAGTCCCAAGAGAGATTAAAAGCTTTAGAAAATCTAGTTTGAGGATAATGTTGCCACCTCTTGTGGGAGCGTCGATGTCATGGATTAATTCTTGGGCAAGGAGGATGTTATGAAATAATAGCTACCTTTCATAAATCTGATTTGGAGAGATAATCTTGGGAGCAAGGGCCTAATTGATTAGAGATTAGCAATTAATTTCTTGAAAAGGTGCAAAGGCGATAGGTCTAAAATCACCCGGGTTTGAATTTTTTAGGGATAAGAATGATGGAGGTACTGAAGGCTCTAGGAAGGGGGTTCCCTCAAAAAAATCCAAAACGATTAATCGAGTTTTAATAGTGGACCGGCAATGTTGGAAGAAATGGGTAGTAAACCCATCAGGTCCAGCAATAGAATCAGAGTTCATGCTATTAAGGGTATCACCAATCTCGGCTTTAGTATGTAAATTGTTTTCTCGGAGGTGATCAGGGGAATCAAGTGAGGATTGGAGATATCAATAAGTTGAGGGGTTGGTATTAAGTAAATTTTTAAAATGGTTACCAAGAGTCTTGTAATTCTTTCTTTGCCCGATTGATCCAAGCGCCATTCTCATTTTAATTTTTTTAATAGAGTTTAGAACTTTTCTTTTATTGAAAAGAAGCGTGAAAATATTTAGTATTTTATCCTTTATTTGTTTACTAGCGACTTTTGGCGTAATAAGTTTCTTCCATATTTTGAAATGTGATGATCGGTTATCCTTAGCTTCCTTAAGTTGGTGTGTTTGGATGAATCCATGATGGACTTCTTCAAGAGAGCAAACCAAATTTTCCATACTTTTAAATTAGCAAAAGGTTTTAAAATGATGTTTGTTCCACCAATTTAGAGTTTGTTTAAAGGCGTTTAAGTTTTAGCCAAAATCGGATCATACCTTTAACGAGTTGTCGAGGTGGATGGGAGCCATCCGGTTCATAGACAACATTCAAAACTCCTTATGTTGCGTCCACATATTTTGAAATCTAAAGGGGAAGGGGATGAGGAGGAGGGGGGTTCATAAGAAAGTGGGCGTGATCCGAAAAAGTTCTACTCAAATGTTCCCTTGTGGTGTTTGGCCATTGGTCAATCAGTGAGTTGAATAAGATCGAGGCGTTGCCAAAGTGTTGTTGTTCCAAGTGAAGTTAGAACACTGTAAAACCGATGTCGATTAAGTTACAATCAAGGATCATATTGATCTTCCATTGAGTGGGTGTTGGGAGGATCCCCTTCTTTGGGCGGAAAAGAATAGTGTTAAAATCACCTCCAACAATCCAAGGTAAGTGAGATGAGGCAAAGGATCTTAAACTATTCCAAAGGATGTTTCCCCTTCTACAAGCGGCATAAATAAAAGAACCAGGCGGAGAAATCCCCAAAAGAGAGAACATTAATCAATTGAATCGGTCTTCTAGGATGGTGATAGTGATTGATGGTTTCGAAGCACCAAATTTTATTGCTAATGTTATGAAAATAGTTTTGGAAACCGATTTCTGCAACCTTAGCAATCTTGGAGGAGTGAATAAGAGGTTCTAAAATAATAAGGGTGAGTGAGCGTTGTGAGTGCGACAAGGCTTCTAACCCTATTATGGACAATAGGGGTCCCAATACCACGAATATTCCAAATAATAGACCTAATCATACTTGAAGATGAAAGCAATTTGAAAAAAAATAAGGAAAATGGAAAGGAAGGTGCAAGAAAACCTAGTTGCATTTTGAAGAGATATGGAGGCGGATCTGGTGGATCTGAGCTTCTAGGTTTTGTGGACTTCTTTTTTGTAGGAAACTGTTTGGAAAGGTCTTCGGTCTCCATCATCTCGTCACGAAGAGTAAGATAAAAGATTCATGTTAGCTTGGTGGTAATTCTAGGAATGTAGAGATTTCCCCTTCTTGATGTACGTATGTTGATAGGATATGTTATTACGAGTATCTATATGATATTGAAGGTGGTGATTTGTTATCATCATTTGAATTATGAGTTGAATGTTTTTCTAAAACTACGGTTTCTTCACTACGTTTGTTTTGTTAGGATGTCAAAGTGGCACGGTCTCTCTTATTTTTCCCAACAAGATCATCACCAATGTTTCTTTGTGCTAGGTTGTAGGGTAAATTTCAATATTGGGTTGGGGCACTAAATTGTATTATAATTCAATTCAATCCTTTCCCCTCACATGATGTATCTTCATGAGATTCTACTAATTCATTGTGAAGCCCTTTTTTGCGAATGGGTAGATGTAGAAGCGATAAGTTTATTTGTGTCTATTTGATTGATTTTGGGAACATAGGCCATTTTGTAGGTTGATCTTTTGGTAAAGAGGAGATGGGATCGATAATTTATTTTTTTTTTAGGCGTGGATGGAGAATAAAACAATCGAGTTTTCATGCCCATGAATTTTGCAATGGGAGGCGGAAAGTTTTCAAATTCAACTTTTGGTTATAGCCTTTTTTACGAGCCTATCCAAACTTCTTTGGTGCTTTTTGGTAATATCTATTTCAACTAAGATCCGAACAGCGAAGGACGGATTTCCACAATTGATCTATTTGCAAAGGGAAAAATAAAGCCCCCGCAAATAAGACTTGATGTGTAACAAAATGAATCGCATGTTAGGGAAAGATAGCCAAATTGGAACAATGGGGACTCTTCCTTAACATCAAAACTAGGCGACCACTTAAGGGAGGCGCATTTGACAATTATAAACTAGGTAAGCGGCGTCTTGAACACTCTCGAATAATCGGATCATTATTTAGTTGGATAAGCACATGCAGAGGTCAATCGAAGAAAAGGAACCGCGTTTTAGAGAATGAAAGAAGGCTCGAATCTTATCAACGGTAGGTCTCAGTAAATTAAATTTCCCAATCGAGAATATTGAAAGGTTTAGCTAATTTTTCAACATCCATGTGCGAACACATCACGCGGGATTCCACGAGCGGTAGCAATTAAGTTCATTCGAGTGATTGTTACCGAGATAACGTGAAGGATTTCGGAGGCTGGAGCAATGGGTGAAGGAACGAACTTAGAGGGGCATCACCGCCGATCCATCCAGGCTGAGAGATAAGGTTTGCGGAAAGGATATTTTCCGCCATTGCGTAAGCGGAATGGACATTTGCGGCCGAATCCACGATCCGAAAAAAAAAAGCAGCCAGCATGTTCACATCCTCACAGACGAAAGGAAAAGCCCTAGGTCGCGCGACTTGAGGAATGAGGAGAGAGAGAGAGAGAGAGAGGTTATTCAGCCTTCTTAATATATAAATTAGCATATATTTAGATAACAGATTTATAGATTAATTAAAAGTTTAGGCTTCTAATATTTATGTATATACATACTCTTATAACTTAAGTTCATTTAATTTTTTTAAATTAAATTAATTATACTTTTATTCATTCATTTATATATACATATATATACATATAAACTTAAAATATATATAGTTACAATTATTAACTTCTTTATTATAATAAAAGGAATCTAAAATTTTAATTTAATTACTGAAATAAGTTTTGCCAATAAAAGAGCATTTAATTTAATATTTTACTTTAGTTCATTCACAGTTTATTTACTTACCTTGCTTAGTAGTAATCTAACCCACCCAATTTATTTAATTCATAATGACAATAGCTTTAACTTTAATAACAGTAATCAAAATTTTAGTTTCAAATGTATGTACATAATTGCATGACAAAATTATAAATACATGCATACAAAAAATTGGATATATTGGGCATATGCATGTATTACTTCAGCATAATTATTAATATATCATCATCATTTTTTCGTTCGTATATCTATATGCATATTGTCATTGCATGCATAAATAACTTTGTGTTTTTACATTTATATGCCTTCTTTATGCAAAATAAATATATTTTCTAATTCTATTCGACTTGTCAAACACCATTAGAATAGCTCATTAATCAAAAAACATCATTTTGACATCTATGACATCATCTATGTACAATTTATAGAATGTGTATTTGTATCTACCGTCATTATCATATGCGATCAAATTAATTATTAGATACTTCACTTGATAAATTTTCATGCTATGAAGTCATAATCATAATCCATTTCACGAACAAATAATGTCTAGATAGTTCTGATGGTGATTGAAACTATTTGAGTTCATTTAGCACATTAGTCTTCATTTGTCATCTTGAAAATGTGTGATATTTGAGTGACTTTAATTGCAGCTAAGGACATCCTTGAGCTGGATCACAGCGTTATGCCTATCACCCATTTATTTTGTTGAGCTGGTTCAGCTTAGGTTGTGTGATATACATGAAGGTCAATACATTCTTATTAAAATGAAATATTCATAATATTCTCGTCTAATTTTCTTGCTCCACAAATACAGAATAGAAGAAGACTCGATCCAAAATGAATCGTTTAATTCTCCAAAACGTAATTTTGTTACAAGCAATGGTCGTAGTAATTTTTCTCCCTCCACACAATAGAAAGGGCTACAGTGCTTGGCTTCAAATCTGCCATCTCTGATCCACATGGAACCCTCAGACAAATTAAGTCATATATTGCAATAATTTATTAACCAATTTAAATGTATATACACACACATACATACATAGAGAGAGAAAGAGAGAGAGACAGTAGTTATATTTTCTTTTTTAATATGTTAAATTAGAGAATGAAACGACCTTCATTATTTTAAAGAAGATTATTAAACAAATAAATGTTTTCAGTAAAAAACATATATCATATATTATCAATTTTTTTGTAATTGTATTTAGCTGCTTAAATTAATTTTAAAGTATCCTATTCATACATAATTTAAAAGCATCGTAAATTCTTTAGAACTACAGCAGCTAATTGCCTCTTCTTCTTCTTCTTCTTCTTCTTCTTCTTCTTTTAATCTAATATAATATGAATAAACCTCTACCCAAATTACTGTGCTACATCTGGTAATCTTAGATCCCATCCATGACCGCACGATGGGTTAAATTTAAACCACTGTTAAGTGATAGCCTTTGCAGTAGATCTTATCATTTCAAAATGCTTTGATCAACTGCACAGCACAAAAGAAAATATATATATATAAACATACATGCATGATACAACTTGTTGAATTTGAGAAACTCATAAATTGAGGAGCAAATCTCATCTTAACTAAATTCAAGACTTCTAATAGATGAAAGTCCGAACTTTAATTAAAGTTTAGCAACTCATAAATTGAGTCATAAACCTCATCTTAATTTAATTTGAGTTTTCTAATAGATGTATGCCTCATCCTAATAAAATTTAGATAACTCATAAATTAAGTGATACACTCTGTTTTAACCAAATTTGGGCAGCTTATAAATTGATGCATAAGCTCTATCTTAGCTAAATCCGAGTGTTTGTATGAATATTAGCTCAAACTAATATAGTACTTGTGCTTGCATTCATACTAACAAGCTCTCTAAATCAATTAAATTCTAAAATTAAGAAAATATAATAGACAAAGGGAATTTTACATGCATAACAGATAAAGATTATATATTTAACTATTTAGCACCTAAAATTTGATTTTTATAAATATAACATTTTTCTATGTATAAAAGATATATTTTACTTTAAAAATTAATGATAGTGATATTTTTAATGTAAGATTAAAAATTTCAAGTGATTTTTAAAATATAATAATAATTTAGATATTAGATATATAAATATATAAGAATTATGTGCTATGTATGAAAAACCCCTAAACTAAAAGTAGGCAAATATGACTACTAATTAAGTTTGATAGATATTATGACTTATCATCTTCTAATATTGGTAGAGATGGCGTTTATGCCTCAATTTCACCCCAAATAGTTAAATAAAATATTTAAAATACTAACATATGTAACCATACACAATGAGGCAAGTGACCAAGAGGGCTAATTATCTATGATGGCTTGTGCTCATAAGAAGTTTAAGCTTCAAATCTAAATAAACTATAATCTAGATATTGGGGGAAATGTGATTATATAAAATATAATATGTCTCATGATGGATGGTCTCCAAAATTTTAGATAAATAGGATTAAGTGTTTTTCTTGAGCGATCAGCATATGACATCTTTGGAGCTTCAATCACTTCAACTTGTAAAGGCCTTTGATCTCTCCATCCAACATCGCCTCACAAAGAACTCTTTGAAAAGCGGAATCCCTTTAGGTTTCAGCTTTAGAAGTCATGAGATATAAAATTGCATACTTTATGAAATAACTGCTATTCTCCACACTTCTCTATTCCCATGACTTTTTACTCTCTTCCTTCTCATCCTTCTTATACTCCCATCTATCATGTTTCTAAAGACGAAGTTGCCTAATTCTGAGATTAGAATTTGAACATTTATTTATTTTGAGTTTATTTCAAAAGCCATTTTCATGAGCAATTAATGAAATTCTATTTATCTTGGATGAGAAACTAATAAAATGCAAGAAATAAAAAAGTTGTTTTAGAAACTAATAAAAGTTCATGATAACCAGTTTTGGTTTGTGGGCTCCGAAAATTTGCCACCGACCTCTCGATGAAGAGAGTAGATTAAATGTTGGTGAAATTTTCAGAACAAATAGAATAGTAGATAAGACACTACCCAGAGATTTCGCCCTCATTTTGTGAGGACTTTAGATCTAGTTTCAGGTTTCCTATAGGCGCAATCACTCACAGTTAATTACTCCTCTCAATACTGAGAGAGAACTTTCGATTAAGGCTAGTCGTTAGATCGCTTAGTGCGTAGTATATAGTAGCAGTATGTGAAGTTCCAGAATTTAGAATTTATGAAATTTATTATATTTAACTTAAAGCGTATGGTTGGGGGAACGATTACGCGCCCGATCTAGGTCCATGGTTCCGTCATCCCGGGCTGTCGTGGTCCCTATTCTATTTAGTCAGAGGAGGTAGTTAACCCAACCTGACCAAAGGAGCCTTATCAGCAATACATGGGTTACGTCGTCCAAGAGATCGTTGTAGACCTGGGGTGGTGTTTGTCTAAGGAGACAAGCTTAAGTCTACCTTAGCTAACAGAGGGCTTTTTACCCAATCAAGTATACCCTATGGTTCACAACTCAAAAGGTAGTGCCATTGAGGAGCATACGGGCTACAGTCATGATTATAATATAATAGTTTCATTTGGTGGAAACCACTCGATCAAAGGACTCTGATCATAACTGCATCATGTGGAGCCTACTGGCTAAGCCACGAAGTTAGAGGACACGGGCCACGTCCTTACAGGCATGAGATTTATTTGAGATTAAACATAGTTGTGTACTTGATTTGACTTTGGCTCCTTTGTGACCTAGAGTTTTCTTAATTTGTCACCTTCTACAAATAATTGAATGGAATAATTGGATTTTTTAGCTTTAAGTTTTAGATTGAATTTCATTTTGATATTTAGAACTTAGTGATTTACGCGATTTCATGTTTGTATTGATATTTGGATTTGATTAATTTGATTTGAGCCTGTAAGTATATTTTAATGGTAATTATCCCCTCCAGTTAAAAGTTTCATTCAACACAGCCATCATTGGGGGTGGATAATTGATTGAATCAAATATATTTGAGAACTTTAGATCCTGTCAACTCTGTTTAGCTCCTAATGAAGGATCAGATCTATCATATAGCAATTAACTTCTCAGATATTTCGACGATATGAAAATTTCTCTGGCAGAATCTTGATCGAGAAGCAAGCTAATAATTGGCTGAGTGAGAACAAGCACTTAAAATATTATTGGAAACTTTGAGACATCGTTAAATTCTAAAAAGCTCTAAAATATGGAGTGTTTATAGTCAAATGATCTTGGCGGTAGGTTCCAATAAGCCAAAGATCTTTCAATTCCGACTTCATTTGAGAATTCAAATACACAAAATACATCATATGATCGAGAGAATCATCATGAGCCGTCAGATTGGAGGAGTGGTTGGATTTTGCATGTATTTGAGATGACACTCCTCTCAATCCATCCCTCATTCTCCTGGGGAGGCCAAAGAGAGAGGAGAGAGCTCAAAGATCCTCCAAGCACGTACTTCGGTCGTCACCACCATGGCGGCCGTGTATTACCCCGTTGATCTTGCGTGATCTCGGTCTCCATCGTGATGACTTACCGGTGATTGTTCCTGCATTTTGCCGGTAATTGTTCTGCATTCTACCGGTGATTGCTCCACAGTTCACCATCATGCTCAAGTTACAACTACGATCGTTGTCACATAGCTATTGTTCCTTTCTCATATACAATTACGTAATCACGGTGTCGAGAAGATCTTGTACTCAAGCGGATACATAGTGGAAAGCTTTTAGGGCTAGGCCTTTTTCCCCTCTTTGAGGTTTTCCATGAAAATTATGGAGTTTTATTGTTTACTCTTTAAATACACATTGTGTGTCTTTGGATTTCTCAAATGAATACTTTTTTACTCTACCACGGTTTTTAGCATAATAGTTTGGTTTGGAAAAGTGGAGCGGTTCATTATTTCATCTTGTATGACAACCAAGTTTCCCAATAAGATCAAAATCACCATCGAGCATTTCAAGCTTTTAAAGAGCAACGAGGAATGAAGATTCATCAAACTTTGTTCCTTTTTCCGAACTGGGGCAACTCTTAATCTCGAAGATCACCCATGTTAAGCATCTAATCGATTTCCATCCCAAGAAACAAGTCAAAGTTGGAGGATATTTCAACATTGAGAAGATATAGCTTTGTAAATTATGTTTTTCCACTCATACCATGGAAAAGAGAGAGCAACTTTGGCTACAAACGGATGTTTTAATTGACCTCTTCCATGGGTTAATGTCATGGGGGTAACACAAACAACCTAGATCAGTCAAAGGTCCTGTGGACTTCCCATGACCTCTTCCATATAGGTTAACGCCATCTGAGCACTCGACAAACAACCTAGGATGGGTCAAGGTCCTTGGTGGACTTCTACCTTTTAAACACGGGTTAACGACATCGGTCAAAGACTCGACAAGCAACCTAGGATAGCTCAAAGGTCATTGGTGGACTTCAAGCGCCGGTACGTCCCATTATTCTCAGGTTGTTAAGTTCGCACCCAAACCATTACCATCGCCGGTCACACCTGGCGGCCGTATGCCGGTCACTTACCGGCTGACAGTCGCATGCATCTTCATCGGTCACCATCACCATTAAATCGTTGGTCATCCAAGCTGACTAATTCACTTACCATTCTCTGATTCGTTCGGGAACCCGTGATACCGACCGCTCATGCAGGTCCGCAGCGGTTGTGGCGGTCATGCGTCGACCACTGGCAATCTTCACGGTCATCCCACCATAAATCATTTTGGTGATAGCATTCACCGGCTTTTGGTAATGATTCGCCATTCTTTTCGTAAACGCCGAACCGTCGCGATGCAAAGCTGCTGGACGCCGGTAAACTCGGCTGATTTAAAATTTCCGGAATACCGTCGGCGCTGAATACCGATCGCCGGTCGCTACTTGCGGCCTGAGCGCCATATTGCCGTCATAAGCGGCTGACTTCTATCGCTAAACTATCATTGTAGCGCTCGATTCGCCGCTGGGTCATAGCTGGCGTCATCGCTGGTCACCACATCATCATGTTGGTCATCCGCTTCAGACTCCGGTATTACCGTCATTCTGGTCAATTCGGCCTGCTGAATTCTGAGCGCCAATGTCCGTCGGGTCCGCCCGGCTACTGATACACCTTTCACTGCCATTATCTCCGGTTCACCCCGCTGGTCCCATTAGCCAGGTCCGCCGCCAATGATTCTTGGTCATCACGTGACCATCAGCGACAACGCCGCGATCACCACCATCGTGCTGGTCATCTCTGTCGACCTAATCATGATCATTGGGTTTATCAGTCACCCCATTGACAGCCATTCACGGTCTGGTCATGGCTACCGATTATCTCCGCATCGCTGACCGCCAGCTACCGATCGCCACTGATCCACCACCATCGATCCATCGTCATCTCACACCACCGTGGGGCATCGCCAGTCATCTCAGGTTATCACCAGCGACGATCGCTTTAAACCCGGACGGTCTTCGGCGGAAATCGGTTGGCGCCTCTTTGACGCATCGTATGTACCGGGCGCCCGTGATAGCCGACGGTACGTCGGTTAATGCCTCTTTCGAGGAAAAAGTCGGTATGCAGTGGGCCTTGATCTCCTCCAAACCCGGACGGTCCAGGAAGCCGGGTTGACGCCTCTTCGAGGGAAAAGCGGAACAACGACGTAAATCTGGGCCATCCGACGGACGGGCGAGGTTCGTCTCTGGGAAAAACCGTAACGACGTAAGTCAGGGCTTGATCGCTTGGACCCGGACGAACCGACGAGGATTAGCGCCTTCGAGGAAAAATCGATAGCGTATCTGCGCCGAGTCAAAACCCGGATGGTCCGAACGCGGGTTGGCGCCTCTTCGAGAAAACGAATGCGATGTCATCTTGGGCCTTCCTCAAATGACCTTCTCTCAAGAAGAAGAGAAGGTGCCCTCCTTCCCTAGGGGTTTTATAGACCACCTTGTAGAAAAAGGTCAAAATAAATCCGCGCTAAAATCGCTGAAAAGATTAAAACCGTTTAGGGGCCCTTCAGCCGACCGACCCACAGCGACATGGTTAAACCCACTCTGCCATTCAAACGCCCGTCGTATTACATCGTGATTCCGTTCAATCCGGACAACCTGGATTCAGCCATGACCGCCGACCAGTCACGAGCACCGCTTTGCACCGACCAGGTCGGCCCGTTCGCTCCGTGCGTGCGCCGCTCGTCGCTGTGGCCGACGCCTCGCGTGCGTACCACGGGCTGGTTCCGGCGGTTCATAACCGGTGCTCGCGACCAGTTCATATCATCGCAAACCTGCCGACCCGATCAACCCATTCATTCGACCCACGCGAGGCCATGGGTACCTTTCTTATTTTATCAAGCTAACTAGATTTTTTTTCATAATCCAACCCGAAACCTTATGCCCCGGCGTAAATGTCCGCATTGGTAACCTTGAATTTCAGCTACGCACATATATTTGTGGTAACGTGCGTCATAATGTGCAAGCGTAATTGAAGATCTCTCTAAAATATCGTTAATGGACTTGCAGTTGGTTGAAGAATTTACTTATTTTGAAGTACTTGGCACATATATTTTTTGATGATTGAGATAATATCATCCAAAATGAAACTGATATGACCTGAAAATTCTCTCAGTAAACACGAATGCGATAAAGCAAGCTAATCGAAATTGAAACCGTTCGGATCAAAGCACTTAAAAATATCGTTGGAAATTTTGAGACATCGCTTAAATTCTAAAATCTCTCAAATATGGAGTGTTTATAAATCCAAATCGGCGTCTAAACTGGCGTTCCAAGCCAAAGATCTTTACAATTACGACTTCATTTGAGAATTCAAATACACAAAATACATCATATGATCGAGGGAATCATCATGAGTATTGGAGAAGTGGTTCAATTTTGGATGTATTTATGTAGACGCCTCCCTCCAATCTATAAATAGCCCCTCATTCCTCATATGAGGGGAGGCCAAAGAGAGAGGAGAGCTCACGAAGATCCTCCGCACAATCCCGTCGTCGCACTTGCCACAATTGCCGTGCCGGCCGCAGCCCGTCCCGATCCGCTTACGTTGATCATCGTAGTCAATCTCTGATGATCTCTCCATCATGATGACTTCTACCTGATTATTCCCCATTTGTGTTACCGGATTCTAGGTGGTGCTCCATAAATTCACCATCATATTCTTCCAAGCTATTACAACCGATCGTTGTCATAGGCATTGTTCCTTTCTATATACAATTACGTAATCCATGTCGGAAGATCTTGTACAAATGGTCACATAGTGGAAGCTTTTTTGAGTGGTTTTCCCTCTTTCGAGGTTTTCCACGTAAGAATTACGGAGTTTTATTGTTCACTCTTTAAATACACTATGTGTCTTTGGATTTCTAGCTAAGCTACTTTTACTCTTGCAAGATTTTCTAGCACATTTACTAAGTTGAAATTCTTATAATAGATTTTTAGGTTTTGTTAACCCTTGGACGATCCCAGAATAAACCGGAATCAATCCATGCAGCATCCTCAGACACTAAATTTAAGCATTTAGCATGGTGTCGAGGCCATAAGTGTTTAAATCATTTAATTTATTTTTTTAGATCTTGTTGACTCAATCAATTTAATAATAGAGGATCGAACTAGATTCATATTTTGAAGATTTTGAATTTGAGAATATTGAATATAATATTTTTAAATATTTTGATAATAGTTTACAGTTGATATCTTCAATCAACTTTATCTTTAGGAGATAGTGCATGATAATTTAGTTTATTATTTGGATCGTATGCTCATTAATTTAATAATAGAGGATCGGTCTAGATTTTTATTTTGAGAATTTTGGATTTAGGATGAATATAAATATCTTAGATATTTTTAATAATAATGATTACCTCGGTTTGATATCTTGATCAACTAAGCTATCATTGAGGTTAGAAGATAGATGTTATATTGATTGATAGAATTCGAGAGATTTCTCAAGAGAAAGCTATAAATCATTAAGTTTTGATAACTTGGGACGGTTGACCTAACTGGCGAAAATCAACCCGCATCCTCGGACTTGAATTTCAACATAGTGTTGGGGCCCATGCGGTGTATTTAAGAATGCTTACACTTTTGAGGTATTAAATTTGAGTTTTAATCATGCTTTATAATGTGTGCAAAAGTTTAATTGAATTCTTAATTAACGTCTTATGTTCTCTTGTACGATGTGTTGCGAATCCGGTGGCATAGAAGATGTTATAGATTGATCTAATATCTTATTAGATTTTTCAGATTAAAATTTAATTGATTCCAATTTAGCAACCTTTTCTTAAATTTGCACTTTAAATCTATGTAGCACATGGTCTATAAAAATACCTTAATTAATGACGTTGCTCGTGATGATATTGCTTGAATCGTGGCGTTTTAATTCTTGTTCAATATGTTAAAATTTATTTTGCATATAGTTAACTTCATTGAATTCTCAAACTCCAATGGGACTTAGCTTATGTTTGTTGACGAATTTGCAAGTCCATCATTAATCTCGTTCAAGTTCTTTGATTCTTTTCAACTTACGTCTGAATGTAAACGCTTCATTGCAAGTTTCATTTACACTCATTAATAAGCTTCAGTCCCCATCTCCATGTAAGCTCATACTTGTTTAAAAGCTTTTAGAATTTTTTATATATCAGTTTAGCTTCAATTTATCATCTTCATTTAAGTTTAATTTAAGCTTATCACTTTATTTATTATTCTTGTTTTAAGTCTCTATCAATCCAAAATTGACCTCTTGGTGTGGGTCGTGCGTGAGCTGCATCGAGAAGCTATTAGGCCTTCTCGTCGACTCTCTTGAGCGTTGAGGTGTCTTGTGAAGCTACGGTCGTGATCTTTGCAGATTAGCTCTCTTGAGCATAACGAGTCTTCAAACTCGTCGTCTCTGCGAGCATAGCGAGGTTTTAAATTTTGCAATTTCAATTCATATTTTAATTTTGAGCTTTGAGTTCATTTTGTATTAAATTAATTAAATTCTCTGTCAGTTTAAATTTCGGCAACCTCCCGACATCATCCCCGCGTGGGTATCGAGTCTTCCTTTCGACTTTCTAAGTATAGCGGTCGTGTCTTTACGATTTATGGTATGATCTCTAGTTAGCTCTTGAGCATAACGGGTCTTCAAACTTATCGACTTTGAACATAATGAGGTCTTTGTACACCATCATCTACTGAAAATTTGTACTAAGATAGCGGTGAGAATGCAATAGTAAAATAATTGTTGGTTCCCATCAAAAGTCACTTTCATCAACGAGGAGTATTTCCCCGTCAATCTTGTTTAATTGATGTCAAAGACTCAAACAGAACATCCCACTGAGCATGAGAAACAAAGATGCCATTCTCGATCATATAATTCAAATACACTGGCACTTCCTTTGATCTCCCGCACAAATGCAAATTTCTAATGAGGACACTATATAGATCAACACTTGCTGCAAACTTCGCTCTCCCCATCTCTTCAAAAAAAACGTTAATTGCCTTCTCCACCATCTCCATTCTCACAAGACCATGAATCCTTCATACTCTGAACCAATAACAGTCAACTTATCCCTGCTGATCTGAGGGAAGTAACTCCTCAAGAAGAGCCCCCTGACAGGACGTTGTATACCTCGACACATTTCCACAAGGTCTTTGAGGATATCTTTTGCTGGAGCTTCTTTTGATTTTATGCATACAGCTCCCACAGTGTGCAGAGGAGATACAGTCTAGGAAGAATGTTCCCAGAATGCTGCACAAGCTCGTACAGATCAATCACAGAGCATCCCCTCTTCGTTTCCTCCTTAAAGAACATTTTCAGCTTCCTCAGTTCATCGAACGCCCTCATGTAGAGCTCGTAATACTTGTGGGGGGCGAGCCTGGAGGTGCGCAGCTACTCTAAATGAAATTGGTTTCAGGTTCAAGCATAGTGGTGTGATTTCCTTGAGAGCGGAGACAATCAAAGAAATATCGGGAGCCCACGCCATAGCCAAGAATGGATGAAGGGTGAAGGACAAAGCCGGGAGGACTCCGCACCGTGCGGAGTCCAATCACAAGCTCTTATTTTTTTTTTATAAAAAAAAAAAATTTGATTGGACTCATCCTGAGTCCGCACCTAATATTTTTTCCCCATGCAGTGCACGTGATAAGAGATCTGGATTTCGAGAGAGAGAATAGGTTTCGCAGCTTGGATAGGGAAGGAGGTGACGGGATGGTCCCGACTAACTTTGTTGTGCGCGATCTAGGAGGAGACTGGGAACAAACGGAGACAACCTTGACTCTATGCAAGAAAGCGGCAGTCGGCTCGTGTGATCTCTGCATTGACGGAGATGGCGAACGTTCGGCTGTTGGCGGCATTGCCGACACCACTATCACCTCCGACTAAGGAATGAAGCTGACCGGCTTCCCACTAGTGGTTCGGCATGTGACGACGAAGATCTCGTATGCAGTCTCACTAAGCTCCTCAGCTGAGAAGTCAAAAAAGGAATAATCAAGTTCATCGCCGGCTTTGCATGGAGGGTTTTGGCTGGCCTTTAGCAATGTCAGACCAGGCTGCGGCAAAATGAAAAAAACACAAAATAGGAGGCTTAATGTGCAAATATATATATATATATATATATATATATATATATATATATATATATATATATATATATATATATATATATATATATATATATATATATATATATATATATATTGTTATGGGTAAAAGATCTTGTTATGGCGAGTTTGAATGTCCGTTATGCTCGGTAGAGATCATCCAGAAGATCATTAGTATCATGGCGGCGATGCTTCGATAGATTTTGTGGGAAGGTCGAATAGCCGATCTCGACCCTTGTAGGGACGATCTTGGGAAGGCGGTCAATTTTGGGTAATAATAGACTCAAATGAACTTAAATATGATCTAAATATAGTTTAAATAAGAAAGAGATTTAAGGAAGATTTCATAGACTAAAACAAAAAAAGAAAGGATAATAACAAGTAAAATAAAGAATTAAGAAACAAAAGAAAATTTCACAAAATAAAATGAATTAAAAAAGAGACTTACCAAGGGATTTAAAACCTTACTCCAAAGATAAGTAGAACCTCACTCGAGCCTTCAAAACACTAAATATAACTAAATAGATTTGAATGAAAATGAACTAAATAGTCTGTCTATTTATAGACAGAAAAAGATGCTCTGTGGGGGGTCGCATAAAATAAAATAAGCTATATAAAGACAAATTTTCCATCCAAAATAAGTCAAAATTTTTGAAATAGCATCTTGCTAGGAATCTAAAATAGAATCAAGTTAAAAGTAAAACGTTAATTTCAAATTTTTTACATCACCAAATCTGCAACTCATCTATACTAACAGATAGAAGGCGTTAGCTTAAAGTTCCAAATAAACCTTGCATATTTCATGAGATGTTTGTTAAACTCAATTTGGATATTCTCAAAATTCCTATGAATATCCGAATGAATTTGTATTTCATATGCAATGCATCATAAAACAAACTTATGATTAAATTTGAATACTTCAAAATTCATGTGAATTCATTAGTATTGAAGTGTATGTGAGTGCTTTAAAATAAAAATTCTTTAAAAATCTATATAAGCACTTGAATTTAATACCTAAATGGGTCCCGATACTATGCTGAATGCAGGAATTTAATGTTTGAAGATACTGCTCGGGTTGATTCTCGGTTTGGTTCTAGGACCGGGTATAGATTAACAAAACCTAAAAAATCTAATTATAATATTATAAAATTTTAACTTAGTAAAATCTGAGAAGCTAATTATGTCATATAATTATAAAAGATAAATGTAAACTTATTGACACGACTTCTCAAGTTCAAGCACCAAAGTGAAAAGTCTTAAACCCTGTGGGCTCCCAAAATTCTCCACTGACCTCTCAATGAAAAGAGTTTGATTTATGTCAATGAAATTTTAAGAAAGCAGATGAAATAGTAGATAAAACACTACCTAGAGATTTCACCCTTATTTTGTGAGGACATTAGATAAGGTTCCAGGTTTCCTATAGGCGCAAGCACCTATAGTTAATTACCCCTTCCAATGCTGAGAGAGAACTTTCGATTAAGGCTAGTCTTTAGATCGTTAAATGCGTGGCATATAGTAGCAGCATGTGGAGTTTTGAAATTTAGAATCTATGAAATTCATTATGTTTAACTTAAAGTGGATGGTTGGGGGAACAATGACGCGCCCAATTTAGATCCTATGCTTCCATCATCCGTTGTCGCGTCCCTAATCCACTTAGAGAGAGGTAGACCCAACCCGACAAAAGATCCTTGTTAGCAGTCATGGGTTGCGTCGTCTAAGAAATCCTTGTAGACCTGGGGTGGTGTTTATCTAAGGAGACAGGCTTAAGTGTACCTTAGCTAACAGAGGGCTTTTTGCCCTATCAAGTATACCCTATGGTTCACAACTCAAAAGATAGAGCCATTGGGCAACATATGGGCTACAATCATGACTGTAATATAATGAGGTCATTTGGCGACAATCACCCGGTCAGAGTACTCTGTTTGTAACCTACTGGTCAAGCCACATAGTCAGAGGACACGGGCCACGTCCTTGTTGGCATGAGATTATTTGAGAGTAAACATAGTTGTGTACTTGATTTGACTTTGGCTCATTTATGAGCTAGAGTTTTCTTAATTTATCACCTCCGACAAATAGCTGCGAAAGGTGGGTTAGATTGAGTTTTATTTTAAGTTATAAGTAGTGAATTTCATTTAACAATTTAGAACTTAGAAATTTATCTAATTTTATATTTGTATTGATACTTGACTTTAATTAATTTGTTTTGAACTTGCAAGCACATTTTGATGATGAATATCCCCTCCGGTTGAAATCTCCATTCAACACAGCCATCATTGGGGTTTTAATGATTTGAGCATTCATATTATAATTTGATAATTTTATTTTGAGATTGAACCCCTCCGATTAAAATTACAATCAGCGCAATCATGACTGGGGTAGACCTTGTCAACTTTGCTCATTGCTAACAAAGGATGAGGTCTATGAATTGTATTCATGAATTTGGATTTGAGGTGATTTAACATAAATACTTTGAAACTTTAGATAATAATAACCCCCTTTGGTTAGATTCTATAGTCAGCACAACTATCACTGGGGAAGACCTTGTCGACCTTGCTCATTTGCTAACAAAGGATCGGTTCTATGACTTGTATTCATGAATTTGGATTTGAGGTGATTTAACATAAAAACTTTGAAAATTTAGATAATAATAACCCCCTTCAGTTAGATTCTACAATCAGCTTAGCCATCACTGGGGAAAGTTTGATCATAAAATTTTTCTATTTAGACCTTTGATGCTCTTATGCAAATGTATAAATCAAATTCTCTTCTTAGTGATTGAACATTTGACATAGAATCAATCTTGTCAACTCTTATTTTGCAAGGAGGATTGGATTGATTAAGTGGGACTTACGACTTCACCTTATAGATAAAGCGGTCTAGTTGAATTCATCTTCAATTTTATTGAATTTTATGTAATTCATAAAATGTGCACATTTTATGAGGCAATTGAGGCATAGGCCTAAGATTTTCCTTATGAAACATGTAAATAGCTTGGGAGTACTTGCACCCTTCTTTGAAGTATCATATTTGAATTGATTTCTCTTAAAATATGCATATACAATAGTCATCTCATTATTTGCACAAAACTTGATGCTGAGGTTGGGAGTCTATAACTGCCTCAAGATATATATTCAATTGACCTGCAACTCTAGATGACTTGTACACACATTAATGTAATAATTTGAATACTGAATTGCCTTGCAATATGTGCAAGCAATGATCGATCATATTCAAAACTTTATATCACATACATATATTCTAATGTAATAGTTCGCACAATAATCCACTTTGAGATTTGTCTATGCTTTTATCTTTAGCTCGTTTGCATGCTCTTTTAACATTATGATTTGAAGAAAAGATCATTTCCAAACATATGCTAATGTGCTCTTTCAAGCCATTATGATGTTCCAAATTCCATAATGTTGATGTTTTCTTGAAGTACCCACTTTGATTATCTAATTTTGTTCGCACACATTTCAGAGAGACGATTTTATATGTTTATATTTCCCAGAAATGTGTGCAATTATATCATACCACTTTGATTAGTTGATTAAATAGCCTTTAATTTCATTTAGGCCATTTAATCACTCAAGAAATTCCTTAATTTTGTTCCCTGTAAGTCCAGAGCTTCGACAAAATTGCGGCAGCATCTCCCATAGCCAAGGGATTTCTATCGAAACTAGGCCTGCCCACCCGTCTAAAAAGACATGCATGGGTGGTGTTTTCTGACACCGCGACCGTATAACCTCCAACCTACCCATCTAAAAAGTTGCGCATAGGCTCTTCAAATACATGCATAAAATCAAACACAACATATATTTATAGATTCACACATTTATACAATGCGAACAAAACAACCATAGAATCAACGAGGAACGACGATGAAATTTGTGAAGCCTCTTCCCTCTTTTTTTGGACTTTCTGCTCACTTTTATTTCCTCTCTCTTTTTTTTCTTTTTTTGTTAAATTGAAGAGAGAGAGAGAGAGAGAGAGAGAGAGAGTGAGTGAGAGAACTAATTTTATTTTCTCTCTAAAGAGAAGCTACTCTTCTCTTTATGGATAGAGAAATAAAGAAGAGAGAATGCATAAGATGATACCATGGGAGCTTGTGGAGAAGTTAAAGAGAGGAGTCAGAGAGAGAAAGATGGATGGCAAGAAAAAAAAAAGAGAAAAATAAACAAATAGAAAGGTTTTCCTGTAGGAATTGATAACCTTTGAACATCCAATATGATAGCTTTATTACTTCTGTGTCGCTACTTCTTCCCAATGCTTAGACCTCCATATTTATTTTCCTTTTTATCGAGACCTTTCAACGGTGGATTCCTGGACATGCAGTCCAGGTGTCACACCTCGATGCTCACCATGCAGGGTTTGTTTAAAATGATCTTGAGTTCTTACTACCACTGATGGCAGCTTTTATAGTGGAGCATTTTCTAGCTTCTTTGATAATTAGTATTTGATAGCTTTTCTTCATAAAACCTTTTTCTTTTACAACCTTTAGGACTCTATGTACTCTAGCAAATAGAGTTTCAGGTTGTTTCTTCTAAAGGGTTGGAACTAACTACTATTTAGCCCAAAAAGACTGCTTAACATCACCAGTAGAGCTATTCATTTTCACTCATTTCAAAATTTTTAAATTTATTGTGGGATAGAAATACTCACTTCTAGTTGTGAGGCTAGTTGCATGGCTAGTGATTGAAGCAATTCGAGCTTATAGTTTAGCATTTATTCTCCTTCTTTGCCTTCTACAGCTTTTCCTCTAGAAGAGGAGGCTTCAGCATCATGCCTTCCTTATGCAAAAGGTTCAACTAGTAGAGTGGTCGCATTTACAAGTATGACTAATACTTTCTGCCTAGTGACAGTTATTTCCAAGACTGACACCTCCGAAGGACCCAATCTTTCGAATACAAAGGCTCTCTTTTGAGGAACCTCAATAGCAGAAGTGGCCATTCCAGTTGTCGTCCTCCCTTGCACAAGTTGGTGTGTACAATATGCAGGTCCTTCAGGTAGAGGATTATTTACAGCAGTGATAGCTGGAAAGTTTACACTATTGATTTGGATAGTAGCTCCATCATCTCCAATACTGATTACAGCATTAGCCAGACAGATGTTAACTCCACAACTAAGCTTCATGATGAACGATGTGTTCTGAAGATCCATCGATATGAAGAATAAGCAATTAGTAATGACATAATTAGCTTAGATTTAGCTTCTTTGATAATTGATTCTCTCCTTTTTTTATTTTAATTTTTATATACTCCACTATTATTATAGCTTAAATTCAGCCAAAGATGGAAAGAGAAATCCCCCAAAGTGAAATCGCAAAAATCTATGGGCTCTACACCTCTCAATGAAAAGATTTTGATTTATATTAGAAATTTTCAGAAGGCAGATGAAATAGTAGATAAGATACTACCTAGAGATTTCACCCTCATTTTGTGAGGACTTTAGATCTGGTTCTAGGTTTTCTATAGGCGCAATCACCTATAGTTAATTACCCCTCTCAATGCTGAGAGAGAACTTTCGATTAAGGCTAGTCGTTAGATCGCTAAATGTGTGGCATATATTAGCAGTATGTGGAGTTTTGAAATTTAGAATTTATGAAATTCATTATGTTTAACTTAAAGCGAATGGTTGAGCGATGATGGCTTCAATCTAGATCTCATGGTTCCATCATCCCGGGCTGTCATAGTCCCTAATCTACTTAGTCAGAGAAGGTAGTCGAGACGACCGAAAGATCCTATCCTTGAGGTTGCGTCATTCAAGAAATCCTTATAGACCTGGGGTGGTGTTTGTCTAAGGGGATAGGCTTAAGTCTACCTTAGCTAATAAAGGGCTTTTTTCCCTTTCAAGTAAATCCTATGGTTCACAACTCAAAAAACAGAGCCATTGGAGAACATATGGGCTACAACTGTGACAGCAATATAGAGGGGTCATTTGGCGACAACCACAGGGAGGACTCGGTATCGCATCATGTAGAGCTTACTGACCAAGCCACATAGTTGGAGGACATGGGTCGTCCTTGTTGGCATGAGATTGTTTGAAAGTAAATATAATTGTTTACTTGATTTGACTTTGGTTCCTCTGTGAGCTAGAGTTTTCTTAATTTGTCACATCCGACAAACAATTGCAGAAGGTGGATTGGATTGAGTTTTATTTTAAGTTATAAGTAGTGAATTTCATTTAACAATTTAGAACTTAGTAATTTATCTCGATTTTATATTTGTATTAATGCTTGACTTTGATTAATTTGATTTGAACTTGCAAGCACATTTTGATGATGAATATCCCCTCTGATTGAAATCTCCATTCAACACAGCCATCATCGGGGTTTTAATGATTTGAGCATTCATACTATAATTTGATAATTTTATTTTGAGATTGAACCCCTCCGATTGAAATCTACAATCAGCGCAATCATGATTGGGTAGATCTTGTCAACTTTGCTCATTTGCTAACAAAGGATCAGGTCTATGAATTGTATCCATGAAGTTGGATTTGAGGTGATTTAACATAAATACTTTGAAATTTTAGATAATAATAACCCCCTCCAGTTAGATTCTACAATCAGCACAACCATCATTGGGGAAGACCTTGTCGACTTTGCTCATTTGCTAGCAAAGGATCGGGTCTATGACTTGTATTCATGAATTTGGATTTGAGGGGACTTAACATAAATACTTTGAAAATTTAGATAATAAAAACTCCCTCTGGTTAGATTCTACAATCATCACTGAGGAAAGTTTGATCACAAAATTTTTCTATTTAGACCTTTGATACTCGTATGCAAATGTATAAATCAAATTCTCTTTCTGGTGATTGAGTATTTGATTTAGAATCCATCTTGTCAACTCTTATTTTGCAAGGAGGATTAGATTTATTAAGTGGGACTTATGACTTCACCATATAGATAAAGCGGCCCAATTGAATTCATTTTCCATTTTATTGAATTTTATGTAATTCATAAAATGTGCACATTTTACGAGGCAATTGAGGCATAAGCCCAAGATGTTCCTTATGAAACATGTAAATCACTTGGGAGTACTTGCACACTTCTTTGAAGTATCATATTTGAATTGATTTCTCTTAAAAAATGCATATATAATAGTCATCTCATTATTTGCACTAAACTTGACGCTACGGTTGGGAGTCTATAACTGCCTCAAGATATATATTCAATTGACCTGCAACTCTAGATGACTTGTACACACATTGATGCAATAATTTGAATACTGAATTGCCTTGCAATATGTGCAAGCAATGATCGATCATATTCAAAACTTCATATCACCTACATATATTCTAATGTAATAGTTGCACTATAATCCACTTTGAGATTTGTCTATGCTTTTATCTTTTAGCTCGTTTGCATGCTCTATTAACATTATGATTTGAAGAAAAGATCATTTTCAAACATATGCCAATGTGCTCTTTCAAGCCATTATGATGTTCCAAATTCCATATTGTTGATGTCTTTTGAAGTCGTACGCTTTGATTCTCTAATTTTGTTCACATTTCAAAGAGACAATTTTATATGTTTATATTTCCAAAATGTGCAATTAAATCATACCACTTTGATTAGTTGATTAAATAGCATTTAATTTCATTTAGGCCATTTAATCACTCAAGACATTGCTTAATTTTGTTCCCTATAAGTCCAAAGCTTCGACAAAATTTCGGCAACATCTCCCCTAGCCGAGGGATTTCTACCGAAACTAGGTCTACCTACCCGTCTAAAAAGATGTGCATGGGTGGTGTTTTGCACGTGTCGTAACCTCCAACCTATCCATCTAAAAAAGATGCGATAGGTGAATACCATAAAATCAAACACAATATATTTATGCATTCACACATTTATACAATGCGAACAACACAACCACAAAATCAACGAAGAATGACCATGAAATTTGTGAAGCCCCTTTCCTCTTTCTTTGTTTTTGGACTTTCTGCTCTCTTTTTATCTCCTCTTTCTATTTTTTCTTCTTTTGTAAATTAGAGAGAGAGAGAGAGAGAGAGCACTATTTTTTTTTCTCTCTCTAAAGAGAGAAGCTACTCTTCTCTTTGTGGATAGAGAAATAAAGAAGAGAGAATGCATAAGATGACACCATGGGAGCTTGTGGAGAAGTTAAAGAGAGGAGTCAGATAGAGAATGACGGATGTCAAAAAAAAAGAGAAAAATAAACAAATAGAAAGGTTTTCCTGTAGGAATTGATAACCTTTGAACAGCCAAAATGATAGCTTTGTTACTTCAGAATTATAATTCCTAATGCCTTCCCGTTTTGCCATTAGCACTGGATTTAGTAGGTTTAGGTAATGGGCTGATTTAAGTTTCTCAGGCCCACTATCTCCTCTCCTTGACTACAAGCTACTTTCTTTGAAAATGTGTAAGTCGGAGGGCTGATTGTTGGCTTCAATAGGACTGGAGAGTGGACGAGATTTGAAGACTCGGCTGAGATTCGTAGGCTCAAGGCACTTGCCAGTGGGAGAGGAAGGTCAGACAAGTTTGGAGGTGGTGAAGCAGGTTGGTTCATCGGGGGTAGGAAAGTAGAGAGAAAGGGACTGAAGGGGAGAGTGGTTCGGCTGCTACAATCGAACGGCCGCTCGGTTTGCACGAACGGGAAAGAGAACGTGCGGGAGGAGGCTCATTCAGCCTGGGTTCGCTGGAGTGGAGGGAGTCACGTGCGGCTTCGAGCAGGTAGGGCAATCGACGGGAGGAGTTTGCTGTCGTGCGACGTTGAAAATGGGAATTGAGTGCCTTGAATAGGAGATTTATATAGTGTTAGTGTTAGCTAACAGGAGTATTTAGAAAACTCCCTTTATTTATTTAAATGTTTAATTAATCATAATATGGACTTTGGCAAAGATATTATTATATAGTTAATATATATATATCGATTTTAGATTAGTTTTGGCGTTCACGAATACACGGCCATCCGTTTAGCGTCGTGGTTTGATTCAAGTTGGCGTCGGTCGGTCAATTTCAGTTCAAAATTGTGCATCGTCTCTTCCAACCGCTCGACATTCGCTCAGACTCGTCCAAATTGAGTGCAGACAGTCTCATTTGATAGATTTTGATGTTTCGACGCTAACGGCGTAATCAATTTCATGAACGAAGGTTGTTTGGGCAACATCGCGGCTTCTTGACCTCGATATGCGTACAAGCGCATTGACGACTCGATCGCTTGATCAATTGATCTTGTACAATATTAATATTTTGACCAGTTTCGACGTTCTGAACGCGATGACGAAGTCCGTTTGTCGATCGGAGGTCATTTTGACCAATTTAAGCGATGTCGAGTGCATTTTAGCCTCGATTCTGTATTAATTTCAAATCGACTTCTCTTATGAACTTCGACTCGATGTGATGACATACATGGAGGTCAACAAACTCGATCCTCTATGCGTCATTACTAAAGTTTAAATAATCAATCTTTATATATTCAAATTCAAATAAATTATAAAATGATCAAATATTCAAATGAAAAAAAATAAATTAAATAAAATTAATTATTTAAATTCAAAGTAAAATTCATCCACCCATCCGCGTTTGTTGATGGTGACAAATTAAAAAAATTTGCTCACAAAAGATGTCAAATCAAATGCATAACTATTTTCACACTCAAATAAATCTTCAGAATACGTATGTCTCATGCGTGATTTTGTCACAAAATGATACCACATAAATTGCGGTTATGACTAGAGCCCTCGGCGGGTGTCATGAAATGACACCACTAAATTATGGTGAGCGTAGCCGATGTTCTACAGTTTAGCTCTTTGAGCTTTGAACTATATAATATATTTGATTGGAAAAAAGCTCTCTTTGCTAGGTGGACTTAAGCTTGTCTCCTTAGACAAATACTATCCAGGTCTACAATGATTACTTGACGACATAACCCATGATTGCTAATGAGATCCTTTGGTCATGTTGGACTACCTCCTCTAAGTAGTAGGGACCTGACCCAAGATGACAGAATCATGGGATCTTAATCGGGTGCTTCATCGTTGCCCCAATCATCTGCTTTAAGTTAGATAAAGATGAATTTCATAAATTCTAAATCCCAAATTTTAAACTCCATATCTTTTATTATCGCTACGCATTTAGCGATTTAACGACCCTAATCAAAAGTTCTCTCTCGGCATTGGGAGAGGTAATTAATTATGTGCTTGTGTATAGAAAACAGAACGGATCTAAAGTCCTCACAAAATGAGGGAAATCTCTGGGCTATCTACTATAGCATCTTCCTTAAAATTTCAGACACTTTATATCACTCATTGAGAGATTGGCAAATTTTTAGAGCCCACAATAGAAATGAAAATGATATTTAATTCCCTAAAATCCAATTGTTCTTATGGAATCAAGTAGTTTTCTCTCCTTCCACACAGTTGCAATGACTTCTCCCTCGTGAAGCACAAGAACGAGCTTGAACGATTTTCTCTCAAATATGCCATCTCGATCAACTTGGAGCCTTGAGTTCTTAGGGATATGCATCTCGATCCAGAAGAGAGGAATCACTTGTGGACCAATATGTCAAGGTGTAATGGCTTTGGAACTTCAATCACTTCAACTTAAAGGCTCTTTTTATAATTGGATTAATGGTTGCATACCACAAGTGCTTGTGCGATTATCGATTAGAACAACTTAACACCAAAGAATTCATCGGAAGGTGAAAAATATTTGTTTAATAAATTTTGAAACTTTACAAATGTAATGAATATTTGTTTACACATGCACTCATAGAATATGGAGTTTGGTAGAGGTTTAATATAAGTTGCAATTTAGGCTTATGTTTGTGTATAGTTTTACTTATAAAGTGTGCCTCAAAAGGTCGATCCATGTTATTGTAAATCTCATTAATATATTATAAAAAGTTTAAATTTACATTTACTTTGGCAAATCATAATGCAAGTATTTCAAATATCTTTGTGGAGTTTCCAAAGCATCATATAAAGTTTTTCCTACCATCTGAGTAAAGTTGGAGATGCACATCATTTTGGTTTTTAGTCAGTAGGAACTACTTAGATAAAAGCTTATGTGCTACTTCATCCCTATTTGTGATGGAGTTTGTGGGATGAGAGTTTAACAAACTCCTGGCCCTATTATTTAGTGAGAACAAGAAAAGTCAAAGGTGAATTGCTTCTTTTGAAACTCTAGTGAATTCAAAAGTATCACAAATTTTTGGAAAATTAGCAATGTGTTAGTATGGATCACCACTTTGCAATAAATTGTATGAAAAGTTTTGATGCCATGCAAACATCATACTAGTGTTGTAAGGCCTTTGTGAGCCCATTGAGCATCATATCATTTTGAAAGATTCGAATACTTCTACTTAAAATATGAAAGGAGTTTAATTATATAAAAATATGAGATATTGTTGTCAACTATTTTTACTATATTTATTCAAGATTATACACTTATTAATCCCATTAATATGTACTCCAAAACTTCAATCGAAAGCACAAACACAAATATGCAATCCTTAAATATAATATTGAAATAATAAATGAGTCATAACAATCTTTGGCATCTCAAATGCTTATTATATAATATATGAACTAAAAGATAGCAATACAAATAATTTAAAGACAAGTGACATATTACACTATAATTTAAGCTATGCATAACGAGACAACATTCAAATTTTACATTATATATTCACATTTTAAAACAATTTTTTTTCTTTCATTAGTTGCACATCTTAATAAGTAGCAAAAAGATGTGATATTCTTTTATTAGTGAAGAATAAGTAACCCTCCCACTAATTACAATGACATGGTATACTTTGTGGTAAGTATTTACAATTTTCACAATTTGAGGTGTTGGGTGGAAGTTGGATAGGTCGGTTGGAGTGTGTAATTCACCTAAGTGGTTCAAAATGAGTAAAATTACCCTTTGGCTTTCTTCCACTGAGATTCACCTTGAATATAATTTTACGAACACCTCCTGAAAATCATATAAATATTTGACATTAATTTTTTTCAGTTTGAATAAAGTTATATTACTAACAATTGAGATATTGAGCCCTCATGAAAGATAGTGATGATGATGATAATGAATAGAATGAGAATATGTTGACAAAATGTACACATAGCAATGTGTATAATTTGTTAATAATATATTACCTTAATTTTATTTGATATACTCATATAAAACACTTAACTTATTCCTATATTGATTAGCTTTACCAAAAATATACTCAATAACTTTAGATGATATGAACACTCATAAAAGTTATTTCATTACTTTATTAAAGATAATTTTATATTGTAATTAATTTTGACTTATATGACTGTTTAAATTGTCTATGATTGTTTATAAAATTAGAGTAAATAGATTTTAAAAATTATCTTAAATATATTTTTTAAATTAAGTAGTAAATTTTTAGGTTATCAAACTTAAATAGGTATGGTAATAAAAAATTTTATTTTTATCACATGAGTTTAGAAAAAGTTGCAAGCAATTTATTGCCAAATAGAAGTATTGCATATCTATAAATATTCGCATATTATAACTCAGTTTAGTTCTATTAAGTTCTCTTGTTACTCTATATAAACTACACAAATACGGTAATCAAATATAAAGTACAATTAAGCTATTTTGGCTTAAAATTTTATTTTAAATAATAAAAAATGAACAAAAATGTGAGGAGCATGAATCATTCCCATGAAATATTTGGCTAAAATCTGATTCTTGAACTAAATCATTCTGGCATCATTTGATTCGAATTATTAGCTTTATGCAGTAGTTGAGATACGTTCTTCGGCCATAGTTTGGATCCAATATTCATAAACATAATACAAAACATCTTTGGATTTATTAAATACATATTTATCGTGGCTCATATGCATATAATGAAGGTTATGAGGGATGGGAACTTCTATCTCCTATCTCCATGAAGCAAAATTAATAAAGAAGGAGAAGAAGATTTATTCATTAACTCATTTATTGGCATTTGCAAAGTGTCATCACCTATTGCTGCAGAATCCATAGTATGCAGGATGAGTAGGAGGTGGAGGGAGGAAGAGGAGGACAAGGACGATGACAAGGTTGATGGGATTAGCCTTGCAATTACTCGGCATTTTTTGAAATTTTAGAACTAATAACATGCCGTGATAATTTATATAAAATTATAAAATAAATTATTTGAGAAGCGTTCTGCCATGCCTGCCCCAGCACTCGTCCAAGCTACATGGTATACTTCCACAATGATAACAACGTCATCCACAAGATGACGATATTAGCCACGTCTGCATTTCCTTGCCATTTTCTTCCCAATTTTCTCCCATCTATTTTGAATGCTGTTCCAATGAATGGCTCGTCTTCCAACTCATAATAATGAGACTCTTTATCTCTTTGATCCCGTATCAAACTACAAACTCATATTTTCCCGTCTATCCCCAAAGCTATTTCACCATCATAAAAAAATTAGAACCAAGTGTTCAGAATTCAACTAGGTTATTCATCAGAGGTGGTCGTCTCTTGAGTTCTATCGGCGTTGGTGGCTGGTGTTCTTAAGTTATCCAACGATGGCTATACCCTAAAAGGGGTGTAGTGTTTTGCGTATGGTAATGGCCAAAGGTGAAGACTTTTGATGGAAGGATGTAATGACATAGTTAATATCGCTGCAGCTGGCGATGGGCGGTTTTATGCCGTTAGTTGTGATTGGGATCTCTACATGCTCGAAGAAAGGCCTTCAATGATTAGAGTAAAAAAATTTGATCTAATGTTACCGAGGCATATCTGAGTGCCGAAGAATGATCTGACCAACGACCAATCAACCACCCATTGTTCTCACATAAAAGTGAGCGGAGGATCAACTTTGAAGATTTATGGGAGTTATATGTGAGATATAGGTTTGGTCCAATTCAGATGGCTTTGAAATTGGATGTGACAAATTGTATTATATAGATAGTGTTAATTTGATGTCAAGTTGATAGTGAGGTTTACTTAAATTAGCAGCTGTATTTGCACACTGTCCTAAGGTTATACTGGAAAGTTTGGTAGTATTAGGAGGAAGCAGCTTGAAGATGACCATAACTCTGATGACCACAACTCTATTAAGGGTCAATTTGATAAAGTTGAAGTTGCATAAAAAAATAACGATGAAGATGCTAAAAAAAAAAATAATCATTTGAAATTATAGTGAGTATATAAATATATATTTTTTTTTTCAAAAGTTAAATCGCACTTTATCATCATAGTTAACAGATTATGTTAAAAATACAGTTTTCTCACTGCATATTTTTCAAATCTCAGCGCTCCAAATGACACTGCAGTGATGCAGACCATACTGCACCGTCATCGCCACCTCAAACGGGGATTCATTAATTATTTAGTTGTTGAAATATTGTTATGTGAAGAAGTTGTATGTTGAAATTAAAAAAAACTCTATTAAGACAAACTTATGACAACAAAAACAAAAAAAAAAAATTTAGTAAAATAATCATAAATTTGAACTACTTAGTGTTTAATACGAATGACTTAATTTTTTTTTCCTTATTTTTTTTCTTACTTCTCAACATAATAGAAAACAAATTTTAAATTAATGTCATTCAAATTAATTGATCTAATACTTAAAGTTGGAGAAAAATATATTTGAATAATCTTATCTAAATTTGGTTAAAAATATGTTTTTTTTAAAAGGAATTTTCTATTTAGATGAGTGCAATACAAGCGCGTAATGAATAGTAAATTATTACATTTATGTTGATATAAATCTTATAGATAGAAAACTCATCACGATAAAATCTGATAAGAATATAATACTGGCTCAGATTCAGCTCTCTAATAAATTATCGCCTCCTTTGAGAGGCCGCATGATGGCATAATTATTTTATTTTAGTTAATGATTTGTTATGAAACTCTTATGATCATTTTAAATTTCACTGAAGAAAAGATACGTCCTCTCTAGTTATTTGCTGGCTATATATAAAAAGACTTTAGCTTCCAAACTTTAGCTCTCTTATTTTCAATTTTTTAATTTATTATATTTTGACATTAAATATAATATTTTTACATCTTAAAATATATTTTTAATTGTTGATTAATGTGGTAGTAGTAGCAATCATATGTGGAGCAACGACAGGTGATGATCGGTGATAATTATATGATGATTATAAAACATGATAACATATTATTTTTGAGAATATTAATAAATCATAATAAACTTAATCAAATTTGATGCTAATTTTGAGAAAATATGTTTATAAAAATTTAATTAGAATAAATTTATAGTAAAAAAATGTATGAATGAAACGAGACCATCATAACCGAGAATAGGTACATCTGAGCTCAAATGAAGCATCAAAAATATAAATATAAATATTGAGATATTCTAAGAGAAGAGTAAAACTTTGTAATTCAAAATACATACTGGATTATTTGAATAAAACTAAGCCCAATAGTTTTTTTTTCTCTTTTCATGTGATTCTTCATGTTAAAACTTTAGTATTCTTCATATTTTCTCTAATTATCCATATGTGTGTTAAATTTTATACAAAATTATGACTCAAAAAAATTTCATTGTACATGAATTTTCTTACATGCAACATTTTGGTCCTATCTATGAAATATTATTCGTTACTTCCACAATGGTTGACACTTAAACTTTTAATCAAGGACAACACCATCCACGTCGAGAAAATTTTGATATGAAGGAATGTATTTTCAGAATGGAAAATCATTAGATTTGAACCCTTCAACTGTTATTGGAAGAAAAATGACAACTCATCTTATTAAATGAAAAGATCATCCATGCCAACATTTTGGGCATGATTATATTATAGAATCTCCTTAATCATCTCTTTGATTATCAGTCCTAAAAGCAAATCAAAGTTAGGGTCAAATTTAATATTGAATTTAAGATAACTATTTTGTTGATTACATGCATTACAATATTTTAACATTTTTCTCGATGCTCAATTACAATAAATTTCATTCTAAAATTCATACCCCAACCTCTCACAAGAGAGTTTGATTAATGTCGGTTAAATTTTCAAAAGGCAGATGAAATAGTTGTCGAAATAGTAGATAAGACACTACATAGAGGATTCGTCTTCATTCTATGAGGACTTTATATCTAGTTTCAGGTTTCCTATAAGCACAAGAACCTATAGTTAATTACCCCTTTCAATGCTGAGAGAAAACTTTCGATTAAGCATAGTCATTAGATTGCTAAATGCGTAGCATATAGTAGCAACATATGAAGCTATGGAATTTAGGTTTATGAAATTCATCATTGTTTTACTTAAAGCGGATGATTAAGAGAAAGATGACAGACCTAATCAAGATCTGGTTCCGGTCATCCCGGGATGTCGTGGTTCTAGTTTACTTAGTCGAGGCTGGTGGTAACTGTCCAAGGATTTTATTAGCAGTCATGAGTTGCATCATCCAAAGTGTTCTTGTAGAATTGGGATGAAGTTTATCAAATGGGACAAATATAAGTTGGCCTTAGCTGATAGAGGGTTTTTTACACTATCATGTGCACCCTATTATTCACAACTCAAATGATAGAGTCATTGGGGAGCATACGAGCTATAGTCATGATAATATAATGATGTCATTTGACAATAACCATCCATCGGGGGACTCGATATCAGCATATATGTAGAGCATAATAGTCAATCCATGCGGATAGAGGACACGTCTCACTGCGACATGAGATTATTTAAGAGTGAATATGTGTACTTGACATTAGCTCATTTGTAAGCTAAAGTTTTCCTAATTTGACACCTCCGATAAATAGTTGCGGAAGGTGGATGTAATATTTGCTTTAAGTGTTAGATGATAAATTTCTCTTAAACATTTATAAGTGGATGACATATTAAATTTTGTATTTGAATTAATATGTGATTTAAGTCAATTTGATCGAAATTATAATACATTTTGATAGAAGTATCTTCTGTGTTTGAAATCTCCTTTCAACACAGCTATCATCGGGGTGAAAATAATTTGAATATTTGTATTATAATTTGATGATTTTATTTTTAAATTGAACCCCCTCCGATTGAAATCTACAATTAGCGTAACCATTCAAGAGGTATAGACCTTATCAACTTTGCTTTCCTACTACTAGATGATCAATCAAAAAAACTTATGATTGTATTTTTCGTATCAAAATAGAGAGTTTAGGATTTTAAATAAGAAAATTTTCTATTAAGACCTTTGATGGTAGTATGCAAATATAAAATAAAATTATTCTCGTAATGATTAATCACTCAACTCATAATCAATCCTATCAACTCTATCCTTACTAGAGGATTGGATTGAATATATTGGACTTACGACTTCATCATTTAAATAAAGTGTTCCATGTCGAGTTCATTTTAAATTTCATTGAATTTTGTGCAATTTATAAAATTTGTACATTTTACAAAGTAATTGGGGCTATGCTTAAGACACTCCTTGTGAAATGTGTAAATCACTTGAGAGTAATTGCACACTTCATAGAAGCATTATATTTGAATTTATTTCTTCTTATGATATGCATGCTTAAATAATTTATAATATTAAGTTGCTTGCAATAATTTGAGTATTAGACCGCATCATAATGCGTAAGTATTAATCTTTTCAAATTATTTGTATGCATGATAATGTATAATATATAAACATAACATTATCTCAATACGCATGTGTAATATCATTGACATGAATGTATTTTGATATAACTTATTTGAATTTGAATGTGGCGCCTTGAAGTACATGCTTCATGATGTGTGTTGCTTTAAAGTCATTTTTCAAACTCTTGCATATTTTTCAATCTATGTACATGAAAAGAAAAGAAGCATGTATCAAAAGATGAGTAGTAGATATTTATTTAAAACCCTCTCATGAAAGGACCCTTTTTTTTTTGTTTTCTCACGCTTGCCCTTTAGGGGTACAAGGCCCACAAGAGATTCGTGAGAGTTCATTTTCACTATCCTTCAATTCACATTCAACTCTCACATAAAATTTTGTTTGGAGATTTGAGTTGAATTTTTTTTTTTTCGTGATCTCAAGCAAGCTTCTCAAGTCTTGTAAGTCCTTTTAATTTATCATTTTAATTTTATCTTATAATTTTTTTATCTCTTATTTGACTAAAAATCATAAGTTTGTCCACTTAGTGAAATTTAAGTTCTCTATATATGTATTTTTCGACATTACTCCGGTAGCATTATTCTATACTGGGAGTCACGAGAATCTGAGCATCACGCCAAGATAGACATATGAGTGCAAAACCACGAAGCGTCATCCTACCAAGCGAAGAGAGGCGCATATATGATATTTAATCTGTACAAAGTACATATTTTCTTCGTTATGCCAAAAGAGTCGTGTACGAGTACTTAAAGTTTAAAATATTAATAATTTATCACAACACATCATATTTTTGTGTGAGCAAATAGCGAAATCAGCGATAAAATCTCAAAATTAGTATATAATATATTCAATAGTTTCTTTCATGGGTGGATCCACCCTTACGTGAGGGTGGGCAATTGCCCACCCTCAATTTTTTTATATTATTATTTCTTTTTAAAAAAATAATTTTTCTCATCCTAATAAAAAGTCTTGCCCAATAAAGACAATTTTTTTTCATTTTATTAGTTAAAATTTATCTTTATTTATTATACGTTTAATTATTTTTATTATTAATAATTTACTCATTTAGATCTTAATAATAAAAAATATATTTTTTATTAAATATTTTGATCAATATTTAAAACTAAACAACTCACATAAATCCTAATTGAGATTTCTCTCAATCTTTAATTGATTAAAATTTTGTAAAAATTGGAATTAATAATTATATATATATATATATATATATATATATATATATATATATATATATATATATATATATATATATATATATTTTATGAAATAAAATGAAATTATTATAAAACTTATATAAAAATATGATTTATATTTAAATGTTTCAATATTTAAATTATGAAAAGATAATAAATTTAATATTAATTTTAAAACTAATAAATGATAATAAAAACTTTATTTCAAATTTTGATAATTAGCTTATTAACTGTGAAAAAAGTGATCGGTTCCGTCCTAATTTCTTTCTATTTTAGTTTTTTATTAACCGTTCTCTTTTTAATATTTTATTTTTTACTTTAGAGAGAGGAAGAGAGAGAGAGAGAGAGAGATGAGAGGGGTGGCTGAAAGTGAAAAGAAATTATTATATATATATAAATTCTTTGTTTTCAGAATCTGTAGAGAAGAGAGAGAGAGAGAGAGAGAGAGAGAGAGATGAGAGGAGTGGCTGAAAGTGAAAAGAAATTATTATATATATATATATATATTCTTTGTTTTCAGAATCTGTAAAGAGAGAGAGAGAGAGAGATGAGAGGGCTTAATTTTTAAATTAGCCCTAATTAATAACTTAATTAGCTAATTAATCCATTTAAAAAAAATTAAAAAATAGCCTCTCGCCGGTCATGGCGATGGCTACCATTCAATCGTCGCCTGGCAAATGATCATAAATAATTTAAAAAAAAAAATTAACATTTCTAGTTTTTGGCCATATCGCTCATCGTTCGGTTCAGCGTGCTTAGTATCGTTGGAAGGTAATAAAATTCTATAACTTTCATGTTGGACTTTTTAATCTCGTAGAGTTTTCGAGCATTATAAATTTTGAAGTTTTGAAAGTGAAAGTTATTCAACTTTTTTTTTTATAATACGTTGAATACATATAATTCTTTTTGGTAATATCAAACTCAATATATCTATATATAAATTGAGCTTTAATGGGTCCTCATTCTTAAAAATAATCAACTCTTTTCTTATATTTAAAGATGTTATTTTACACTTGCATTTACTTTTTTACACATTAAAACTAGTAATGTGAATTTTGACTCTAGATGTATTTTCATTCGACTCTTTATCATAATAAATACATATATTTCAAATCTAATTTAAAAACTATTTGTCATATATATATTTATTATGGTAAAGAGTCAAATGGAAATACATCTAGTTATAAAGAAATTATATGTATTAAACAATCCTTGTATTATGACAAAAAAGCGGGGTTGTCGTAATAACTTTCACTTTCACAACTTCAAAATTTATCGTTCATAGCTGCCTACGCGAGATTAATTAAACACATGAAAGTTGTAGAATTTTTTATTCCAACGATACCAAGCGTAAAATTGACTTGATGAGCGATATACAAAAAAAAAATTAACTTAATTTTTTAAAAAAATCATTTATGACCAGTCAATCTGGGCGATTGAGCGGATTTTATTTTAAATTTTTTTAAGCAGGTTAATTACCGAATTAAATTATTAATTATGACTAATATAAAAATTAAGCCAGTGAGAGAGATGGGGCTGGGAGTGGAAAGAAAAAAAAGTTTTTTTTTTTCAGAATTTGGAAAGAGATGGAGAGATAGAAATGTAGGAAGTGAGAGAAGTAAATTGTGATTGCCGGCCAGGAGTTGGTCTCCGACGATGTGATAAATTTCACGTGTAATGAGACGGCGAGGTAGCTTGGAGCGATCAGGTGATGGTTGCAGTAAGGGAGGGGGGTGCTGTTTGTTGAGAATGAGATCGGCTGTTGGGGTGTTTGAGGCGAGAATGTGGTAGATTTTCCGACGGGAAAAGGGGAAAGGTGCGGTCCCAGTGGCTTGGGTTGGCCAAGCCAACAGTAACTAGTTGTAAGTGGTTGAAGGTTCGCCGGTTGGGTCAGGTTGCCGGAGGACGAGTGCTGAGTGGAGAATGTAGAAAGAGAGGAAGCCCCGTGAAGATGGGTGTTGTAGTGAGGAGATCTATGTGAGAGTGAGCGTGAGTTGTCGTTCGGAGGATTCTGGAGAAAAGTAGGAAGAATTGGCCAGAGAAATCTGTCATTTGCTTTCTTTATTTCAAATTTTTTTTTCTTTGGATGAGCACGGACACCACAAGCGGCCGAAACTGTGTACAACATTGGTTGCAACGGCGCCATAGGTGTACTAGATCAGATTTTTTATTAATATTATTGTGTGTTAGAAAATTAGTTGCGATAGAGTAAAAGTTTACACCTTAAACACCATCAGTCCGCAGTGACAGGCGTTTGAAGAATTAATAATAAAACTCAATTTTAACGCTAAAATCTCAAAGAGGAAACCACCGGCCGAAAATCATCCACTATGTATTTATTTTGGAGTACAAAATTTCCCGATAACGGGATTACAAAATTGTACATGAGAAAGGCTGACAATGAGTATCTCAGAATCAGACAACAACAGCCATACAATCACGTTCAGTTGTAATGCTTAGCGAGATGATGGTGAACGCGACAACAACGGCGATGAAGGTCGTCATGATGGATGACGGGTTAACGGCGCTACCGGCGCTGGTTAATCCGGCCGAAAGCTGGGCAGACGTTTCTGGAAGATCTTCGCCTTTTAGAGCTCCTCCTCTCTTGGCCTCCTCTATACGGCGAATGGCGCTATTTATGGTTTGAGCCAGATCTCAGAATACATGTAAAACCCATACCACCCAATTTCACTCCTGCTTCAAAATAATCCCTTTGATCATTTGATATATTTTAAATATTTGAATGCTCAAATGAAGTGAATTGTAAGATCTTGGGCTTGTTGGATCCCAAGACGCTCGATTTGACTATAAACACTCCATATTTGAGAGCTATTTAAGGATTTAACTAATATCCCAAAGTTTCTAATGATATTTTAAGTGCTTAATCTCGACCAGTTTCAACTTCGGATCCGTTTGCTTTTAACATCAAGATTCGTGCTTCGACTGGTAGAATTTTCAGTGTCATATCAGTTGCCCCCCTATTTTTGGATGACATTATCTCAATCATCCAAAAATAAATATGTAAAGTACTTGAAAATAATGATTCTTCAATAAAATTTGAGGTCCATTAAGCACATTTTTTAGAGAACAAATTTTCATGGGAGCACAAGATTATGACTATGGAAGCAGATGTAAGGCCACAGATGTGTGTAAATATGCGCGGGCATGAGATTTTGAGATTACAAACCCATACCACTCCACTTCATCGGACGGCTCAAAATAATCCCTTTTGATCATTTGATATATTTTAAATATTTGATTGCCCAAATGAAGTCGGAATTGTAAGATCTTGGGCTTGTTGAATCCGGCTCGTCGAGACGCTCGATTTGACTATAAACACTCTATATTTGAAAGCTATTTAAGGATTTAACTGATATCCCAAAGTTTCCAATGATATTTTAAGTGCTTAATCTCGACTAGTTTCAACTTCGGATCCGTTTGCTTTTAACATCAAGATTCGTGCTTCAACTGGTAGAATTTTCAGTGTCATATCAGTTGCCCTCCTATTTTTGGATGACATTATCTCAATCATCCAAAAATAAATATGTAAAGTATTTGAAAATAACAGATTCTTCAATAAAATTTGAGGGTCCATTAAGCACACATTTTTAGAGAACAAATTTTCATGGGAGCACAAGATTATGACTATGGAAGCAGATGTAAGGCAGCAGATGTGTGTAAATATGCGCGGGCATGAGATTTTGAGATTACAAACCCATCCTGGGTGCATGAAAGTATACCTAGGCACTCAGGGCACCTGCCTGCCGCAGAATCCAGTCGAATAATGGAGAACGGCGAACGGGCTGGCGGAATCACGCAGAACGGTGGAGTGTCCGCTGGTCTGGAAAGGACCTTCGGGCATGCAAGTGCTCCTGGTATGCCGAACGCAATGACAGAGGATGGCCACGCATTTAACAATGACGCCAAGAAGCGAACAACAACGGCGCTTGCTGGACAAGGTGGAGACATGAGGCCATGGAGGACATCGGCCAGGAGGATTCGCCAGCGTTCTGGTCATCCGCTGCTGCTCGCTGAAAAATGTTAGTTTTTGCCCGTTTTGAGCGGTTGGCTTTTCTTTAATTTTACCTCTTTGTCCCTATAGTTATAAAATCCACCCCACCCCCCCACCCTGTGGCCAGGAGAAGGTGCACTCCTCATACTTTGGAGTGTCTCTCTTCTTCTTAAGAAGAGGTCATTGAGGGTCAAGGCTGCGCATATATCGTGTCTGAGCTTTCCCTCGAAGAGGCCAATCAGACTGACCGACCGGCTCGAGGGGAGTGATCAAGCCCGCAGACATACATTGTCTCTATAGTTTTTCCTCGAAAGAGGCGTCAACTGTAGTCGTCGGACTGTCCGGGTTCGGAGGTTATCAATGCCCGTAGTACATATATCATGTCTACAGTTTTCCCTCGAAAGAGGTGTCAACTGCACGCCGACCGACTGGCCATCAGGGCGATGATAACCGAGACGGTCGACTGACAAGCATGGTATCGGCAATGTGGTCGGGCGGATGCGGTGGTGACCTAAGATCGACGCAAGGGCGTGACCGGTGGTGGTAGCGGCGTGACCGGCGATGGTGGTTGGCGTCGGGTGGTCGCCACGGGCGAATCCCGCATTAATGGCGAAGCGGCGATGACGCGATGGTGACCGGCGAAGATTGCCGCGATGATGGCGGCGACCTGACGGTCGGCGGTCGACGGGTGGTGTAATTAGCACCGGTCGACGCGACCGACCTCCTGAATCGGGATGACCGGCGATGATGGTGGTGACCGGCGAAGATTGTCGGCGATGGTCGGCAGCGGTGACCGGCGACGGTAGTCAGCGATGGTGACCGGCGACTATGGTTGGTCATGGGGTGGTCGGCAATGAAACCGGCAGCAGACGGCGGAGACTAACGCCGCAGGCAGGGATGAATCGACGCATGGTGGTGGTGACCGATCAAGATTGCCGATGATCCAGCGGACCGGCACGGTTGGCGCCAACGGGGTGGTCGAAGTGGTCGAACGGGCACGAATGACGGCAATTAGCGCCGAGATTCGAAAAGGACCAACGCGATGACCGGCGATAATGATCGGAGATGGTGGCGACGGGTGGTCGGCGACAACTGGCGAGGGTCCATAGTTCCTACTTCTTCTTGTAGAAAATTGGATTTCTTGAACTTCAATGGATGGTTCAATAGTTGATAATTGATGCCGTTAACTGAGGGGTATAATCACCGAGAATTTTGACTCATCGTTAGGTTGTTTGTCAAAGTGTTACTTGATGACATTAACTTGCAAAAAGAGGCTAATCGAGAATTTTGACCCATCCGAGGTTGTTTGTCAGAGTGTTACCCGATGACGTTAACCTGTATGGAAGAGGTTGAATTGAATCCGCAAAGGAGTTTTGACCTATCTGAGGTTGTTTGTCTAATGTTACCCAATGACGTTAACCTAGATGGAAGAGGTTGAATCAAATCCGCCAAGAATTTTTGACCTATCCGAGGTTGTTTGTCAGAGTGTTACCCGATGACGTTAACCTGTATGGAAGAGGTTGAATTGGATCCGCGGATTTTGACCTATCGGGTTGTCTCGAGTGTTTATGATGTTAACCTATATTGAAGAGGTTGAATTGAATCCGCTGAGGATTTTTGACCTATCCGAGGTTGTTTGTCAGAGTGTTACCCGATGACGTTAACCTGTGTGAAAGAGTTTGAATTGAATCTGCTGAGGATCTTTGACCCATCCGAGATTGTTTGTTGGAGTGTTACTCGATGACGTTAACCCGATGACGTTAACCTGTGTGAAAGAGGCCGTGGGAAGTCCACCAAGGACCTTTTGACCTATCCTAGGTTGTTTGTCGAGTTTTCAATGACGCTAACCGTATGGAAGAATTGAATCCGCTGAGAAATTTTGACCCATCCGAGGTTGTTTGTTGTAGTGTTACTCGATGACGTTAACCTGATGATGTTAACCTATGTGGAAGAGGCCATGGGAAGTCCACCAAGGATCTTTTGACCTATCCTAGGTTGTTTGTCAGAGTGTTTGCTCAATGATGTTAACTTGTATGGAAGAGGTTGAATTGAATCCGCTGATGATTTTTGACCCATCTTAGGTTGTTTGTCAGAGTGTTACCTGATGACGTGAACCTGTGTGGAAGAGGTTGAATTGAATCCGCTGAGAATTTTTGACCCATCCGAGGTTGTTTGTCAGAGTGTTACTCGAAGACGTTAACCTGTGACGTTAACCTGTGTGGAAGAGGTTGAATTGAATCCGCTAAAGATTTTTGACCTATCCGAGGTTGTTTGTCAGAGTAATACCCGATGACATTAACTTGTATGGAAGAGGTCGAATTAAAACATCCGTTTGTGGTTGTAGCCAAAGTTGCTCCTTAACCTTGGCCTTTTTTATTAGTATTGCTGACTTGCTTCTCTAACTGATAATCAATTAGATATCCATAATATTGATTTGGATAATCCTTTGAGATTAAGAGTTGCCCCCCAGTTTCTGACAAAATCTAAAGGAACAAAGTTTGGTGATTCTTTATTTCTCGCTTGCGCTCTTTAAAAGCTTGAAATGCTCCACCTCGATGGTGGTTTTGATCTTGTTGGGAAACTTGGTCGCCATACAAAATGAAATAATGGGAATCAGGTTCCCACAGATGGCGTCAAACTGTTGCGTGCTAGAAAACCAGTTGCCGTAGAGTAAAAGTTTACGCCTTAGCTACATCACGGAGTCCAACACACAGACAAACATTTGAAGAATTAATAATAAAACTCCAAAATTTTAATGTGGAAATCCTCAAAAAGAGGGAAAAACCACGGGGCCTAGCCCAGTAAAAATCATCCACTATGTATTTGTTTTGGAGTACAAAATTTCCCGATAACGGGATTACAAAATTGTACATGAGAAAGGCTGACAATGAGAATCCCGAATCGACAACAATGACCATACTGCCACGTCGTTGTAATGCTGGTAGTGAGATGATGGTGAACCGCGGGGAACAGTGACTAACGATGAAGGTCGTCATGATGGAGACTGACAGAGATTGACGGTAGCGACGATCAGCAGCGGCGGCGGCCGGTGGCGGTGGTTGACGACTGTCGAGTGGTGGCACAATTGTGCTTGGAGGATCTTCAAGCTTTAGAGCTATCTCCTCTCTTGCTTGGCCTCCTCTCATATGAAGAATGAGGGGCTATTAATAGATTGGAGGAGTGATGTCTCTGTAAATACATGCAAAACCCGTACCACTCCACTTCATCGAACGGCTCAAAATAATCCCTTTGATCATTTGATGTATTTTAAATATTTGAATGCTCAAATGAAGTCGGAATTCTAAGATCTTGGGCTTGTTCGATCTGGCTCATCGAGACGCTCGATTTGACTATAAACACTACATATTTGAGAGCTATTTAAGATTTAACTGATATCTCAAAGTTTCCAATGATATTTTAAGTGCTTGATCTTGACCAGTTTTAATTTCGGATCTGCTTGCTTTTAACATCAAGATTCGTGCTTCGACTGGTAGAATTTTCAGTATCATATCAAATATATTTTATTTATTTGATTGATTTTTTTAAATGGATGATCATTAAAACCAACCTATTTTCACCGGCAGATTTCAAATTTAAAGCAGATCCCTTGGAAAGTAAAAGTAGATGAAATGCGTTAATACAAATACATATTTTATTGTGAGGGCTCGTAAGTCTTCACAGGTTTTAAATACACTCAGTTCATACATTTATTAATTAATTTTCATGTAGTTATGGTTATTCAGCCTTCTTAATATATAAATTAGCATATATTTAGATAACAGATTTATAGATTAATTAAAAGTTTAGGCTTCTAATATTTATGTATATACATACTCTTATAACTTAATAATAGAAGTTCATTTAATTTTTTTAAATTAAATTAATTATACTTTTTATTCATTCATTTATATATACATATATATACATATAAACTTAAAATATATATAGTTAAATTCGACAGTATTAACTTCGACTTTATTATAATAAAAAGGAATCTAAAATTTTAATTTAATTACTGAAATAAGTTTTGCCAATAAAAGAGCATTTAATTTAATATTTTACTTTAGTTCATTCACAGTTTATTTACTTACCTTGCTTAGTAGTAATCTAACCCACCCAATTTATTTAATTCATAATGACAATAGCTTTAACTTTAATAACAGTAATCAAAATTTTAGTTTCAAATGTATGTACATAATTGCATGACAAAATTATAAATACATGCATACAAAAATTGGATATATTGGGCATATATGCATGCATGTATTACTTCAGCATAATTATTAATATATATCATCATTTTTTCGTTCGTATATCTCGCAATGCATATTGTCATTCGCATGCATAAATAACTTTGTGTTTTACATTTATATGCCTTCTTTATGCAAAATAAATATATTTTCTAATTCTATTCGACTTGTCAAACACCATTAGAATAGCTCATTAATCAAAAAACATCATTTTGTGTGACATCTATGACCATCTATGTACAATTTATAGAATGTGTATTTGTATCTACCGTCATTATCATATGCGATCAAATTAATTATTAGATACTTCACTTGATAAATTTTCATGCTATGAAGTCATAATCATAATCCATTTCACGAACAAATAATGTCTAGATAGTTCTGATGGTGATTGAAACTATTTGAGTTCATTTCGCACATTAGACAGTCTTCATTTGTCATCTTGAAAATGTGTGATATTTGAGTGACTTTAATTGCAGCTAAGGACATCCTTGAGCTGGATCGAAGCAACGTTATGCCTATCACCCATTTATTTTGTTGAGCTGGTTCAGCTTAGGTTGTGTGATATACATGAAGGTCAATACATTCTTATTAAAATGAAATATTCATAATATTCTCGTCTAATTTTCTTGCTCCACAAATACAGAATAGAAGAAGACTCGATCCAAAATGAATCGTTTAATTCTCCAAAACGTAATTTTGTTACAAGCAATGGTCGTAGTAATTTTTTCTCCCTCCACACAATAGAAAGGGCTACAGTGCTTGGCTTCAAATCTGCCATCTCTGATCCACATGGAACCCTCAGACAAATTAAGTCATATATTGCAATAATTTATTAACCAATTTAAATGTATATACACACACATACATACATAGAGAGAGAAAGAGAGAGAGACAGTAGTTATATTTTCTTTTTTAATATGTTAAATTAGAATGAAACGACCTTCATTATTTTAAAGAAGATTATTAAACAAATAAATGTTTTCAGTAAAAAAACATATATCATATATTATCAATTTTTTGTAATTGTATTTAGCTGCTTAAATTAATTTTAAAGTATCCTATTCATACATAATTTAAAAGCATCGTAAATTCTTTAGAACTACAGCAGCTAATTTCTTCTTCTTCTTCTTCTTCTTCTTCTTCTTCTTTTAATCTAATATAATATGAATAAACCTCTACCCAAATTACTGTGCTACATCTGGTAATCTTAGATCCCATCCATGACCGCACGATGGGTTAAATTTAAACCACTGTTAAGTGATAGCCTTTGCAGTAGATCTTATCATTTCAAAATGCTTTGATCAACTGCACAGCACAAAAGAAAAATATATATATAAACATACATGCATGATACAACTTGTTGAATTTGAGAAACTCATAAATTGAGGAGCAAATCTCATCTTAACTAAATTCAAGACTTCTAATAGATGAAAGTCCGAACTTTAATTAAAGTTTAGCAACTCATAAATTGAGTCATAAACCTCATCTTAATTTAATTTGAGTTTTCTAATAGATGTATGCCTCATCCTAATAAAATTTAGATAACTCATAAATTAAGTGATACACTCTGTTTTAACCAAATTTGGGCAGCTTATAAATTGATGCATAAGCTCTATCTTAGCTAAATCCGAGTGTTTGTATGAATATTAGCTCAAACTAATATAGTACTTGTGCTTGCATTCATACTAACAAGCTCTCTAAATCAATTAAATTCTAAAATTAAGAAAATATAATAGACAAAAGGGAATTTTACATGCATAACAGATAAAGATTATATATTTAACTATTTAGCACCTAAAATTTGATTTTTATAAATATAACATTTTTCTATGTATAAAAAGATATATTTTACTTTAAAAAATTAATGATAGTGATATTTTTAATGTAAGATTAAAAATTTCAAGTGATTTTTACGTAAATATAATAATAATTTAGATATTAGATATATAAATATATAAGAATTATGTGCTATGTATGAAAAAACCCCTAAACTAAAAGTAGGCAAATATGACTACTAATTAAGTTTGATAGATATTATGACTTATCATCTTCTAATATTGGTAGTCTGAGATCGCCGTTATGCCTCAATTTCACCCCAAATAGTTAAATAAAATATTTAAAAATACTAACATATGTAACCATACACAATCGAGGCAAGTGACCAAGAGGGCTAATTATCTATGATGGCTTGTGCTCATAAGAAGTTTAAGCTTCAAATCTAAATAAACTATAATCTTTTTTTTTTTTTTTTTTTTTTATAGGGAAACCCCATTATACGGGGGTATTTTATTGCCACAAAAATAAGGTTACAAGATCCTTAAAGGGGTTACACTCCATAACTACTGCTCAAAGAGCTACAATCAACCTAAGGAGAAAAACCCCAATCTAAATACATCCAAATTCCAAAGGAATCATTCAAACACATAAAAGAAAATACTAACTGGAGTAAACCTGCAAAACCATAAGAGAACAAAGAAAAAGATAAAGAAGTTAAGGTAATGCGAAGTGGAGGAGAACACAATAAAGTGAAAATGATATTAAGGAGTTGTGGTTGTAAAATAGCTCTCGATCACATCCTTTTGGGATGCAAGTATGAGCATCAACTTCTGAAGGGTTACATCATCAGAGCAACTACCGAACCAATAGGATGTGAGATCCACCGCCATCATAGCCAACAACAAACTGAGAGAATGCAACATCCAATTGTTGATAGCTAAGTGAGCTTTATAACCTGCAAACCTAATCACGCTCATCTCGAGATTAAGACCCTCCCAATAGATTATATCAGTGCATAAAAAGCCCCAGGAAACCCTCCTTTTATAAATAACCTTGGGATAATAAAGGATTGTATTTCAGCCCAGGGTATGTAATACAAACATTTAAAAAAGCATCCAATATTTGCATTTAGAGCAGTAATACCAGTAAGAGCATTCATTGTTGCCATATAGGTAATTGATTATGATTCAACGATAGAGAAGTTAGTAAACCGGTGAGAGTATCATCATCCACTAATGATATCGTTAACCATAAGCAGTAAACCTAATAGGTATTCACGGCCAGGACGGCATTTTCCAACCAAAAAATGGGAAGGCAGAAATACCAACATATTAAAGAAATGAAATCCCACCGGTCACCACCATCATCGCTGGTCATCCCCACCGACTACCGACTCAGAGACCATCATCGACCGCCGCATTGCCGACCACCCCGCCGTCGCTAACCATCGCCGCCACCGCTCAGATTTACTGCTGACTGCTGATAGGTTCGCTGCTGACCACTGTGGCGCCAACTATTAGGCCGCATCGCTCATTTACTGTTATTGCCATCACCGCACCATGATAACCTGATCACCACTATCGTTGCTGGTCATCTTGCCACTACGCCGCGCCGCTTAGCCGATCACCCCGTCGACCGCTAATCATAGCGGTTCGGTTGCCGCTGATATCGCCGGCCATCTCGCTGGCTATCGCTGACCATCGCTGAGCACCACACTATCGCACCGATCATCTCACCGACCACCGGTATCGCCATCAACGCTTTATTATCGATGATCGCCTTCCAAAACCGGACGGTCCGACGATAGCTTGATGCCTCTCTTCGAGGGAAAATCAGACACGACGTACCGCGGGTTGATCGCCTCCGCATCTCGGACGGTCCGACGATAGCGAACGCCTCTTCGAGGAAAACTTGTCACGACGTACATGCGCCTTGATCTCCTCCAAACCGGACGGTCCGAAGCGGTTGACGCTTCTTCGAGGGAAAATGAACAACGACGTAGTACGCCTTGATCGCTTCCAAACCCGGACGGTCCGACGAGGCGCTTGACGCCTCTTCGAGGGAAAACCAACAACGACGTAAGTACCGCGCCTTGATCGCTTCCAAACCCGACGGTCGAAGATTTCGAGGAAAAATCGAACGACGTACCGCGAGCCTTGATCGCTTCCGAACCCGGATGGTCCGACGAGGTCGGCACCTCTTCGAGGAAAACTGGAATAATGTAGGGGTTGATCGCTTCCAAATGACCTTTCTCAAGAAGAAGAGAAGGTGCTTTCTCGCCTGTTTTATAGACTCAGGCAAAGGGTAAAATCGTCAAAATCGCCTAAAACCGTCAAAATCGCTCAAACCGCAAAACCACTGCTTAGCCCGCCGCCAGACGCTGCCCATGACGCCGCCATGTCGGTGGTTCGCGACGCTTAACCGCCGCATTCGCCCACCGTTTCGCTGGACCGCTTCCCTCTGCCGCACAACCCGGTTTCGCCCATGACTACCATGATCAGACCAGACGACTGTAGACCGTCCTGTTTCAGCTTCTCCCTCAGCGACTGAATTGGCTGCCCGTTTTAGCCTGGCCAGCGACCACGCTGTTCACGCTATCGCCTGCTCATGTGGTTCTGAACCGCTGACTGCCAAATTGCAAAAACCGCTTCTGCCCAAATTTTCACAACCTATTCATTTCACTAATGCAGGCGGATTTCTTCACTTATAAAATCATAACCACTAAGATTTTTTTTTATAATCCAACCCAAAACCTTATGCTCGAACGCCTCAGAATGTCCGCATTGGTCCGTAACCTTGAAATTTCACACTCGCACATACCTACATATATTTGTGGCTGTGCATCAGCTGCCGTCATAATCTTGTGCTTACATGAAGATCTCTCTCTCAAAATATGTCGTTAATGGACTTGCAGATTTCGTTGAAGAATTTACTATTTTGAAGTACTTGACACATATATTTTTTGATGATTGAGATAATATCATCCAAAAATAGGGGGGCAACTGATATGACTCTGAAAATTCCTCTAATCGAAGCACGAATCTTGATGCCGAAAGCAAGCTAATCAGAAATTGAAACTGGTTCAGATCAAGCACTTAAAATATCATTGGAAATTTTGAGACATCAGTTAAATTCCTAAAAATCTCTCAAATATGGAGTGTTTATAGTCAAATCGAGCGTCTCAACGAGCCGGTTCCAACAAGCCAAAGATCTTACAATTCTGACTTCATTTGAGAATTCAAATACACAAAATACATCATATGATCGAGGGAATCATCATGAGTCGATTGGAGAAGTGGTTCAATTTTGGATGTATTTATAGAGACGCCACCCTCCAATCTATAAATAGCCTCATTCCTCATATGAGGGGAGGCCAAGCAAGAGAGAGAGAGAGAGCTCAAGATCCTCCAAGCACAATCGCGGCCGCCACTGACGCCGCCACAGCCGGCCGGCCGCTGCCACCGCCGCCACCGTTGATCCTTCTGCGCCAATCTATCGGTCTCCATCATGATGACTTCTACCGTGATTATTCCTCGCAAGAATTGTTCCATTTCTACCTGATTTCGCACCACCATCATTCTGCTACTACTAGAACTACTCGATCGTTGTCACATACCGTTCCTTTCTCATATACAATCCCGTATCGGAAGATCTTGTACTCTGAAACAGATACATAGTGGAAGCTTTTTACTGAGCTAAGCCCCGTGGTTTTTCTCTCTTTTCGAGGTTTTCCACGTAAAAATTCTGGAGTTTTATTGTTCACTCTTTAAATACCTGTGTGTGTGCTGGATTTCACAACGAAGCTAAGGCGAATACTTTTACTCTACTGCAACTGATTTTCTAGCACGCAACATTTACTAAGTTGAAATTCTTATAATAGATTTTTAGGTTTTGTTAACCCGGACCCAGTCCTAAGAATAAACCGGGAATCAATCCATGCAGCATCCTCAGACACTAAATTTAAGCATTTAGCATAGTGTCGGGGCCATGCGGGTGTTTAAATCATTTAATTTATTTTTTTAGATCTTGTTGACTCAATCAATTTAATAATAGAGGATCAGACCTAGATTCATATTTTGAAGATTTTGAATTTGAGAATATTGAACATAATATTTTAAATATTTTGATAATAGTTACCCCTCTAGTTGATATCTTCAATCAACTCAGCTATCTTTAGGGAGATAGGTCTGCATGATAATTTAGTTTATTATTTCAGATCATGTCGGCTCTATTAATTTAATAATAGAGGATCAGATCTAGATTTTTATTTTGAGAATTTTGGATTTAAGGATACTGAATATAAATATCTTAGATATTTTTAATAATAATGATTACCCCTCCGTTTGATATCTTCGATCAACTAAGCTATCATTGAGGAGTTAGAAGATAGTCGTTATATTGCCAATTGACAGAATTAGCTTCTCAGAGATTTCTCAAGCAGAGAAAGCTATAACAGCATCATTAAGTTCTGATAACCCGGACCCAGTTCGTAGACCTAACTGAAAATCAACCCGCACAGCATCCTCAGACACTTGAATTTCAGCATTCAACATAGTGTTGGGGCCCATGCGGGTGTATTTAAGAATGCTTACACACTTTTGAGGTATTAAATTTGAGTTTTAATCATGCTTTATAATGTGTGCAAAAGTTTAATTGAATTCTTAATTAACGTCTTATGTTCTCTCATGTGTGCGAATCCGGCATAGAAGATGTTATAGATTGATCTAATATCTTATTAGATTTTTCAGATTAAAATTTAATTGATTCCAATTTAGCCCGTGCAACCTTTTCAGACATTAAATTTGCACTTTAAATCTCTATGTCCGAGCACATGCAGATGTATCTAAAAATACCTTAATTAATGCCTTCTGTTCACTTGCATGATATGTTGCGAATCTGGCGGCGTGGCGTTTTAATTCTTGTTCAATATGTTAAAATTTATTTTGCATATAGTTCTAACTTCATTGAATTCTCAAACTCCAATGGGACTTAGCTTATGTTTGTTGACAAATTTGCAAGTCCATCATTAATCTCGTTCAAGTTCTTTGATTCTTTTCAACTACCTGATGCAGAATGTAACACAGTTCATTGCAAGTTTCATTTACACTCATTAATAAGCTACCGAGTCCCCATCTCCATGTAAGCTCATACTTGTTTAAAAGCTTTTAGAATTTTTGTATATGCAGGTTTAGCTTCAATTTATCATCTTCATTTAAGTTTAATTTAAGCTTATCAACACTTTTATTTATTCTTGTTTAAGTCTCCTATCAATCCAAAATTCATTCTTAGTGTCGCGTGCGTGGGTCAGATCGAGTTATTCGACCTTCTCGCCGCCTCTAAAGCATAACGCTCGGTCTTGTGAAACTACGGCCATGATCTTCTACCCGTTAGCTCTATCGATAAGCTTCTTCAAACTCGCCGAGCATAACGAGGTCTTCGTACACCTGCAATTTCAATTCATATTTTAATTTTGAGCTTCGAGTTTATTTTATATTAAATTAATTAAATTCTCTGTCAGTTTAAATTTCGGCAACCTCCCGGCATCATCCCTGCGTAGGTGGCTACATCGAGAGTCTATTCGACCTTTTCGTCAGCTCTACTAAGTATAACGGTCTTTGCCATTATGGTCGGGATTTCACCGTTAGCTCGAGCATAACGGGGTCTTCAAACTTATCAGCTTTACGGAACATAATGAGGTCTTTGTACACCATCATCTACTGAAAATTTGTACTAAGATAGCGGTGAGAATGCAATAGTAAAATAATTGTTGGTTCCCATCAAAAGTCACTTTCATCAACGAGGAGTATTTCCCCGTCAATCTTGTTTAATTGATGTCAAAGACTCAAACAGAACATCCCACTGAGCATGAGAAACAAAGATGCCATTCTCGATCATATAATTCAAATACACTGGCACTTCCTTTGATCTCCCGCACAAATGCAAATTTCTAATGAGGACACTATATAGATCAACACTTGCTGCAAACTTCGCTCTCCCATCTCTTCAAAAAAACGTTAATTGCCTTCTCCACCATCTCCATTCTCACAAGACCATGAATCCTTCATACTCTGAACCAATAACAGTCAACTTATCCCTGCTGATCTGAGGGAAGTAACTCCTCAAGAAGAGCCCCCTGACAGGACGTTGTATACCTCGACACATTTCCACAAGGTCTTTGAGGATATCTTTTGCTGGAGCTTCTTTTGATTTTATGCATACAGCTCCCAGTGTGCAGAGGAGATACAGTCTAGGAAGAATGTTCCCAGCATGCTGCACAAGCTCGTACAGATCAATCACAGAGCATCCCCTCTTCGTTTCCTCCTTAAAGAACATTTTCAGCTTCCTCAGTTCATCGAACGCCCTCATGTAGAGCTCGTAATACTTGTGGGGGGCGAGCCTGGAGGTGCGCAGCTACTCTAAATGAAATTGGTTTCAGGTTCAAGCATAGTGGTGTGATTTCCTTGAGAGCGGAGACAATCAAAGAAATATCGGGAGCCCACGCCATAGCCAAGAATGGATGAAGGGTGAAGGACAAAGCCGGGAGGACTCCGCACCGTGCGGAGTCCAATCACAAGCTCTTATTTTTTTTTTATAAAAAAAAGAAAAAAATTTGATTGGACTCCGGGCGCAAGCATCTTGAGTCCGCACCTATTTTTTCCCCATGCAGTGCACGTGATAAGAGATCTGGATTTCGAGAGAGAGAATAGGTTTCGCGCAGCTTGGATAGGGAAGGAGGTGACGGGATGGTCCCGACTAACTTTGTTGCGCGATCTAGGAGGAGACTGGGAACAAACGGAGACAACCTTGACTCTATGCAAGAAAGCGGCAGTCGGCTCGTGTGATCTCTGCATTGACGGAGATGGCGAACGTTCGGCTGTTGGCGGCATTGCCGACACCACTATCACCTCCGACTAAGGAATGAAGCTGACCGGCTTCCCACTAGTGGTTCGGCATGTGACGACGAAGATCTCGTATGCAGTCTCACTAAGCTCCTCAGCTGAGAAGTCGTAGCCCAATTTGTCGAACGGCGAAGGAAGGAACTCCGCCGCACTCAAGTTCATCGCCGGCTTTTGCATGGAGGGTTTTGGCTGGCCTTTAGCAGAGGTGTCAGACCGGAAGGCTGCGGCTCGTGCGCGTCCAGCTGGTAATGGCGATAGGAGGGAAGCTTGCGGTTGGCAGCAGGGACAAAGCGGCAGGAGCTCAAGACAAACCAGGGAGAAGAGCAGTTCGGGTCGGAGAGGCCTTGCTGATCGAGAGAGAAAGAAAGAGCCCCTCCTCGGTCTGGAAGAGAAGAGCCAAGGAGGGGAATCTGCTGGTGCCATATTCTCCGCGCATGAATTCCTTTTGGAGGCAGATAACATAAAAAAAATAAAGGTCGGCGGCTCTTTGTGAAGGGAAAAATGATGTGGCAGCTTACTATTGGTTGAATGTGAGGTAAAAATATGAGTGTGCGGCTTTATCGCCAAATACGTGTCAATTTGATAAAATTTTAAAAGCAATATTCTTAGTCAAACTAAATATCTATTCTAGATAATTTCGACGTTCTAGATACAACGGTGTAATCCATTTTATAATCAGGTTGATTCAACCGAATTCGAATCGGATATTTCCTCAAAAAATCTGCATTATCGCTTTTGACCGTTCGACGTAAAAGTAAACTCATCCGAATTGAGAGTAATTGATGTGATAGGTTTCGATATTTGAGCAGATCAATTTGAATGAAAGGTTGTTTGATTTCGTCGGTCTTCTCCCGATATATGTATCTGACGTTGACTTAATTAGTTGATTCAAGTTGTGAAATATTTATATTCGACGTTTCGGCGTTCTGAATCTGTGGCAGTCCGTTCATCAATTGGAGGTCATTTCGACTATTTTCGATGACGTCGGTGCATTTTGAGCGATTCTGTCCTTAGTCCAATTCTGTGAGCTTGACTTATGACACATATATGGAGGTCAACATGGTCCCCAAGGTAAATGCTTGAAAGGTCGATATGAGTAGAATGGAAGAATCAGAAATGGCCAAGAGGAGCATGAAATAATATGTTTCTTCTTCTTCTTCTTCTTCTTCTTCTTCTTATTACCTTAGATTCTCTTAATTTGTCTTGTTAGTTTGAAGGAGGCTACATTTGGAAGTAATTTTTTTATTATGCTAACCACCTTTAACTCTCTCCATGAATTATAAAATATTTTTTAATTATTTATGCTCTTTAATGACATTAGAAATGAGCGAGCGATTTTAGATATATTAGGCTCTTTTCAGTTTATTACTCCTTTTGATCATCAACATTCTCATAGATTATTTATTCTCTCAAAAAGTGTCATAAAATTTTCAATAATTAAATTTCTAAATGCTTGATTTAGATTCATTGGACTAGAATCAAATACTTTTGATTGCTTTAAGTTTATCTCATCATTTATTTTGTTTAAATCATTAATTTGTTAAAAGAGCAGTTTAATGATTTTGAATTTCTTTTATAAGTTCTGATTTAAATATTATATTGAGGTCCATATTAAATTATATATATATATATATATATATATATATATTATTATAAATTGCACTTGGAAAAATTTTTAATAAACCTTTGGTCCTGTTTTTTGCGGTTATAACCGCCAAAGCTTACGACTGCCAACACACGAAGTTAAAAGGAAACCGTCTCCTCGCCTATTCCCATGCGGTCCTCATAGCCAAAGAAGGATTGGTAAGTATGGCGGAAAACAAACCAGCAGGAGAGTTGTCGATAACTCTTTTGTCACATTAAACGATTCTCTCCTCTTCTTCATCTTCAATGTCGTCTTCCTCCTCAATGTCTTCATCATGGTCAGATCTCTCTCTTGACTTATTAATAAGCATCGAAGATAAGTTAAAGCTTTATCAACAGATTGATCTCTTCTCCTTCAGATCTGTCTGCTCCCAGTGGCGTTCTGCCATGCCTGCCCCCAGGACTCTTCCACGCTACGAGGTAAACTTTAGCAACAATGACAACGTCATCCACTTCACAATGGACAGCAATAATAATAGCCACTCCATCTCCGTGCCATTATCAACCAATCTTCTCCCATCTTCTTATTTTGCTGTTCCAACGGATGGCTCGTCTTCAAAACCCGTGATAAAGGAACTCTTCATCTCTTTGATCCAGTATCAAACCATAAACTTATATTTCCCCGACTGTCCCCGAAGCTTTTCCGTCATTATAAAAAGTTAAAATCAAGTGTTCATAATGCCCCTCACTTGTACCTTGAAGACGTGGTCGTCTCTTCGAGCACTGCCGGCGGCGTATCCCCGAAGCTTTTACGTCATTATAAAAAGTTAAAATCAAGTGTTCATAATGCACCTCGCTTGTACCTTAAAGATGTGGTCGTCTCTTCGAGCACTGCCGTCGGCGTTGCTGTGGCTGGAATTGTTAAGTTAATTAACGAAGGCTTTATCCAAGAAAGAAGGTTTGTGTTTTGTAGGTATGGTAACGGCCAAAGGTGGAGCCTTTTGAAGGAAGAAAGTAAAAGCATAACTGCTATCGCTGTCGCTGACGACGACCGGTTTTATGCCATTGGCCATGATTGGGAGCTCTACATGCTCAACGAAAGCCCTCCAATGATCAGATTGAAAAGGTTTAAACTAATGTTGCCGAAGCATATCTTAGAGCCCGATCTGAAGAATGATCAGACCGACGAACGAGCATCTATCTATTGTTATTACATGGAAGAGAGCGGATAGTCAGATTTGAAGATTTATGGGAGTTTTAGGAGATTTAGGATTGGCGGGAGTTGGATAACTCTGAAATTAGATGTAACAAAGCTCTGTCGTAGCAACAGTAGATGTTGCATCTGAAGTTGAGTGAAGCTTTTTGGATCTATCTCCGTATTCTTGCAATCAATGCTTTATTCCATCACTAAGGATACTATCACTCAAAAATGATATATAGTTTAATTTATTTTAAGATAAATATAATTCAAAATTTGGTTGATTAACTGTTTATTAGATTTATCTCAAAATAAATTTAATCAAAATATATTGATTCAATTGTTTATTGTAAGGTGATCATTTAAATTGTAATCTTTAGTCTTTCTTTTTCTGTAACTTGTAATATTTATCGTCAATCTTCGTGACTTATATTCATAAATACTCTTAACAAAATACTCTCTCTCTCTCTCTCTCTCTCTCTCTCTATATATATATATATATATATATATATATATATATATATATATATATATATATCTTTAATAGAGCATTCATCAGATTTCACAAGTTAATAAAACTTATTGTTAATTCATCAAAAGCTTGTACTTCAAACTTATATTTGTCGACCTTTATATGTGTGTCATAAGTCAAAGTCAAGCATATAAATCGAATTCGACGGACTTCGGAGGTGACAGTGCGCAAAATGAGGCTCAAAATGCACTGGACGTCACTAAAAATGATCAAAACGACCTCCAATCGATGAGCATACTTTGCTGTCATGTTCAGAACGTCAAAATTGATTAAAATATAAATATTGAAAAATCTAACGATCAATCGATTAAGCGCTATCGGTATAATGTCGTAAATGCATGTCGAAGTCACGCAAGCGACCTCGTTCGTAATTGATTGTGTCGTTGGCTTCACATCATTAAGTAAGGCGGTTTCTCAATTGAGGACAGTTTGCATGAAAATCGAGTGATCGGCGGCGTATTTTGAGCTAAAATTGATTTGATCTTGACCAAACGGCTCGATGTGAAGCGGGTGTGAGTAAACGTCAAAATAACATCAATATATATATTGATCATGTAATTTTATTAATGTAAAAGTCATTTTAAGTACGATTAAGTGGTTAAAGGAATCAAATAAACCTAAATCTAATCGTTCCCTCCTTTTTGTTTCGTATTTCCCTTAACCGAAAAAAAACTACTCCCTCTCATTTCTCTCGGGTTCAGGGAAGAAAAAAAAACTCTCCTCCTTCCCTCCCACGTTCGAAATCCCTCTACACAGGTAATTTTTCCTTTCCCTCTCAATCTCCTCTGGCGTTCTGCTGTCCACCGCTCCGGCACAATCGCGTGTCCCCCGCTCCGGCGCAATCCAGCGTCCCGCTAACCCACTCCGGCGCAATCCTGCGGGCCGCACGAACTGCTCTGCCGCAAGCTGCATGTGCCCCTGCTCCGCCCATCCCGCTCTGGCCCGCTGCACCAGCCCGCACGAACTGCTCCGCCATCCCGCGTGTCCCGCGCATGCCCAAATCCCGACTCCGCTATTCGCACCAGTCCGCACGGCCCGCCTCTGCTGTTGCCAGCCCGCTGCCCGCAGCCAGCCCACACTCCAACCCACTCCAGCCCGCGCAAACCTCCCTCACAACCAGCCCGTTTTTCGCTCCGCAGCATCACCAGCCAGCTGCGACTTCTTCCAGGCCCTCAACCATCCTTCACAAGGGGATAACATTATCAAGAGGAGAATTCTTCGATTTTGTCGCCGCTTTAGCCTAATTTTCTTCCAAACCGGGAAGAACATCGTCGAGAATTCTTCTTTCGGTTTCATTCCACACTTTTCCTTATTTTGTTTTATACCAAATCGAGGAAGAACATCATCAAGAGGCAATTCTTCTTTTCGATTTATGACACTCGCTTTAGCTTCTTCAGCAAAAATGGGAAGAACATCGTCAAGTGAATTCTTCTTTTGGTTTCCGGCATCACACTCCTCGCTTTAGCCTTCAATTTTTGCTTCGCCACAAACCGAGGAAGAACATCATCAAGAGGAAAATTCTTCTCTTGATTTTCAGCATACCCAACCTTGTTCTTAGAGCATTGCGGTAGAAAAATGAGTCGAGAGATATATATATATATATATATATATATATATATATATATATATATATATATATATATATATATATATGCTTGTGTTTCTTTGGGTTTGAAGGTCTCGTTATTTCAAGAGAGATGAAAATCGGTACGTGGTGTCATGAAGACACGTTACTCAAGAGGCATAGAGTAAGTCAACACCCGTTAGATGTCGCTCCCCTAGATGAAATGCTGCTGAAATTTTGTCTAATTTCTAGACTTAGAAAAAAAGGGGAATGAATATATATTGTATTTATCTTCTTTCAGGTTTGAAGGCCTCGTCATGCTCAAGAGGGCGCGACGAGATGAAAATCCGACTGTGGTGTCGTAAGACACCGCTCACTACGCTCAATAGGGCATCTGGAGTAAACAAACCACGATGCGACCTCTACACGGGATGATGCTAAATTTGAGGTCAAATCTTTTGACTTAGAAAAAATGGGATCATAAAATGAACTGACTTAAGAATGCTAAGTAAGAAAACCTGCAGCTAATTTTAAAAGCATCAAACAAAAAAGGGGGGGAATGAATATATATTGCATTTATCTTCTTTCAAGTTTGAAGGCCTCGTCGTGTTCAAGAGAGCACGATGAGATGAAAAATCAGCTGTGGTATCAGACACCACCATGCTAATGAGGAGCAGAGTAAATACACGATCGCCCATGGGGATGGCCAGGAGGCTAGAAATTTAGACTAAAATTCAATACTTAAACAAATTCAAATGGGAATTACCTAAACTTAAGTCAAACAAAAGAGTATATGATAAATATGAAGATAAATATTAAATCAAAGAGAAATAGGGGAAGAGCACCTAAAATTTTTTTTGGAAAGAATGGAACACTCATTTAAAATACATGTAAAATTTATGGAGGCTAATATTAAACTCACAAACTCTAATTGCGATTATCTATGGCTTAAATTGAAGTAATGAGTGAGTTATCTTTTCTTGTAAATTCCTCAAAATTAAATAAGCTTTAATTGGAATTTGGGGAGACTAATACTAAACTCATAACAAACATGCAATAAACTTAAAGTCTATGGATGAATCCAAATTGAGTTTAATAACTCTTATACGAATATGGAGGTAAGCACTATGCTAGCTAATAAGCATGAGTAGGGCTAGAGCAATAAACACTGAAATCATCATAACTTATCAAAAGTGATGTAGATTGAACATAATCAAATTGGGAGAATTACAAAAAAAACTCAACAAGTAAACTAAGTGCAAGTAATATTTTAAACCAGAATCTAAATCAAAATACTTTCTTCGCCACCGAATGTACTCTTTGTACAAGCAGACAAAAGGCGATACTAAATCAAAATCTATAAAATCATAGGGCTTTCTTTAATCCTTTAATCAAAAATTAAGAAACTTATTCTTAATCATGATTTTTTAAAATCAATGAAATTAAATAAAATTATCTAAGATATAAACATATGCGTGCGAACATGGAGATTTTAAGTGCAAATTAATAATAAAGAAAGGCTGTGCTAAGTTGGAATTAAATGAAAATCTAAAATCAATCTCATAATTCAAAAATAAAAATTACCTAAATTCTCAAATACACCCGCATGGGCCCCGACACTATGCAGAATGCTTAAATTCAAGTGTGTGAGGATGCTGCGCGGATTGCTTCCCGATTTAGTTTTAGGACTGGGTCTAGGTTAACAAAACCTAAAAACCTATAATAAGAGTTTCAAGTCAGTGAAATATCGAGAAGATTACGTCTGAGTAAACTAATCCTCTATTAGAAGTTAAGCGAGTTGGCAGGATCTAAAAGCTCTATACTCAAATTAATTTTTCAAATCAAATTAATAAATTAGTCAATCTAAACTATTTAAATGAAACTCTATCATTAAAAGCTTAAAATAAACTCAATCTATTCACCTTCATAGCGGTTTATGAAAACTCTGCTCAGCTCACAAGGAGCCAATGTCAAATCAAGTGTTCTACTATGTTCACTCTCAATCAATCTTTGCCATAAGGATGGCTGCGTCCTTGGCGATAGGCTCCATAGATGAAGCGGTTATGACCAGTCCTCGATCAGTGGTTTTTAGTCGACTCCATTATATTATGATCAAGGCCATAATCCGTATGCTCCCCAATGGCACTGCCCTTTGAGTTGTGAATCATAGGGTATACTTGATAGGACAAATACCCTCTGTTAGCTAAGGTAAACTTAAGCCTGTCTCCTTAGACAAACACCACCCAGGTCTACAAGAATTTCTTGGATGACATAACCCATGTGTTACTGATAAGGATCCTTCGGTCAGGTTGGGTCGACTACCTCCTCTGACTAATTAGACTAGGGATCACGATAGCCTGGAATGACGAAACCATGGGATCTAGATCGGGCATGTCATCATTCCCCAATCATCTAGTTTAAGTTGAAATGATAAATTTCATAATCTTAAATTCTGAAACTCCATATGCTACTACTATACGCTACACATTTAGCGATTTAACGACTATCCTTAATTGAAAGTTCTCTCTCACTTATTGAGGGGTAATTCTTAGGGGGCTTGCTTATAGAAAACTTGGAACAGATCTAAAGTCCTCACAAAATGAGGAAATCTCTGGGTAGTGTCTTATCTACTATTCATCTATCTTCTAAAAATTACACTGACACTTTAAATCACTCTCTTCAATTCAAGTTCATTGAAAGGTCGGTGGCGAATTTTTGGAGCCCATAGATTTTTGGCGACTCTGCTGGGGATAGGATTCTCTTTCCATCTTTGGCTAGTCACATTTGTGCTATAGTAGCAATAAGATTTTTTTGAAAATTCAAAATTAAAATGGTGATTCAAGTGTGTAATAAATTCAATATGAGGCTCTATATAGAATGAATCATTTTATAGAGTATATCTTTATTACACCATTATTTTGTTTAATAGTACCTCTGCATTTTGAAAGTATACGGTGAAATAATAATTACTGATTACTAATCTCCATCTTTCACTTTTAAGATCAAAGCACTCCTTTGACTGTTCAACTAGAGCATGGTGCGAACATCACTAATGCCATCATCAACCAGGAGATGTGGCTACCATTCAATTTGGTAGCATGAATTTTATTCGTGTGCAACTCTTGAAGTACCCACATGGTATATTTGTCCAAGGCCATCTTTGGAAGGCCTCAAGTTCTTGAAGCTCCTAGCCATGTTGTCAATCAGTTCAACAACCAACCATTGTCAAGGAGTTCTCCCGACAGAGAACTTCAGTTTTAAAAGGATGGGTCAATCTGAAGCCCCCGTGACGAAAAGAACCATCAGTGGGCAAACTGTGTCTTTAATGCCTCGTGGTACCACTACTTCACCGAGTGAATCTTTTGTACCTGGAAAGCATGATCATGAAGCTTCCTCATCGAGCAAAAGATAGAGAAGAAGGAGAAACAGGTGAGGGTTGCCATCTCTGAACCGATATGAGCCCGGTATGCTTCACATGGTCAACATCAAAGCTTGACAACTTGGAAGATGTCCAAAAATCAGCTATAAAGGTCTAATGAAAGGGTAGCGGATATGAGACCAAGATTGTATGAAATACAAGAATGAAAGAGGTGTGATGATACATACACTCCATAAATTTTCCATAAAAATAACTCATCAGTGGATGAAAGAAGGCATACCTTGATATAAAGGAAAGACATGATGAGGCCACACCAGGAAATTCTCTAGGGGATCCCATCACCTCATCACCCCTACAAGAAGGTTGACTTTGATGCAAACATGAAAGAACTAGGGATCCCATCGTCAGTTCACCCTACAAGAGAAGGTTGACTTTGATCGCATTCTTAGAAGAAGTACATTCGCACATTGAACCAGATCCACTTTGGAAATTGATCAAAAATTCATGTGCAAGAAGAAAATAATGAAGATGACTCTATAGAAGTAGAAGTCATCTATATGGTCAGAAATATAGATGAACTCTCGCTCAACACCATCAGCAGTAATAGGAACTTAGAGAACCTAAACCTGAATTCAACATCTATGAAGAAGATTCTTCATAGAAGAAAATAGAAGATGGAGCTTGATCTGATCTTTGGCTGAAGATGAAGATGAAGAAGACCGAGAATGAAAAGATATCGTGTGAAGTTATCATATGGTTGAACCGAAATGATCAACGATACACTTTATAATTAGCATTGTCGTATACAATAGTATCTGCAAATGCACAAGGAAGGAAGTCAAGTTCTTCCCTAAAAATGAGCGGGGAATAAAAGAAATAGATGAAGAAGGAAGAGCCTATATTGGCCCATGGCCTAGAGAGCAAGAGAAATGCAACATCAAATGGAGGTCAAAGACAAGGAGATTACGACTTGGTACCAAAATGAATGACATGATGGTATAAATAAACATCATGATGGAGATGTTGCAGAAGAATATCACATCAAGTTCAGTACCTATTTTGTTGCTAATCAACAGGCAGCTAATAATACAACTTCTATACCACCAACACTGTGGTACCTCAAGCTCCTACAGTACATGCTATGCATGAAGCGAGGAATGAAATTAACCCACTACCTCTCCAGCCGAAAAATCAAAATTTTGGAATGGTAATTGCTTGGTAAACAATAATCAATGAAAAGATAAAGGCAATCATAGCCTCAGAGCATACTGAAAAGTTGGTGAGTAAGGGTCGCCCTTACTCAGCTGAATATGACCAAGTGTCATACCCAAAAGGTTACTCAATGTCAAAATTCAATACTTTCAGCGGGCTTGGTAATCCAAAGCAACATCTAGCCCAATTTTAGGCTACTTGTAATAACAGGGGGATCGATGTCTTTGCTCTTTCGGTTCATGCGACAGCTTTGCTTTTGATAGTATGTAATTGCGAATGATTGTTAAAAAATTCTTGAATTAGAGACTATATTTGTGAAAAGGTTCATTAGTGCAACAGAAAATCACAATCACGACTTTGCCTTATTGAAAAAAAAAGAAAAGATGAGTCGGTGACAAAATTATAAGTTGTTGGCGTAACCTAAGTATGAAGTCGAGACAAATGGAAGAAGAACATATGATCCAATTCTTGATGGGAAATATGGATGATAAAATGACACCATTTTTATGCATGGCGTCAATTGCAATATTGCAGGACTTGCTCGATAGGGTGGTCAAATTCAAAAAGTTGAATCGCCTAAGTTTGAAGTCTATGTAGATAAAGTAAAGAGAAATAAACCTTCAGACTCAAGAAGAAATGAAATTCATGTTGCTTCTTATAGCTCAAATAGCAAAAAGTAGGTGATATACAATGTGGATAAAGGAAAGTAGCCAATGTACAATGATGATAAGGGAAAGAAGCCTGTTTATTCTAATCCACAGCCAAAATTAGTATTAGGAGATAATGACAAACTTCAAACTTTTCTCAAGTGGTGGGGAGCATCTAAAACAAGTAAGAGATGATGAGCAAATGCGATCATCTCTCAAAGAAAATATGAACAAAGATTATTCCTTTAGAAGGGACAGTGTGGCTAAATTATTTAAAGCGGTCAAAGTGGTCTACTGATTACCAAAATTAAAAGGCGAAGAAGTTGTCAAGTTAGTATTCTATCCCTATCATGATTCATCACCATCAAGACTATTATGTCTTCAAAGATTGATAGAAAGGAAGTATCGGAGGTGAATTTATACTATCGATAGTTTTCTAGTCATCCCTAAAGAGAATCTACAAGGATGATTACGTCCTCTTAGTATCATCCAAAGACAAAAAAAGAAGGAGAAATCGGTTGGGCAAGAATAGAACGTAGTCTCAAAAAAGATCGTGAAAATGTTGAAATACCTCCCTAGTGTTAAGGAAATCACCACTTGAACCTATATTGGACTTAAGAGATGCCTAAACTAAGTATTTGAGTTTCTCAAAGGTATTATGATAAGGCTACTTATCACATATAAGAAGCTCTACTAATGAGCCTCATAAATCGAAGAAGTCGGCTAAGAAAAAAAGATCAAGAATAAAACTACAACTCAAAAGATCATTAACAATTTAGAAGAGTATCACCAGCCGACAAGATAGCCATTTAGGCTTGTAGACTTCATGCCTAAACTTCGTATTGCTAAATCAGATGAAAAAGATAATGACGAATATTGTCAAGTAGAGATATGCCAAATCATCTGCATGATGTCAAATGTTCTTGACATCGATTACTCAAAAATAACAAGGGTAGCGGAACTTCGACCAACCATCATAATTCTTGTCGAGAAAGAAAGAAGAGCACGAGGAGCTAGTTTGATTTTTTTGTTTAATGACTCAATAAGACAACAACAGTTCATATGAAGATCTATGTTTTCTCGATGGAGAAGAGTCAGACTCATCAATATCATCACGTATGAAACATATGACGTTGAAAAATGAGTCTAGTCCTTTTGGCTAATCTTCGAGAATAAGAAAGGAATTTGAAAAAACTACCTCTTGAAAAGAATCTGAGCAAGATGAGGTGATTCAAGTTCAATTGAGAAGTCATAAAGTCTTACCTCCTTCATCAAAATAAGAGAAATGTAAATAAAGACAAAGGAAAATAAATTAAAGTCAATGAGGATATCATTCCCAAAAATCATAGGATAAAGCCTAAGTCATGTGAGAAGATAGATTATAATATTCTATCATATTTGAGAAAGATCCTTACTGGGAGGTGTGAGGCTCTCTTGATGTCAAAAGATCTTTGAGAAACTTTGATACAGGCTCTCAAAGATCTAGAAAGTTATGAAGCTTACTTTTCTAAAAAATACATGACTGAAGTATTGCAAACTCAAGATCTCCCAGTAGTCATATTTTTTGAAGAAGCTCTTATGTTGGGAACAACAGATCATAACTGTCATCTATATATTACTATAGAGAGTGATGACATCTCGATCAGTTGAATATTAATTGATCCAGGTTCTTCTATCAACCTTATGAGTATAAAGGTATTGAGAGGATTATCACTTGATATCCAACATCTTGGGAGAGATAAATTGATAGTTCATGGTTTCAATGAAAAAAGGGTAGAAAACTCTGGGTTCTTTCATTCTCTCGCTCAAGTTCAGGGATTTATATACCGAAGCCAAGTTTCATGTAGTCGATACAGATACATAATTTAGAGCTCTCTTGGGTCAACCATTGCTACACGAGTATGGCATGGTCCCATCAACTATGCATCAGTGTATGAAGTACCTATGAGAAGGAGAAGAATTTAGACTTTTTGGTAACCTACAACCATTCTCCATCAATGAAATAAAGATCTATGAAGATGAAAAATATTTCATCCTCAAAGAGCCTAAGATAGCAGAGCCTCTTGAAGTGGTAGCATCCACTTCAGGAATAAAAAAGAAATTTCATAAAGTGAAAAGAGAAGCAAGGAGGAAGAAAGAAGAAATGACTCTCCTAAAGCACTTGATTCTACACTAAATCAAGAAAATCAGTTCCTCATTTGGGAAGTGACGGAAGAAGGAGATATTCTGTCAAACCTAAAACTTATAAGCTTTCAAGAAAGCGAGTATGAAATAAGTGATTGATTCTATGACTTTGGATCTACTATGGAAATAAAGTTAGATGATGCGTGTCAAGGAGGATAGCTCACTTGGAGTCGATGACTCACTCAAAATTATACCCCATTCCCGGTGCTTCAAAGAAATCACTTCATTGAGATTCATGATATTGAAGAATTGATAACATTCTATGTGTTGCCATTGGTGAGTGGTGGAACAAGAACTCTATTTTACAAATCAAGAGTCTTAGTCTCATAATTAGCTACTCAACATGAAAAAAATGATGAGATAATGCAGATAAGAATACCAATATATTATCCATAAAATTGTGAAGAATGATGCATAAGCTTGGAATTCATATTGAAACTACTAAACATAGGACTCACATCTTTAACAAGTGGAGCTAAAGAATTCCTCAAGCATCGAAGAAGTGATAAGTTTATCACTAAAGGTCTGGGGTTCATCTGCAAATCTCATCGAAATAGAGCTTGTTATAATATAATAGAAGCTGAGATCGAGACTCATAGTAACAAAGAAGATGATTCCCATGAAATTCTTCTTAAAAATGATGAAGAAGTAGAAGCCATGCCTGCACCTGAAGAACTTAAAGATGGTGGACAAATAGCTACTTTGGATGAACTTAAAGAAATCAACCTAGGAGCTGAAGATGATCCCGTCCAGCTTTTGTCAACCTTTGGATGAGAAAGTTGAAGAGCTAAAAATGCTACTTTGTGAATTCAGAGACTACATTGCCTGGACATATTCTGAAATTCCAGGCTTATCCTCTGATGTATTAGTTCATAAACTTGCTATTAAACTAGATGCAACACCTGTTAAATAAGCTCCCAAGCGAATGAGATTGGAGATCGAAGAGCAAGTAATTACAAAAACTAAAATGCTGATCGATGTAGGCTTCATTAGAAGAAGAATGCATATTGGATAAACATTATCCTAGTTAGGAAGAAGAAACGACCAAATCATTTGACTTAGGGACCTAAATAAGGTGTGCCCAAAAGATGACTTTCTGCTTCTAATATCAGAACTATTGGTGGACAACACTTTCAACTATGACATGTTCTCATTCATGGATGAATCATTGGAATACAAAAAAAATCAAAATGACACTTGGAGATGAAAAACATACATCATTCAGAACACCTATTGGCATCTATTGCTATATGGTCATGTCCTTTGGCTTGAAAAATGCTGGAGCTACATACCAAAGAGCCATGATGAGTATATTTGATGTGTTGATTCATCAAAAGATGGAATGTTATGTCAACGATTTGATAGTAAAGAGCTTGAATCATGAAAACCACTTCAAAGACTTGAGAATTATACTGGAGAGAATCAGAAAATATGATCTCAAGATGAATCCTCTAAAATGTGCATTCAGGGTATCCTTCAAAAAATTATTGTGGCACATTGTATGTCACAAAGGTATTAAAATTGATCCTGCTAAAATCAAGGCAATCGTGGAGATGCCTCCACCGAAAAATTTACGTCAGCTTCATTCTTTACAAGGACAGCTTGCATTCATCTGTCAATTTATATCAAATCTATTAGGATATTGTCAACCATTTGCAAGATTAATGAAGAAGGACGCTCCATTCAAGTGGGATAACGAGTGCCAAGAAGCATTCAATAGCATTAAAAGCTACCTGTTAAATCCACCAATCATTGTAGCGCCTACTCTTGGGAAGCCCCTCATTTTGTACACAACTACATTAGAAGAGTCCCTTGGAGCATTATTGGAATAACACAATGAAGAAAGTAAAGAGAATGCTCTTTATTATATCGGTGTGATTGGAGCAAAATGAGATACTCTCGGATAGAGAAGTAATGTTTATCATTGATCTTTTGCGGTCAAAAGCTTCATCACTATATGTTATCTCACAAGATTACCCTCATCTCAAGTTGATCCACGTATTTGATGATAAGACCAATTGACAAGTCATTTGCAAGATGGGCGGTATAATTTGAATATCACATATATTCCATAGAAAGTAGGAAGGGATAAGTCTTAGCAAATTTTCTAGCTGCACATCCTATCTTTGCGGACTCTTCTCTTAATGATGATTTGCCCAATGAGCAAATTATGCTCATTCATGAAAGAAAAAAATCACAAATTTAAGAAATCTATTTTGATGGAGCCTCATTGATCAAAAAAGTCCAACCTCTAAATTTCCCAAGAGCAAGAGCAGGAATAATGAAGGAGGGATAATGAGATGATCATGCAGACTGACCGAGCCAAGAACTAATAATGAAGTTGAATATGAAGCAATAGTGGCAGGTCTTGAAGAGGCTGTTTTTATAGGCATTCAAAACATGCATATTTTTGGTGATTCTCAACTTATTATAAATCAAGTACTTGGCATCTATAGAATTAACAAGCTTGAGTTAGCTTTCTATCAAAAGTGAGTTCTCGAGCTTAAGAAGCAAGTCCCAAATATCACATTAACTCGAGTCTCTCAATCCGAGAATAGTAAAGCCAATTGCTTAATAAAATTAGCTAAGAAAATGACAAGTATGAATGGTGATTATGTCATGATCGGCATATTTACTCGTCGAGTCTTAGAGCCAGTAAAGTATCAATCCCCGCAGGTAGAGGGATTATCAAATCTGACCCAGCATGATGCGACCCAGGTTGCTCCTCATACTCTCCAAAATTAGCAAGAAGTTGTACTAAAAAGAGCTAAGAATGACATTGCTTCAGAAAAGTAGTGTGAAGCCTTTACGGTGGAAGAGTCACGTGATTGGAGTTAACCCTTCAGCGACTACTTTAAAGAAGGCAAATTATCAAATAATAAATTACTGGCAACTCAAATCGAGAAGAGAATGCTATGCTATGCTTTCATCAATAATACTTTATCGTAGATCCTTTGAACAAATGTGGCTCGATGTTAAATATAGATGATAGTACCAGAGTGATAGTTGAAGTTCATGAAGGACTTTGTGGTGCACATCAGTTAGGTCTCAAGATGGCAGTAAAAATCAAAAGGATGTGATATTATTAGCCATCTATGGTGAGAGACTATATCAATCATGCTAAGAAGTGTCATGAGTGTCAAGTACATGGGAACCTCATCCATCAACCTCCAAATCCATTACACCCAATAATAGCATCTTGGCCATTCGAATGTTGGGGTACATATGTAATTGGACCAATTGATCCACCGTCGTCAGTTGGCCATCACTTTATCCTAGCAACGACTGACTATTTCTCTAAGTGGGCCTAAGCTACCCTATTAAAAGAAGTTACTGTTGATCGAGTGATTAACTTTCTCATGCATAATGTGGTCTATAGATTTAGAGTGCTGCACCGAATAATTTCTGATAATGACACAGCTTTTAAAAGTGCAAAGATTTATAAATTCATCGATCGACACAAAATTGATTGGCGATACTCTTCAATATACAATCCAAGAGCAAATGGCTTGGCTGAAGCCTTCAACAAGATATTAGTCAAGCTGCTCAAGAAGATCCTTACTAAAAATAAAAGAGAATGACATACCAACTAATAGAGGCTTTATGGGCATATAGAACTACAAGACACTGATTAAAGCCACTCCCTATTCATTAGTATTTGGAACTAAACCTTCACTTCAAGTAGCCATCCAATACAATCTAACTGAAGATCAAAATGCTCGTCTGAGGATGGAGGAACTCGACGTGCTTAATGAACTTAGATTGCAAGCTCATCACAATCTGGAAGTTTATCAAGCAAATATGTCCAGGGCTTTTGACCATACGGTGCAGCCTCAAACATTCGAAAAAGGAGAATTGGTCCTTGCGCTAAGAAGTCCAATTATCCCTAATCAAAAATTTGGTGGCAAATTTGAGCCTAACTGGGAAGACCCTTTTGTCATTGATAAAATGTATCAAGGAGGGCATACCAACTCATCAACCTAAAGGGTGAAAGACCAATACCGTCAATTAATGGTCTATACTTGAAAAAGTATTATACATGATGACCACATTCTCAAGGTACAATAGAAATTTTCCTACAAGATAGGGGCATTTTTTTAGTAAATCTATTTAGGTCGACATCGTGCTTCATGCCGAGATCCCTAAATAAACATACTCTAGATGAAAAATATTTTTCGTGAAAATTCATCTGTTATAGAGGGGTATTTTAGATTTATATACATAGACAAAAGCAATGCTACATATTGAAACTCTGTTAAGAGTATATTAATTCAAATATTGATGTATTTGTGTATTTTCAGCTTGAAAAATCTCCTAAATATACTTTAGAATTCCCCTGCAAGATAGTGGGTATTTGTTTAGTTTATGTTAAGTTTATTTGAGTTGACATCTGTTGGTTCTCTTTTCTCTTCTGGAATAGAGAAAAGAAATAACACCACATAGAGTTTAGGAATATTTTATTTAGATGATCAAATATGACATTAAGGAATAAGCATATTATCTCAAAAGATAAACATGCTCTCCTGTAATGGATTCAATCATTTCAATAAAAGACCTAAGGCTAATGGGTCTTTTAGTGTACCAGTATTTTCCCACAATTACATGGAAAAGTAGAATAGGGTCAATTTTATTCGGGATTATTGTTTTTATAAAGGCAAGCCTCTATAGTTAATTACATCTTAGGAAGGGTCTTTTCCTAAGAATACTAAATAAGTGGTTATTCCTAAAGACTATTAAGGTAGCTTTCAAAGGATTAATTTTGGAAATTTAATTGGAGAGGTCCAAATTGGAGAGAGTTATTTTTTTAAGAGTCAAATAGAAAGAGTAGGAAATGTCTATTGATATTGGGATACCCAATAGACATTTCATCTATCTATGATTGGGCTTCAAATTTAGGATTTAATTTTAGAATTAAGGTTATCATTTTCTTAGAAATCTAGGACTTAGATTATAGCAGTACAAGATATCAGAAATGCCTAGGGTTGAGGACTTATTCCTAAGAGGATGCTTCAGAACGTAGTTTACAGGTGCTTTTAACACATGTCAGATGCTCGACCTAATTCTATTCTTGGGAATCATTGGTCATTCTCTTCACTTGAAGGAACTAACTTATCTCGACTCTTCTAGACTTACAACCCGACGAGCCAGCATTTTAAAACCATGAGGCTAAGTCATATGAATGGAAGATGGCTGGGCTATTACAATTTTAGGAAAGAAATCTATGAACCTAGACTTACTCCCTAACCCCTAAGATTATGTAGGGTATGAAGATGTACCTAACTAATGCATATTTTTCAAATTTTTATAATTTTTTGACTTAATATTCATTTTAGACCATAGGAATACAATTTATGCTTAATGCATGTAATTAGAAAAAGATTATGGGCCAAATCAGAATAGAAGAAGGTGTACTTCCATCATAGGCTCTCAAAGGTCAAGCCCAGGTTCTTTGGCAAGGATGAAAGTCCTTCATTAATCAAGAGTGAAATAATATGATTATGCATGATATTAAAACATCTAGCTAAGGGGTTGCTACATATTTTATCTTGCTTTAATGGCCTAGGCATTTATATGAACATTATGAGTTGTATTTATTTTTTATGTTTCAATTGACTTAGTTGGGTATAAAATTTAGTTTATCCTATGAGCCTATGTCAGCATACATCCACAAACATACAGAAAGAAACCTAAGAAAAGCATACTATTTCTATTGTGCACCCAAAATAAATCAAGCCACATTAAATTATATAAGAAAAAGGCCAATGTAGTTGGGTACTACTATACATCCCGGAACAAAGAAAATTGAGCAGCGAGTTACGCCCTTACAACACCTAGAACTACAAATTTAGATCTATGGGTCTTCTTTCCGGAAAGTCTCCTTCTTGAGGACATCCATGCTCCACGGACCACCGCACCATCTCCTGGTTGGGTCAACTCTATTAATCCTAGACCCCATAGATCCCACTAATTTTAAGCTCAAATTTACATTTAAGATTCAAAAGAAATCCTTAGCCACCAAAATAAATGTTAAATATACACACAAAAGTTTATATTTCACAAACATACGGGCTTAGCATTAATTGCTTGCCAAGCCACTGTCTATGGACTATGTTAAGGATTTTTTCAAGCAAATAATAATTTTATAATTTATTTATTACAATGATCCCTTTAACACAACCCTAGAAAATAATGTTAAATCTAGAAAACAAAGCCCTAACATCTAGTCTAACGAATAAACAAGCCTAGGCATCCAGTCTAAAGCAATACACCACACAGACATGTGAAGCACCACCAACATATCAGGAGATTAAAAGAAAATCACAGCGATCTAACCTAGATCTAGAGTTCGTGACCTACGTAATCAAGTGTGTGTAGAAGTGGGGTTTGTGTGGCTAGGCTTTGCTAGGCCTTTAAGTTAAGTTTGAAGTTTGAAGTTTGAATTGGTTTAAATTTTACCATTGGTTGGTTTCAATTCAAATGATGATTTAATTCCCATTTTTATGTTCATTTTATTTGGTTAAAGTTGTATAGGTTTTCGAGAATGAAGAATGGAGTGATTGCATTTTTGGATGGAGCTCTTTCCATTCAACATCCTAAATCCTATTGAAGTTTCCAAAAGTCTAACTAAAATCCTTAAGTATTTAATTAATCCTTTTGATTTTATTTATGTTTAGATTTGATTTATGTTATTTCATTTGTTTGAATTACTTTGTTTGATTTATTTAAGTTTTTGATTTGTTTCATTTTTAATTAAGTTGTATGGATTTCATTTAATTTGGCTTATGTTAATTTCTGAGTTTGATTTTATTCAATTTAACTTAAGTTATTAAATTATGAATTTGTAAGCTTAAGGTTTAAGTTCATTTAGTATAAATTAATACCTTAGGTGTATTCATAGATTATTCTTAACCTAAAGTACTTAGGTTAATTACTTGATCTGATTTAATTAACTTAGGTTTTAGATTCATTATTTAAATTCATTAAGGATGAGTGGTTTCATTAAACTTAATTTAAGTTGTTTAATTATGTTTGAATTTCATTAAGTATTGATTTTCTTACAATTTTCATATTTGATTAAATTCTTTGACTTAGAAAGTTTTGATGAATCACCTTAAGTATTTTTGATGTTTTTTTTAGATTAGTTCAATTTATTTATTGATTTAATGAATTAATGATTATTCTTAATTATTATTTAGTTTATATTGACCTAGAGATTTGGAAAATCAAGAATTCCAAATTTATAGACCAATTAGGTTTGAGATAATTGTGGAAAGTGGGGTTACATGCCAATTTTATGTTTCTAAAGTTTCAACTTGATTAGATATGCATTTAGGGTATAATTAAGGTTTAAATTATTTCATTAAAACTTATATTAATCCTAATTTATTAAGATTCATTAAGAGATTTTATTTTTAACTTATTTTCTATTGGAATACCTTTCCAATGAGGGTTTATTCATAATTTTTGGTTAACTGGTTGATTTATTATGATTTAATTAAATTCAGGTCATTTAATTAAATTATTTAATTCTTTTAATTACCTAATTGAGTTAATTAGTGATGCAGGTTTATATAGGTTTTCTTAGGTTTAATTAGGATTTTGATGTTCATTATATTGATTTAAGATTATTAGATTAAAGTTTTCTAATTATTTTATTAAAGGGTAATTAATTTAATTAATTTAAAGGTTAATACATATGAAATTACAATTTTCCTTGAATTGAATTAAATCCCCAAAAATTTACTTAAGGTATGTTTTAAGCTTAATTTCATTTTTCCAAAGTTTCAAATTATTTGGATTATTAATTGAGTAATTTAATATTTTTCAATTAAACCAAATTAAGAAAAAAGTACCCACCCAATAAAATTAATTGTGGATTTTAATTTAAATGGATTCCTCTCATCAAGATGAATCCATAGAGCTTTTATTTGTATTTTTCTAATTTTTCTTTGATTTTATATGATTTTTTGAAGTTTTTTGAATTTATTTTAATTAATTAAACCATTGTTTAACATTTTAACATTTTAAAGTGGCAGTCCACGGTTTCATTAAAATCAGCGGATTTTGGACCACCCAAGATGGACGGCCTATTGATCCGTGGTTGGATCAAATGCATGTCGCGTGGGTTGATCCCATGGGGCGATCCTAGGTCGTCTGATCTTGGATCGAACGGTCCGGATCATTCCCGTGATTTCTTAAAAGGATTTAATCAAACTAAAAATGCCTAGATCTAGACCGTCCGTTTCTTTTAAAAGCGGTCGATTTCATCTCCCCAACCCAGGAGGAGGCGTCCATGGTATTTGGTTAATATCTTTTGATATAGGTAATGAAATTGGATGATTTAAAGTGCTACATGATCATTGAAAGGTATTCTTTCAATCCATATGGCTTGATCTCACTGGAAAACAAGCTTTATGGGAAAATGATCAAGGTCGAAAGCATTGAAGAAAAAGAGGGGTCATCAATGGCATACCTTGATTTAGGGAGTTCCAGAGGTTGAAATCAATTCCAATAGCTTCGTTTCTTCAAGAGAGCCTCTGGAGTAATTGAGCCAATTCCTTGTAGTTTGATCTCTAGACCAAGCTTTGGATTTGATTTTTAGTTTTGATGGTTCACAATGGTTGAGAGTACTTGCAGGAGGGGAACTTTCATTTTGCTTGTTTGGATATGTGAGGATGTATGTGAGCTTAATTCTCTTGGGGAAGTGTCTATGCTTGGTTTCCTATATGGCTGAAACTCTTATGCACCTTTTTTTTCTCCCCCTTGGTCGGTTAGAGGTATGGAGATAGCTTGGAATCTTGTTATCTCACTTCTCTTTGCATTACATATGTCCTTTGAGGAAGAGGTGGGGAGGTGATGAGGGCAAAAGGAATTTTGCCTTCTTCCCTTTAACTTTGCATTTTGCTTCTTCCCCTTCAGATCTTAGCATGAAGTAATTAAGGGGTTTTATTATGAGTTAATCAAGGTTCCTAAAATATTTTAATTATTTCACCATTAATTTCTTTTTATGTAAAACACTTAACCCAATCTTGATTTCACATGGGTCAAATGACTTATTTGACCCAATTACACCTAATGGGAAATTGAGTTGTGTCCTATCATCATCTCCAAATGATTTAAGATAATCATCTTATAAATAGGACCCCATACTTGTCATGAAAGAGAAGAAGAAGCTAGAAGTGAACTTGGGAGAAAGTTAGAAAAATGCTATAAGATTGAAGTCCAACATCACCACAAGTGCCGCCTACTGTCATTGCTGACCACTGCCGGCAATTGTAATAGTCCAATTACCACCACATAGTTGTTGTAACCTGATTTTGAAACTGTCATCATATTGATTTCATAAACAAAGCCTTGTAATCCCGTTATAGGGAAAGTTGAAACTTTGTAACATTTTCTAGGATAGGCCCCGTGGTTTTTTTCCCTTTTTTTGGGGCTTTTTGCATGTAAAAATTTTGGAGTTTCTTTTTCTCTTTTGAACTATATGTATGCGTGTGTGCTGGATTCTATACAAAGCTAAGACTTGAAGTTTTACTCTACCGCTACGAGTTTTCTAGCACACAATAATTTGGCATCGCCTATGGGAAAGATTTTCATTACTTAATCACAATGTCTGACAATCAAATTTCCAATCAAGACCAACATCATCCTCTAGTGGAGAAATTCTTATCTTGGAAGAGCACATGCGGAGAATTGAGGAGCATTAAGCTTAAATATTTCAGCTCTTATTAGAAGTTGAATAACTAAGAGGAGTGATGCAACCAGAAGAAAATCAACAATACCAACGATAACATATAATTTATCTTATTGAAGAGACTCATGAAGAACCCCCTCATAATCATTTGGGAACTCCCCTCCCCCCGCTCATCAATATGGAGTTGGATGATATTGCTAGTTCAACTCTCCCCTCTCGTGCTACCCGACCAACTAAGAATCACCCTATGTCTTTGATGGAGTTGTATCACTTTTTGATAGGGTTGAATCATCCCATTTTATGGAGACATCTTGTGAAGTTATTCAAAATAAATTATGACATCCTATCCGAGAAGAGTTTCCTCTAAAAGATAAGTAATTCATTCCTCGATGAGGTGTTCAAGATTTTTCTCCTTTACATGATATTATCCTTGACAACTTATTCTGGAATTTAAAATTTATTGAGCTTTATAATGGGACTTTGAATCTGAATACATTGATCATTATAAAACTATTATGCATACCTAAGTTCTTGATGCTCTACTCTCTCAAGTATTTCTGTGACTCTTAAAGGATAAGCCCATACATGATTCTCTATAGGGGACAATCCTCAATTTTACTCATTTAACTAAAAGTTTTGTTATAATTTATCTCAAACTAGAGAATCATTAAAGAATCTTCTCATCTTTTGGAATCGACAAAATGAAAGAAAACCCTTAAAGAATACTTTAAAAAAATTTATTCTAAAGAGATCTAATTTTCTTCAAAATATAAAATATAATTCAATCTTATGAAATTGCTATCGTGAAGATATTAGTGCACATAGAAGACAATTCGAGAATAATTCTAAATGTAAGTATGCATCAAAAGGTGTTACAACAGTATCTCAATGAAAAAAAATAAAAACAAATATTCAAAATATCAATGACATTACTAGACTTATAATTATACTCCAGTAAATACGTCTAGGACTGACATCATAATGGAGATTCAAATTCTAAATTTGTTAAATGGCCAAAATTATTGAGAAATCTAAATGGCAAAGACCAATCACAATATTGTCACTTTCACCATTGGAAAGAGCATTCAATAGAAAACTGTTTTCATTTGAAGGAAAAAAATTGAACGTTTAGTCCAATAAGGACATCTAGGAGGCTACTTACTTGAGCAATATGTGAATCATTAAAAATGATATAAGAGGAATCATAACAATTAAAATTGTTGGAGTTATTGAGTGAAGTATGATACTTATCCGAGGGAAGATCTCCTAAAAGAAGAAATCAAAGAAGTCAAATTATTAAAAAATTAAAAATTTTAAAATATATTTTATTATCAATGAAATTAATTTGTATTATATTCAATAAAATTTGTGAAAGGTATACTCATGAGGAAACCTCTATGAAAAGTTGATAAGATAAGGTTCTCACTAAAAGATCCCATGAAGGTGTGGTGACAAAGTCTTCACGATAACTCGAAGGCACCCTTGAAGAAGTGTTAATAAGAAGCTACTAGTGGATAGGGTCCTCACTAGAAAGACTCTAAGAGAGCAAGTAATTGATAGGGTCTTCATTCATAAAAAATCTCAAAATCAAAAGTCTCAAAAGATATAGGTACATCAAAAATCCCATAAGATAAAAGCCTTAAAAGTTACAGGTACATCAAAAATCTCAGAAGGTGAAAGCCATAGAAAGTATAGGTACATCAAAAATCTCTAAAGGTCAAAACCTTAGTAGATAAATGTACACTAAAAACCTTAAAAGGAAAAATTCGTAGAAAGTACATATACATCAAAAACTTTGAAAGGAAAAAGTCTCAGAAGGTATATATACACCAAAACTCTTATATGACAAAAGCTTCAGAAGGTACAAGTACATCAAAAATCTCAGAAGGTACAAGTACATCAAAAATCTTAGAAGGTATATGCCATAATCTCTTCAAGGCCAAATTTTGAAAAAGGCTCTAGAATTCTTACTGCAACTAGGGGCAAAAACTCTACATTATAAAAAATATGAATTTATGATTTTTATTTGGAACACATGCAAATCTATACTTATTTATGCAATCAAATACTTCATTAAAATAAATATATTATCTCTAAAGATAAACATATTATTTTATAATGACTAATACTTAATAGGATTCTTAATATAGTTTATCTAAAAATTTTCCTCTTAAGAATAATATAAATTAATTTATTTTATCATAATTCATTAGTTTCAAAGTTTCAAATTATTTTAATTTAAAAAAAAAATTCCTTTCAAGGAAAAATTTAATTGAGAATAAATAGTAAATCCTTTATATTTATGATTTAAATTTTTTGAAAATGAATTCATTGAAATTTTGAGTTAATATTTTGTTAGAAATCACTTAGAACCTAAAAGATGCTTCATAAGTCAAGTACATAAGTCTAAAGAAGAGAAAGTCTAAATGAATTTGAGAATTCTTTTTCTGAAAAATAAAATAAATACTTACTGGACTAAAAGGGTTTTAGCTAATTAAATGATTTTAAAATAATGATTTAGTTTTATGAATACAAGATGATTTAAGAAAGAAAACTAAAAGCCTAGACTCACTTCCTAACCCTAAGACATAATGATTTACATGTTGCACCTAACTGCGATAATTTTCATCCTTTTTTTGTGTGTGTTTTGACTCACATTTTATTTTAAGGTTTTAGGTATGCAATTTCATGCATAAAATGATATGCAGTTAAAAAAGATCATGGCATGTAACAATTTTGGAGTTTGACCACTTCTACTTGAAGGACCATTATCTCCTGCATCTCCAACATCACGTTAGAAAGATTCATGTTGTTGACTCCGTAGTGCAATAAAGGCTTATTCTTTTTGTTGTTGTAATAACATTAGAACATGAGTTATATTAAATTAATTGAGTTATTTTCATTGAAACACTAATTTTGACTTTCTTAACTTACAATTCATAGTTTTGAAAGTCTTAAAATTTTTAATAATCATATTTATGAAAGCATAGTTTAGATTTGTTGAACTTGAACAAAGAAACTTATCGATCATTTTAAGTTTGTCGAATAACAAATTTATTTCAATTATAAATATATTAAAAATGAAGTTCAATGATTTGAATTTAAATTAAGGCTTAAATTTAAATATTTTATTGAACTTCATAATAAATCTGAATATATATATATATATATATATATATATATATATACACACAGAGAGAGAGAGAGAGAGAGAGAGAGATATTATTGGTATTACTTGATGTATGGCCATAGTGAGAAGAAATTATTACGTGTGGAGTCTAAATGTATCTCTACATCCGGACTCCAATATTGTTATGTCACATGATTGTGTACATAACATGCATATATAATACACAACATATATTCCACAATCCATATTATATACATATGATGTGTATACGCTAGATAACACAATGCTATTGAAGGATCAGAGCGTGTCAACTTCTCACTAGTAATTTTTCATATAATAGACTAACATTAGAAATATTTATATTAAAAGCATTTTTTTCTTTTTTCTGTAACTATATTTATTAGTTTAATTTATGTCAAAAGAATTTCTTTTTTGACATTATATGTTTTTGATGCTTCATTGTAAATTGGTCTTAGAAAAACTCTATTACTCAAACTTTTATTATATATTATGCTATACACAAACAAAAGTTGTAGCCATATATATCATTTTGTGATGCTTGGTTGAGCTTTGAGCTTTCAAATGTTCGAAGAGCTTGTAAATCCTCTTTGAACTTAGCTCATGTTTGACTCTTAAGAGGACCTATAAATTTCGTGTTGTAGTTGTTAAAAAATTAATGTATCATGATTTCATATTTTAGAATAAAATTTTAGCAATAAAACATTATTATAAATGAGAAAAAGGGATATATATAAATAAACACATCTTTGAAATCATAGAAATCCAACATGTTCATATCATAATTAACAACTTAATTGCATTATAAGGAAGTTAACTCCAACTCCAATATACCAATCAACTTATTTTACAGCATATACATATATCATAGGCCGATACCAATACAACCACAACATACTACAATAAAACAGACAATTAGCATTACTAGCTACCAACATTCAACAAGTAGATGAGTAACTGTAAAGGAGGAAAAATACAACAATTACATCATCATTGCTACCATCATCAACTATCTCAATACTAACATTTCCCAATTAATTCCATGGTCCAGTAATATATCAAAAAGAGAAAAAAAGGAACCTCATCATAGTTCTCACTTGGCCTAAAACAAAACCTTCAACTCATGCAATTTCAAAAAACAAAAAAAAAAAGTAAAAAAAAGAGTATTGTGACCCATACACTCTATAAATTAATGCATGATATAAATTTTTTCTTGCATGCTTTTATAATTTATGTCATGTATCATGAAATATTTTAAAAATAGTAATTTGATTCTAAAAATTATATAAATTTTGTTCGACATCCATCAAGTATTGTCATTTGACATCCAACAAGTAGGTTATATGGTATAATAAGATTGTTAAAAAGTTTAGTCCACAAGAGAGCACATAGAATTTTCAAGTCTAAATTCCAAGAGTTGCATGCAAGGAGTCTACGACTCTTAGAGTTGTAATATGAAAACAATAAATAAGCTTGACCCCAAACAATAAAAGTTTACGTAAATGGTTTTGATTTGTCAAATGACTTTCTACCTCATCGCCACACGAGAATAGAAAATCTTTCCAAGCCTATTACCTTTAAACTCATAGCATATTGGTAGAATATCAAGATGTTGAATTTAAGTGCACATCTAATGGCAAATGAAAATGGGTCTTTTAATTCTATAAAATCCAATTGTTCTTATGGAATCGAAGTTGTTTTCTCTCCTTCCACAGAGCAGTAGTTGCAACGACTTCTCCCTCAGGAAGCACAAGAACTGACCAGCTTGAACAGTTTTCCCTCAAATATGTCATCTCTGATCCACTTGGAGCCTTGAGTTGCTAGAGATATGCATCTTCTGATCCTTGCAGCAAGAGAGGAATATACCAGGACTTCCAATATATTTTGGTTACAATTAGTTTGGAACTTCACCACCAAGATTTTATTACATTAAGGTGAAAATATATATTTAACAATTTGAAAATTTACAAATGAATATTTGTTTACATGCACTCATAGAATATAGAGTTTGGTAGAGAATTAATATAAGTTGCAATTTAAGCTCATGTGTGTATAGTTTTACTTATAAAGTGTGCCTCAGAAGGAGCGTCGATCCATGTTATTGTGAATCTCATAAACATATTATAAAAAATTTTAAATTTACATTCACTCTGGCAAATCATGATTCAAATATCATTCTGAGTTTCCAAAGCATCATATAAGTTTATCCTCCCATTTGAGTAAAGTTGGAGATGCACATCATTGTGGTTTTAGTCAGTGGGAACTACTTAGATAAAAACTTATGTGCTAGTTCATCCCTATTTGTGACGGAGTTTGAGGGAAGAGAGTTTAACAAACTCCTCGCCCTATTATTTAGTGAGAATGAGAAAAGTAAAAGGTGAATTGCATCTTTTGAAACTCAAGTGAATTCAAAAGTATCACAATTTTTTTGGAAAATTAGCAATGTGTTAGGGCCCATTTTCTTTCCGCGGCGCAATTTACGCCATGCCACACTCCCTTTTGGGACCGCTTCCTAAGGATGAGATTTGAGATTTTAAGATAAATGCGTGAGGCTTTGATGCTCCTTTTGGTGTGTCCTCATGGTCCTATAAATTTTTTTACCTAAATTACCTGAGATCGGAAGAAGCCACAATGCACCTTGCAATCTACTAAGACGATGAGCAAGATGGTTTGTGTGCATGCCAAAATTGAGCGAAACAAGCTTGTCATCATTGATGCCTAGTCGCCGAGCTGCTCGACTTTCTTGCAAACATTGGAACCAGCCAAGAGGGAGAAGAAGAGGGGTGATAGGCCTTGCACACGTGTGGGAGGAGCAATGGCTTGAGCATGTGTATAGGGCACGACGAACAGGAGAGAAGTATTTATGAAAAAAAAGATTTTCTAATTATTATAAATTTAAAATCTTGACTTTTATTTAATCAGCATGATGAGGTGATAATTATAAAAACATTAATTATTGGATTGAATAAAGATTGAAACAAAAGAGAAAGATTCGGTGGGGAGATAACTCAAATTTTAGGTAAGGCTTGCGATTCTCTTTTCTAAGTTTATGAAATAATACAACCAACATAAAATCCTAACCTTAAATTGAAATTTCAAGTGAAATTTAAATAGAAAATCATTAAGGATATGTTGACCTCCATATATGTGCCGTAAGTCGAGTCACATAAGTCAATTTGAAGAATTTCGCGATGTAAATCGGGGCTCAAAAGCACTCAACGCCACCAATTAGTCCAAATGACCTCGATTGATGAACTTTGTCATTGTGTTGAATATCAAATTGGTCAAAATATAAATATAATAATCTAAAGATCAACCATTATCGAAGCTATCAATGTGCCGATTACATATCAGAGTTGTAAATCTATGATGATCTCCAAACAACCATCGTTCATGAAATTGATTAGACCGTTAGCTTTAAAACATAGAAAACTATCAAATGAAACTGTCCACACTCAATTTGGATGAGTCTGTGCAAATGTCAAATGATCGGAAGTGACAACACGTAAATTGAGGTTAAAATACACTGGATGTCACCAAAATTAGCCCAAATGACATCCCATCAATGAATAGACTTTGCCATTGCATTCAGAATATTGAAATTGGTCAACATGTAAATATTGCATAATCTAAAGATCAACCAATCAAGTTTATCGATGTATCAATATGCATGTGCATATCATAGAAAGTGCGACAATATCCAAAGCGACTTCGCTCATAAAATTAATTATGTTGTTAGCTTTGAAATGTTAAAATATATCAAGTAAAATTGTTTGCACTTAATTGGATAAGTCTGCATGAAAATCATGCAAGTGATAACGCATTTCTGAAATTGACCTAATTTGATACCCAACTTGAAACAAACGGCCTCGATTGACGCGTATGCTCGTGAGTATCAAATAACCTTAAATTGATATAAATATTAATTATCTAATCATGTCATCATAAAATTCACATTAAAGTTAATTAAATACTTAAAAAATCAATTTAAAAAAAAGCCTATTTTACTAATTAACCCTAACCGACCTAACACCCGACCTCTCCTGTTCCTCAATCACATGCAAGCCCTCGGCTCTCCCTCACGTGATCGAACTCCCTTAGATCTCCCTCTTCACACATGGATGACGAAGTTCCATGCTCAAGGATGATCGCTGATCTCCTCGCACCACTCCCACTCATCTCCTCCAACCGTTTCCCCTTTCACGACTACTTTCAAGAAGGAGGCCTCTCTCATTCCTCTCTTGTCCAGCCAGAAATCATAAGCATCTCCTCCTCCTTTTCTTCTCTTTATTCTTTTCTTCTTTCGATTCCTTTTTTCATTTTGTTTAAACTAAAATCATCTCCTTCTCATTTTTCTAATCCAAAATCTCTTATTTTTCATTTTCAATCCAAAATCCTTTTTTCCTCATTTTCCCAATCAAAATTCTTTCCATTCCTCATTTTCTAAATCCTTCTCCATTTCCCCTCATTTCACTTAAAATTCCCTCTTCCCTCATTTCCTCCCACCCTTAGACCTCCTTTCATAGTTGAGGTAACACTTCATCTGAGGGTTCCAGATACCTCCCTCGCTTCCTCCTCTAATCATGATCAAATTACCCTTCCAATACCTTTTGAGATCCAGAAGAACAATCACATTAGGCAATTCTTTTCTTACATCTCCCTTTCTATCTCTTTTCTACCTTTTTTTGCAGAGGAGGAACACCATTATGTTTTTCTCTTGGTTTCCGGCATCTCCCTCTCTGTCTCCTTGCCGATCATTATAAGCACGCAGAAAAATAAGTCTGAACATGTGTGATGTGAATGTGAAAGTATATACATTGTGCTTGTGTTTCTTTATAGATTTGAAGGCTCATTGCGCTCATTAGGGCGTGAAGAGATGAAAATCACCACAGACAGACCGTCATAAATTGGGTAAGTAAGCTAAATAAATTGTTAGATGTCGCTCCCCTAGCTAAAATGTTGTTGAAATTTTGTCAATTCTTTGGACTTAGAAAAAAATGGAGAAATAAAAAAAAGAAATTGGCTTAAGAGCACTAAACAAAGAAATCTAATGCTAAATTCAAATTAAAAAGAATCAAATAAGAAAAAAGAGGGGAGGGAAAAGGACATACCATGAACACAAAAGTAAAACACTAAATCAAGGAGAAAAGAGGTAAAAAACACTTGCAAGATTTATCTTTCAAGCACTCCAACTCCTTAAACAAATGGAATGAAATATAAGGCCCCCTCTTAGTCTTATTTATAGAGATTAGAGGGAGTAATGAAGGACTCACTCTTACAAAAAAAAAAAAAGTAAGTGAGTCCATGTTCTCGCAAATTTCTCAAACAAAAAAGGGAGGGAGAACTAAATAAGTTTTAACTGAGATAGGGGGAGTTAAATGTTAAATTCATAAAGGGAATTATAACAAAACTTGAATTCCAGTCATTCACTGAATATGAAACCTAATGAGGAGTTAGGGATATTGGAGTTGATGCTTGTTTATGTGAATAAAGCCTTTATTGAATACTCAAATCACAAGCAAGTGATCATAAGCTAATTGAACAATTGCAAATTAGAGATATCGAAAAGCCGTAGGAATCTTGATTGAACTTCAAATCAAAGCATGAGAGAGTCTCTTGAAATTAAGATATACACTTTAAATATACTCAAATAAATTGAAGAAAAAAAAAATTCATCGCATTTTTTTATGAGATTGAATGATTGTTAAACATAAATGATGAATCATTGGAAAATATTTGAAGTATACTGCCTCCTTATCAAATACTTGAATTAGAGTAAGGAGAAATTGAGTATAGTTGATAATGAATTTGAGAATTGTCATAAGCGAGAGTTTATTGAATATTCAAAGGCTTATTAACTTGGAATTAAATATTAATCCGAATAAAATTTAATAAGATATTAGATCAACCTACTACGCCACCGGGTTCAAAACACATCGATAAGTGAACAAAAGAAGTTAATTAAGGCATTCTTAAATACACCTACATGGTCCCTGATACTATGCTGAATGCTTAAATTCAAGTGTCTGAGGATGTCAGCTGCTTTCCCGCTTAGTCTTCACTGAAGTTAACAAAACCTAAAATCTATTATAAGAATTTTAACTTATTAAAATTTCGAACATGTGACAATAGAATGATCCTCTTAGAGCTAGAAGTTGACATGATCTAAAGTTCTCAAATATATTCGATCAATCAATTAACATGATGATGTTGAATGAAGATTTCAACCAGAGGGAATATTTCCATCAAAATGCGATTCTAATCTCAAATCAATTAAATCAAATTAAGTATCAATCTAAAAATACTTAAATGAAATTCAATCTCTAAAAACTTAAAACTCCATTCAATCCACCATCCCAAATATTTGTGGTGACAAATTAAGTCTAGCTCACAAAGGAGCATGTCAAATTAGTGTTTCTATGTTCACTCAATCAATCTCATGCCAGAGATGTATGTGGCTTGGCCAAAGAGGCTCCACGATGATGCATTGTGACAAGAGTCCTCTAATCGAATGGTTTGTCGAATAGGCTCATTATATTATGATCAATCCTGTATGCTCCCAATGGCTCGCCTTTGAATTTTGAATCATGGGTAACTGACAAGGTAAAAGCCCTCATCGCCTAAGGTAGACTTAAGCCTATCTTCTTAGATAAACACCACCCAAGGTCTACAACAATTTCTTGGGCGATATAACCCATGTGTTGCTGATAAGGATCCTTCGGTCAGGTTGGGTCGGCTACCTCCTCTAACTAAGTAGACTAAGGACCGTGACAGCCCGGGATGATGAAATCATGGGATCTAGATTGGGCACGTCATCATTCCCCCAACCATCTATTTTAAGTTTTAAAGATGATAAGTTTCATAAATCTAAACTCTAAATTACAAAACTCCACATGTCGTTATATGCCATTTAGCAATCTAATGATTAGCCTTAATCAAAAGTTTTCTCTCAATATTGAGAGAGGTAATTAGCTATAGGTGCTTACGCCTATAGGAAACCTAGAAGCAGATCTGAAATCCTCGCAAAATGAGGGCGAAATCTATGGGTAGTATCTTATCTACTATTCCATCTGTCTTCTAAAAATTAAACTGGCATTCATAAATCATACTCTCTTCAATTCATTTGTTGAGAGGTCGTTGGTAAATTTTTGGAGCCCACAGATTTCTGATGACTTCGCTGGGGATATGTTTCTCTTTTCATCTTTGGCTAGTTGAATCTAAGCTATCGAAGCAACAAAATATTTAAAATTCAAAAGAAAAATGGTGATTTCAATGTGTAATAAATTCAAATTAATAATGTATGAGACTCTATGTTAAATGAATTATTTTATAGAGTATATTTTTTATACTATTATTTGTTCTGTATAGCTACATTTTGAAAGTATGTGGTAATACTTACTTAATCCCCATCTTTCACTTTTGCATAATGGATCTACAGAGCACTCCTTTCACTATCCAGCTAGGGCGTGGTACGAACATCTATTTAGCTAACATTGTCATCAACACAGGAGATGTTAGAGTGACCATTTAATTTGGTAGCTTCAATTTCTCAGCTATCATAGCTGCAACTCCGTACACTCGTCCGAGGTCATACTGAAAGGCCTCAGGTTATTGAAGCTCTTACTAGTCATGTTAACCGCCAAGAACAACCATCTAAAGAGTTCTCCAATAGAGAACTTTAATTTTAAAATGTTAGGTAAGGCCCCGTGATTAAAAGAACCATCAGTTGGCAAACTGGATCTTTAATGCCTCATGGTATAATTGCTTCATCGATTGAACTTTTGTACCGGAAAGCATGATTGAAGCTTCCTCATCGTGAAGCAAATTAACAAGGAATAAGAAGAAAAAATCCGAAATGAGGGCTTAGTAGACACCATTCAAATGACCTAGTGAACAAGCAATCTATTAGAAGAGTATTCCTATCCACATAACTTTGACAATCTAAAGTTGGAAAAAAGGAATAGCTCTATTGGTGAAGTAAAGCAGTCTTTCTGGACTCAACAATGTCAAGCTCCACCATCACAGAGGAGACAACCTGAAACACTGTCTGTTAGAATACACAATATTCTTAAACTAGCTAAGGATAAAGGCTTAATGAAAAGAAAATTTTAGAGCCTTGGGGTGATTGAAAATATAAGCTTCACCAAGGAGGTTGCCATCTCTTATGGTAACCATCATATGCTTCATTGGTGAGCATCGAGACACTGGACCACATGTTCAAAAAATCTGAAAGGTCCCAAAGGGTATATGGAGGCCAAGGCCCCGTGATGAAATCCTGAAGAATGAAAGAGGTGTGACATCTGAAACCCATATTCAGAAATCTACCTCAAAAATAACTTATTAGAAGTTGATACCTAAAAAAAGGGATATCACAGATGAAAGACATGATGGTCGACACCTTGGAGAATCCTCTAGGGGATCCCATCATCGATCAGATTCTCCCCCACAAGAAAAGGTTGACTTTGACTGCAATCCTTTAATGGAAGAAGTGTTTGTTCTATATATTGAACCAGAGATCTACTAGAAATGTCAATCAGAAATTCATGTGCAAGAAGAAGATAATGAAGAGGACACTATGGAAGTGGAAGTCATTTATATGGCCAGAGATATATGAACTTTATGCTCACCATCAAAAACGGATCGGGAACCAACCTAAATTGATGTTTATGAAGGAGAATCTTCACAGAAGCAAATAGAAGATAGATCTTCAATCTCTACTAAGGAGAAAGAAGAAGAAGATTAAAATAAGAAAGAGATCATGCGTGTTGAAGCTGTTTATATGGTTGAATAAGGAAATGATCAGCTTGGTACACACTTTTATAATCAACGTCATCATTCAGGCCAAACAATAACTGTCCCTGTAAATGCATAAAGAAAAGGATAGTCAAGCTCTTCCTTTAAAGATGAGTAGAGAGTAGAACAACAATAAGAAATAGAGGAGGAAGAAGAGCCTGTACTTATTGATCCGTGACACTAGAAAATGATCAAATGGAAGTCAAAGATAAGAAATTGCAGCACCAAGATGAATGACATGATGGTACAAATGAATATCATGATGGATATGTTGCAGAAGAATATCACATCAACTGTAGCACCTGTTTTGTCTGCTAATCAATAGGTAGCTAATAATACAACTTATATACCACTAGTCACTCTAGTACCTCAAGCTCCTACAATAGATGCTACACCTAAAGCAAAGAATAAAGTTAACCAACTACCTCTTCACCTGAAAATTCAAAATATGACTAGACATCGAACGAATATTTGCTTAGCTAGAAATAATAATTAATGAAAAGATAAAGGCTTATAGCTTCGTAAGGTGAAAAGTTGGTGAGGGTCACGCCTTACCCGCCTAAATATGATCAAGTGTCGTACGAAAGGTTACTCTCATACTTGAAAGGTTACTCAATGCTAAAATTTAATACTTTGGGCTTGGTAACCTAAAGCAACATCTAGCCCAATTTAAGACTACTTGTGTAACATGAGGGAATGATGTGCTACTTTTTTCGTATTAGGACCTCACCGCTTTTGAGTGGTATGCAAAATTTTTAAATAATTCGATTAAAACCTTTACTGAGTTAGAGACAATATTCGTGAAGAGGTTCACAGTGCAACCAAGAAAATAACAATCACTGACTTGCCTTGCTGAAGAGGAAAAAAGATGAGTCAATGACAAAATTCGTAAGTCATTGGCATAACCTAAGTATGAAATGTGAGCAACAAATGGAAGAAGAACATGTGATCCAATTGCTAATGGGCAATATGGAAGATAAAATGGCACCATTTTATGTGTGACGTCAATTACAACATTCCAAGTTTTGCTCGATAGGGTGGCCAAATTTAAATAGCTAAATCGCCCTAAGTCTGAAATCTACACAGATAAAGGAATGAGAAACAAACCTTCAGACTCAAGAAGAAATGAAGCCCATGCCGCTTCCTATAACTCAAGTGGTGAAAAGCGCATGGTATATAATGTGGATAAAGGAAAACAATTAATGTATAATGATGATATGGGAAAGAAGCCTGTCTATTCTAATTCACAGCCAAAATTAGTATTGGGAGGCAATGATAAACCTCATACTTTTCTAAGTGTTGGAGAGCATATAAAATAAGCAACAAGAGATGATGAGCAAATGAGACCATCTCTTAAAGAAAAGATGAACAAAGAATATTCCTTTAGAAGATACAGTGTGGCTAAATTATTTCGGCAAGCAGTCAAAGTCGGTCTACAATTACCAGAAATTAAAAGGCTTGAAGAAGCTGATCAAGTCAATAATCCAAATTACTATCCCTATCATCAGATGATCGGTCATCCTATTAAAGATGGTTATGTCTTCAAAGATTGGCTAGAAAGGAAGTATCAATGAGGTGAATTTACATTATCCGATAGCATTCTAGTCAACCTAAAAGGGAGTCTACAAGGATGATTACATCCTCTTTCATATCATCCATTAAATAAAGAAGGAGAAATGAGATTGAGAAATGGAAAATAGTAGTCTCCAAAAGACCATGAAAATGTTGAAGCGGTTAAAAACATCCCTAGTGTTAAGTGAAAATCGCCACTTGAAGCTATATTGGACTTAAAAGAGATGCCTAAACTAAGTATTTGGGCTTCTCAATGGCATTTTGATAAGCCTACTTTATCACAGCACGAGGAAGAATCTACTAAACCTATGTCTCATAAATTAAAGAAGCTGGCTAAGAAAAAGAAGATAAAAAAAAAGACAATAATTCAAAAGATTATTAACAATTTAAGGGAGTATCACCAGCCGGTAAGACAACCATTTATGCTTGCGATTTATGCCTAAACAGATATTGAATTGATGAAGAAGATAATGGTGATTCTTGTCTAGTAGAGACATGGCAAATCATTTATTTGATATTAGATGTTTTTCAGCATCAATTACTCCAAAATGACAATGGTAGTCAGACAGACTCGACCAACCCATGAAAATTCTTATCAGGAAAACAAGAATAGCCTGAGGACTTAATGTCTAAATTTTGTTTAATGACTCAATGAGAAGATAATAGTTCATATGAAAATTTATGTTTTCTGAGAGGAGTTTGACTCATCAATATCATCCCTCAAGATTTTAAAGAAATCACTCAACTAGATGTCTATAATATTGAAGAATTGATGACATTCTATGTGTCACCATTGAGTGAGTGTGGTGGGACAGGAACTCTATTCAACAAATTTGAAGAGTCTTGGCCTTATAGTTTTAATCGACCTCAACATAAAAATTTTTGATGAGATAGTGCCAACTAGAATACCAATATACTATCCACAGAAGTTGCGAAGAATGATGCATAAGATTCAAATTCATATTGGAACTACTAATCATAGAACTGAAATCTTTAAAAAGATGTGGAGCCGAAGAAGTCCTCAAGCATCACGAAGAAGTGATAAGTTTATCACTAAAGGTCTTGGGTTTATCTGCAAATCTCATCAAACTAAAGTTTGTTATAATATAATAGAGGCTGAGATCAAAAGTAATAGCGACGAAGAAGATGATCTTCATGAAATTCTTCTTAAAAATGATGTAGAAGTAGAAGCCAAGCCTGAGCTAGAAGAACTCAAAGATGGTGGACAAACAACTATTTTGGATGAACTCAAAGAAATTAACTTAGGAGTTGAGGATGATCCCTGTCCAACTTTTGTTAGTGCCCTTCTACCTGATGAGAAAGTTGAAGAGCTAAAAATGTAACTTTGTGAATTGAGATTGCTTTGCTTGGACATATTCTGAAATGTTAGGCTTATCCTCTGATGAACCAGTTTATAAACTTGCCATTAAACCGATGCATATTAAGCAAGCTCCTACGAATGAGATTGGAGATTGAAGAATATGTAATTGCAAAATTAAGAAGTCATCAAGTAGCTTCATCCAGAAAAGTATGCAGATTGGATAGCCAATATTATCCCAATTAGGAAGAAGAGCGGTCAAATCTTTGTCTACATTAACTTCTGGGACCTAAATAAGAAGTGCCCAAAAGATGACTTTCTGCCTCCAATATCAGAACTACTAGTGGACAACTTCCAACTACAATATGTTATAATTCATGGACAAATCATTGAGATAACCATATCAAGATGGCTCTTGAAGATGAGAAGCACACATCATTTAGGATGCCAATTAGTATATATTGCTACACAGTCATGCCCTTCGGATTGAAAAATGCTGGAGCTACAAACTAAAGAGCCATGAGGCAAATTTTTGATGAGTTGATTAACCAGAAGGTGGAATGTTCTGTTGACAATTTGGTGGTGAAAAGTTTAAATCATGAAAATCACTTTGAAGAATTGAGAATTGTACTAGAGAGATTCAAAAAATATGATCTTAAGATGAATCCTCTAAAATGTGCATTCGATCTCCAAAAAATTCCTTGGGTATATTGTATGCCACAAAGAAATTAAAATCGACCCCACTAAAATCAAGACAATTGTGAAGATGCCTCCACCGAAGAGTTTGAGTTAGCTCCATTCTTTATAAGGACAGTTTGCATTCATTCATTGATTTCTATCAAACCTATCAGGATGCTGTCAACCATTTGTAAAGTAGATGAAGAAGTATGCTCTATTCAAATGGGACAAGGAGTGCCAAGAAGCCTTCAATAACATTAAAAGTTAATTATTAAATCTATCTATCCTTGCAATGCCTACTCCTGGGAAGCCCCTCATTCTATGCATAGCTATATTAGAAGGGTCCCTTAGAGCATTATTGACACAACACAATGAAGAAAGCAAAGAAAATACTCTTTATTATATCAATCGAAGATTAATAGGAGCAGAAATGAGATACTCTCTGATAGAGAAACACTGTTTGGCATTGATCTTTGTAGTCTAAAAACTCTGTCATTATATATTATCTCATAAAATTAATCTCCTCTCAAGGATCGATCTGCTGAAATACTTGATGACAAGACCAGCATTAATAGGTCGCTTGGCAAGATGGGCAGTATTGCTTTTACAATTTGATATCACATACATTTCATAAAAAGTGATGAAAGGCCAAGTCTTAGCAGATTTTCTTGTTGCACATCCCATCCCTGTGGACTCTTCTCTTAACAACATTTTTCTTGATGAGCAAGTTATGCTCATTCATGAAAGAGAGAAATCACAAATTTAAGAAATGTACTTTGATGGAGCCTCATCGATCAAACAAATTCAACCTCCAAATCTCCCAAAGGCAAGAGTAGAATCGACATCATCTTCATAACAGAAAGAGGGATAATCGATCATATGGACCAGACAAGAACTAATAATGAAGTCGAGTATGAAGCATTAGCGTGTCTTGAAGAAGCTATCTTCATAGGCATCAAAACTTGCATATTTTTGCTTCTCTTATTATAAATCAAGTACTTGGCATCTATAAAATCAACAAGCTTGAGTTAGTTTTCTATAAAATCAACAATTATCTAACATGAGTCTCTCGATGAGAATAGCAAAGATTGCTTAAAAAATTAGCTAAGAAATGGAAGTATAAATGGTGATTATGTCATGATTGGGATATTCACTGATGAATTCTAGAGCAAAGTACCAATCCTCAAGATGGGTTATCAAATTGACCCGGATGTGACTGTTCTCATACTCCTCAAAATCAACAAAAGGTATACTAAGAGCTAGAATGACATTACTAAAAGTATGGGAAGCTTTAAAGAAGATCCACATGATTGGAGGCAACCTTCCATTAACTACTTTAAAGAAGGCAGATTACCAAATAATAAATCACTAGCAACCCAAATCAAGAAGAGAATGTTGCGCTATGCTTTTGTCAATAACACTTTATATCATAGATCCTTTGAACAAATGTGACTATGATGCCTAAATGCAGATGAAGCTAGAAAAGTAATGGTTGAAATTCATGAAGACTTTATGGTATACATTAGTCAGGTCCCAAGATGGCAAGAAAGATCAAAAGGATAGGCTATTATTGACCATCTATGGTCAGAGACTATATCAATCATGCTAAGAGGTGTCATGAATGCTAGGTACATGGGAATATAATCCATCAACCTCCAAATCTACTACACCCACAATAGCATCCATTCAATGTCAGATGAAATTGACCAAATCAATCGCCATTAGTTGGACATTCATCCTAGCAATGAATCGATTATTTCTCTAAGTGTGAAGCTACCCCATTTAAAGAAGTTACTAGATCGAGTGATCAACTTCTTCATGCATAATGTATATAGATTTGGTCAGTCGAATATTTTGATAGTGACACAACTTTCAAAAGTATAAAGATTTATAGATTCATCGATCAACACAAAATTAATTGGTGAATTTTAATATAATCCAAGAGCAAATGATTTGGCGGAGGCCTTCAACAAGACATTAGTCAAGATGCTCAAGAAGATCCTTACTAAAAATAAGAGAGAATGACATACTAAACTAATAGAGGCACTATGGGCATATCGAACTACCTACAAGACGCCGACTAAAGTCACTCTCTATTCGTTAGTATTTGGAACTTAAGCGGTTCTTTCACTCGAAGTTGAGTTGCCTTCACTTCAAGTAGCCATCCAATACAATCTAATTGAAGATCAAAATGCTCATTTGAGAATGGAGGAACTCGCTAGATGAAGTTAAATTGCAATCTCATCAAAATATGAAAGTTTACCGAGCAAAGATATCCGTGGTTTTTTGACCATATAATGGCCTGAACATTCCAAAAAGGAGAATTGGTCTTGGTGCTAAAAAGACCAATTATTCCTAATCAAAAGATTGGTGGCAAATTTGAGCTTAATTGGGAGGGCCATTTTTTCATTGAAAAAGTGTACCAAGAAGGGGCATACCAACTCATTGACATAAAGGGTGAAAGACCAATGCGGCCAATTAATGGTCGATACCTGAAAAAGTATTATACATGGTAAATATATTCTCAATGTACAATAAAAATTCCCCTGTAACACAGGGGGCATTATTTTAGTATATCTATTTAGGTCGACATCGTGTTTCATGCCGAGATCCTAAATAAATATACTCACTCAAGATGAAAAAACTTCCTTGTGAAAATTCCTCTATTACATAGGGGGCATTTTTAGATTTTTATACATAGATGAAATCAATGTTACATGTTAAAACCTCTTATGAGTATATCAACTCAAATATTGATGTATTTGAGTAATTTTATCTTGAAAGTTCTTCTAAATGTGAATTCTCCTACAAGAGATGATATTTTAATTTATGTTAAGTTTATTTGAGTTGACATCATGCTATAAGATGAGATCCTCGAATATATTCTGATTCGTTAACATTTTATGCAAAATTCCGAATATACCCATAATTATTATTAAGTTGTAGGTTCTTACATGAACAAAACTAATCTATTTCTACACATGAAGACCCATAAATATCAAAAGTTTATCTCCTAGATTTGTCAAATCAAGTTAAGAACTTCCAATTTTGGAAGCTTCAACAATCATAAAACATCAACAAGCCTAAGAAAGCGCTAAGCCTAAAAGAGTTCTTCACTCCACGGGCCTGGATGATAAAATCACCAACCCATCAAAGCCTAAAGACTTGAGTAGTTCTAAAGGTCAAACTCAACAAGCTCAAAATGAGTTGTCGACGCTCCTCACTCAACAAGCCATAAGAAAAGTGTGAAAGAGCCCCTCTCAATGTTGATGAATTGTTCAATCTCAAACCGAATCTTCCTTAGTGATTACAAGCAACCCAAGAGATCTTTCTACTTGATTGATAGAATAACTGAGAAACTCCTGAGTTTCAAATCCTATATTCAATGTGATGTTATAATCCATTTCTAATCTAATTAGGCTCAAAACATATATCAAAGTTGATTTTCTTATCAAATCCACCAAAGATAAAAAGCACAAAGTAATAGAGGAATGCTAATGTCCACTAATACAATAAGATAATACATGATTGATGGAAAGAGAAAAAAAGTACATTATGGGAGCCTAGATTGTAGCTCCTAAAGCTATGATGAATAAACTGCTAAACATTGATGCTCACTCACCAATAAGTAAAGCATCAATAGCTTTGGTCATAAAACACACCTACCATAGCCTGATGCCTTCATTCTGAGCCTCTTGTCCCTCGAAGCTCCATCCCTGTAGTTCATCTAACTGTAAGAAGCATCTATTGAACACTGACGGTCATGTCGTAGAGCCTCAGCACTCTCCTCAAACTCATCATATGTTAGGTCAGCCGCCTCACTACGAAGCCTGACCTGCTTTTGAAGCTCTGCCAGTAAAGTGTCAGATCGGACAATGCTGAGCAATCTTATCCGGTGGATCAAAACTGTACATCTCTACAGAGTCTCGATACCTAAGAACCCGCCTCCCAAGCCATGAGCTAGAATATCCAAAATAGTGTTTGCATATGATGTGAAGCTGTCTAGTGACTCTGGTGAGTCTAGAGTAAGCCTAGAAATCACATCCCTAAAAAACACCAAGCTGCAATCCTGCATGCCCCTATCACATGGATCTGGTGTACATGAATATCGATGGTAGATCTTGGGCTCATAACCTACATCAGGCACTACAGGGAATAAATGCAAATAATCAGCATAAAGCAGAGCAGTAAATATAAAGAAGTACAACTAATGAACAAAGAGAAGAAGAAAGTACCTAAACATGACAAATCTGACTGAACTGGTGTGTCATAAGTGGCATAGTCCTCACTTACCTTCACTATCTGATAAGCTTCAGAGCTATATGTTGGTTCAGTAGAAGCCCCACTAGGTACGAGATCTCTCACCTCTCTCCCTGATAATGGATGAGTAAGGCTCAAGGGAAGAAGGCTCCAAGGAGTAGAAAAATCTGAAGCGTAATATCAAAGGCGTGCACTAGAGGCTCAACCCTAATGTCCTCAAGGCATATCTAGTACTATGACACCGTGGAACCTCATAGAGTTAGAAGTCATCGGAAGTGGACTCATGGCACAATGGCTCAACATGCTCAGAGGTTTACTACACCACGTCACGAGTGGTGAAGAAATCTCGGTAGCTAGAGCAAAATCCCTAGCTCGACTCGCTATGAGGAGTGTATCCTCACCGACCGCTCATCAATAGGTGCATCTCACATGAATCAAATTAGAATATCGATACATAATATATTTTAATGATATGATAAAAAAAGATGATAGAAGTACTAAAAGAGAGTACGATATTGATTATACCTATAGCGCTGCTATCTCCTATCAGTAGTGAGCGACAATGGGTCCTATGACCTCAAGGAACTCCCAATGACCTCACTATATGCTCATCTCTCTTCACGCATACCCAGAAAGGACCAAAAGATGAGATGAGTATAGTTGACCCCTAGTGGCTCTGCAGAGGAGCTACCTGAAAATGAGAGCTAGTACTAAGACTTAATAAATATAGCCAAACAACTGAAGTAGTAAAGTAATGTGTCTCAAGGGGAATCGTCCTGATCTTCCTAATATCCACTACACCAGGGATGAATGACCTATCATCATGAGTAGTCGACTGGAAGAAACCAAACTGCCATGCAACTCGATTAGGTTGGTAGCCCTTTATAATAATTGACTGCCCAAATCGATAACATAACCATCCTGGATATTTCGCTACTCTCAATGTTCGGCTGCCATGAAGCAATGAATATCTGTCATTCGCTTCAAGACTGTCAAAAAGATCAACCACTATCAAGTCAGATGGTAAACCAAATATATCTGGTTGGTGAACTAATAAAAATTGTTCTCTAACCAAATGCAGAGAAAAGAAGAACATGCAAATCCACTCCATCTCCAAAGTAGATGATGCTCAGTATAACTACAAGACAGTAGGATATCCTCACTTTGAAAAGAATGTTGGAAACTCGAAATAAGCAAAGGCACCATGTTTGTGGAGGTGAACCCAAGCATATAAGTACTGCCAAGGTAGAGTCAAATCTAGTAACTCTAGAGAATCCACCCCGAAAATCACCCCCAATATCTTGTAAATTTTGGCTAACACTACTAGAGCTAAAGAAACTCGCTCACCTCGAGAAATTCTGCTGGCTACTAACAATGCACATGGACGAACTGATCCCTCTATAGTGGGAAGTACAAAATTGCAAAGCCATGTCACGATAAATCCTGCTAAGAGTAAATCCTCGCTCAATCCCTATATAGCTGGAGAAGTCTTTCCTACTGGTAAAGTAGGCTCTATAGTCTCCTCAGATAAGTAACTGCCATCAGACACACCCAATCGAAAAGGGTCATGTAGTGCTATAGTCTCCTCAGATAGAGCATAATCCTGTAAGAAGCTCTGAAACCATGCACTCACAAGCAGTGCAGCTCGTGATCATCTAGAAAGTCCTGATGCCCTGAAAGTCTAGTAATAATGGTTCAGAAGATCATTATAAAAAGAAGGCTTTAGCTAGCCTACCTCATCGATCACAATCATCTAAAGGTTTCCTACGAAATAACTTCATCGTGGAATGACTCTATAAGTCCCAAAGGGTAATCACAACCTCTAGGACAATCTAGTAAGTGTTACTATTAGTATCCCAGAAGTCTGTTACTTCACGAGCCCAAGAAGAAGGCATACCTCCAAAATCAAATAAAGACACATATACTGCCTCATAAACGTCGGTTGTCTATAAAGTATCTCTATGAGTTTGCAAGACACACCTAGCCCATGTGACGTATCCATGTGGAAGACTAGGAATCCTGCCAATGGAGGAATCTCGAAGCAGGTTTAATAAGCCCAGCTGTAATTGACAGTGGCCTAGAAGTCTAGACTATCTCGTCTGCTCAATGCTGTCAGAAGCAAGCTGTAAAATATCATAATATTCAGAACTCACCTGAGTTACTGTGCTATCCAGAAGATTGTAGTCCCTGCATTTCAGCTTAATGGTAGCCACCCAATTTGCAAGATCCTCAAAGGCAAAAGAATATGAAGTACAATCAAGAAACATGGAAGAGCATGCAAAGAAACCCTAGTAAAATCATCCTCCTCAACATATCGAGTGCTCATCCTGATATCGCATCTCCACGGGATCGTGTTCCGCCACCAAATAGCCTCCTCACTAGGCTCAACATATGATAGATCATCAGGTCTTCTCCAACTGAATATTTCATAGCAAGTAATTAGAGAAATGACACATAAGAATTCAAGTCATAGCATAACAAAGCATAAAACAAAAAATGGAGTTATACTAAGAAGCAGTAAAAAGAAAGGGACCAAAAAAAGAGAGAGAAAAGAAAATCAATAAGGTCAACCAGTTTTCAACAAATGTGACTCACTGAATCATTTGTTGGGGGAATTTGTTGACCTATATATGTTCCATGTCAAATAAGCATAAGTCGAATTGAATTTGATGCACTAATGCAAAAAATTGTACATATGTCACCAAAATTAGTCCAAATGACCTCCAATCGATGAACTGACTTCTCCATTGTATTTAGAACATCAAAATTGGTCAAAATATAAATGTTGCATAATCTAAAGATCAACCGATGAAGCGATCGAGCTATCAATGTGCCGACACGCATATTGGAGTCATGAAGCTACAATAATATTCAAATGATCTTCATTTATAAAATTGATTATGGTGTTAGCTTCAAAACATCAAAAACTACTAAATGAGACTATCTACGCTCAATTCAGATGAGTCTGTGCAAATGTTGAATGATCGGAAGTGACATCACATAAATTGAGGCTGAAATACATTGGACGTCATCAAAATCAGCCCAAATGACTCTGATTGATGAACAAACTTTATCATTGTGTTTAGAACATCAAAATTGGTCAAAAATGTAAATATTGAATAATCTAAAGATCAACAATTTATCGAAATATCAATATGCCAATGCAATATCGAGGGAAGATGTCCAAATAATCACTATTCACAAAATTGATTATGTCGTTAGCTTCAAAATATCAAAATATATGAAGTAAGACTAGTTGCACTCAATTCGGATAAGTTTGCATGAAAATTGAGCCATCAGAAGTGATAACACGCATTTTGAGCTAAAATTGACCCAATTTTATGCCGACTTTAACCAAACGGCCTCTGATTGTGAAACAGATTGTACTGTTACATTTAGAATATCAAAATAACCTTGAATTGATATATATATTAAGTATCTAATCATGTCATCATAAAATTCACATTAAAGTTAATTAAACACTTAAAAAATCAATTTAAAAAAGCCTATTTTACTAATTAACCCCAACAACAACCGACCTCTCTTATGTCTCAATCACATGCAAGCCCCTCTAATTTCCTCATTTAATCAAACTCTGATCTCTTTCTTTCACGTATGGATCAGTCAAGCCATCAGATGATCTTTCATCTTCCTTCATACACTGATTCTCAACTGTTTTCTCCTTTCTTTCTGATTTCTCCCTTCATCTTCTCAAATTAAGCTTTCCTTTCTTCATTTTTTTTTCCTTCAATTAAAATTTTCTTCTTTATTTATTTAATCCAAATTTCTTTCCATTTTAATCTCTTTATTCTCCTCATTTCAATTGAATTTCTTTTCTCATTCAAATATTCTTCTCTTTTCTTAAATTTCTTCCTCATTTCCCTTTCTCAATCCACCTTGATTTCTTTTCACCCAAAACATCATCTTCCTCTCTTCTTCCTCGCTTCCTCCTCTAATTAAGCGCACGATCATTGAATTTCCCTTCCTATTCCTTTTGCCACAGCTGAAGAAGAACACCATCATTAGGCGAGTTCTTCTCTTGGTTGTCGACATCTCCTTTCTGTCTCTTTTTGACCTTTTCTTTTATCACAACCAGAGAGGAACAACATCATTAGATGGGTTCTTCTCTTGGTTTCTAGCATCTCCCTCTTCGTCTCTTTGCCAATCATTACAGTGCGCAGAAAAATAAGTCTAAACATGTGTGATGTGAATGTGAAAGTATATACATTGTGCTTATGTTTCTTTGTAGGTTTGAAGGCCTCGTCATGCTCATTAGGGGGTGACGAGATGAAAATCGACTGCGGTGTCACAAGACACCGCTCACTACGCCCATTAGGGCATACCGAGTAAGCAAAATAAATTGTTAGATGTCGCTCCCCTAACCGAAATGCTGCCAAAATTTCATCAAATCTTTGGACTTAGAAAAAAATGGAGGAATCAAAAAAGAAACTGGCTTAAGAGTGCTAAACAAAGAAATCTAAAGCTAAATTTAAATTAAAAAGAATCAAATAAGAAAAAAGAGGGGAGGCAAAAGGACATACAATGGGCACAAAAGTAAAACACTAAATCAAAGAAAAAAGAGGTGAAAAATAATTACAAGATTTATCTAAACAGAGTTGAAAGCCCACTGAAAGAAATTAACCTTCTCTTTCAAGAACTCTAACTCCTTAAACAAATGGAATGAAATATAAGGCCCTCTCTTAGCCTTATTTATAGAGATTGGAGGGAGTAATGAAGGGCCCACTCTTACAAAAAAAATTAAGTAAGTGAGTCCATGTTCTCAAAAATTTCTCAAACAAAAAAGGGAGGGAGAACTAAACAAGTTTTGACTAAGATAGGGGGAGTTAAATGTTAAATTCATAAAGGGAATTATAACAAAACTTGAAGTCCAGTCATTCACTGAATATGAAACCTAATGAGGAGTTAGGGAAATTGGAGTTGATGCTTGTTTATGTGAATAGAGCCTTTTATTGAATACTCAAAGTATTAAATTCACAAGCAAGTGATCATAAAACTAATTGAACAATTGTAAATTAGAGGATATCGAAAGAAGTAGGAATCTTGATTGAGCATCAATTCAAAGCATGAGAGAGTCTGTTGGAATTAAGATATACTCTTCAAATATACTCAAATAAATTGAAAAAAATTAAAGAATTCATCAGAGATTTTCCATGAGATCGAATGATTGCTTATAAGCATAAGCGATGAATCCTTAGAAAATGTTTAAAGTATACTCATCGCCTTATCAAATACTCAAATTAGAGCAAAGAGAAATTGAGTATAGTTGGTGATGAATTTGAGAATTGTCATAAGCGAGAGTCTACTGAATATTCAAATAGTAATCAACTTAGAATTGATTAAATATTAATCTGAATAAAATCTAATAAGATATTATATCAAGCTACTACTCCACTAAATTTGCAACACATTGTACAAGTGATTCTAATCTCAAATCGGAGGGGATACTTTCATCAAAATGCGATTCTAATCTCAAATCAAACTAACTCAAATTAAGTATCAATCTAAAAATGTTTAAATTAAATTGACCTCTAAAAATTTAAAACTCCATTCAATCCACCTTCCATAATTATTTGTCGGAGGTGACAAATTAAGAAAATTCTAGCTCATAAAGGAGCTGATTCAAATCAAGTATTATGCTATGTTCACTCTCAATCAATCTCATGCCGATGATGTGACCCGTGTCCTCACAGGCGCAGGCTTCATGATGAAGTGTGACTGTGAGTCCTCGATCATGGTTTGGCCAGTAGGCTCCATATATTATGATCACGACCGTAGCCCGTATGCTTCCCAATAGCTCTGCCTTTTGAGTTGTGAATCATAAGATACACCTGATAGGGCAAAAAGCCCTCTGTCAGCTAAGATAGACTTAAGCCTGTCTTCTTAGATAAACAACACCCTATGTGTATAAGGATTTCTTGGACGACGTAACCCATGTGTTGCTGATAAGGATCCTTTAGTCAGGTTGGGTCGACTACCTCCTCTAACTATGTAGATTAGAGACTGTGATAGCCCGGGATGACGGAACCATGAGATCTAGATTAAGCACGTCATCATTCTCCCAACCATCCGCTTTAAGTTTAAAAGATGATAAGTTTCATAAATCTAAACTCTAAATTACAAAACTCCACATGCTGCTACTATATTCTATGCATTTAGCTATTTGACGACTAGCCTTAATCGAAAGTTCTCTCTCAGCATTGGGAGGTGTAATTAACTATAGGTGCTTGGCTTATAGGAAACATGGAACCAGATCTAAAGTCCTCGCAAAATGAGGGTGAAATCTCTGGGTAGTGTCTTATGTACTATTCCATTGGCCTTCTAAAAATTACACTGACATTTATAAATCATACTCTCTTCAATTCTTTTGTCGAGAGGTTGGCGGCAAATTTTCGGAGCCCACAGGTTAATTTAGCTTAACATGACTCTAGTAACTAGTTGGTTGTAGAAAGAATGTTTTTTATTTTTCTACACTATGTTTCATAATATTCAGCACATAAAGACATTTTAGTCTTTCCGCACAAACAGCTGCAGCGCAGCAGATTCTGAACTGAGTTTTCTAAATAAAATCATAGCTTCAGTGACAGCAACTTCCTACCACCAGCTTCTTCTGCAATAGCATCATAGCTGCTTCTAAAATAGGTGCACCTATCCTAAATGGGCCCTTAGTATGGATCACCACTTTGTAATAAATTGTATGAATTAAACAAAATTCTTGACATCAAGCAAACATCATACTAGTGTTGTAAGGTCTTCGCCGACTCATTGAGCATCATATCATTTTTGAAAAGTTTGAATACTCCTACTTAAAATAAGGAAGGAGTTTAATTATATAAAAATAGGAGATATTATTGTCAACTATTTTTTTTGCATTTATTCAAGATTATACACTTATTAATCCTATTAATATGTACTCCAAAACTTCAATCTAATAGCACGAACATAAATATGCAAACTTTAAAGGTCATGTTGAAATAATAAATGAGGCATAACAATCTTTGGTAACTCAGACGCTTATAATACAATATATGACCTAAAAGATAGCAATACAAATATTTTAAAGACAATGACATATTACACTATAATTTAAGTTATGCATAATGAGACAACATTTAAATTTTACAAAGTAGATTCACATTTTAAAACAAAAAAAAAAAATTTCTTTCATTAGTTGCAAATCTTAATAGGTAGCAAAAAGATGTGATATTCTTTTATTAGTGAAGACTAAGTAACCCACCCACTAATTACAAGGACATGGTATACTTGGTGGTATGTTTTCACAATTATCACAATTCGGGGTGTTAGGTGGAAGTTGGATAGGTGGAATATGGGGCGTGTAGTTCACAGCAGTTGGTCCACCAGAGGTAAGCTCACCCTTTGGCTTTCTTGCACTAAGATTCACCTTGAATATAATTTTACAAACACCTCCTGAAAATCATATAGATAATTTATATTAATTTTTTCAGTTTGAATAAAATTATATTACTAACAATTGAGATATTGAGTCCTCATGAAAGATAGTGATGATGATGATAATGATGATGATGACGATGAAAAGAATGAGAATATGTTCACAAAATGTACATATAGCAATGTGTATTATTTGTTAATAATATACTACCTTAATTTATTTTTGATATACTCATAAAAAATACTTAACTTATTCCTATATTGATTAGCTCTACTAAAAATACACTCAATGACTTCAGAGGATATGAACACTCATAAAAGTTATTTCGTTACTTTATTAAAGATAATTTTTATATTGTAATTAATTTTGACTTATATGATTATTTAAATTGTCTCTGATTGTTTATAAAATTAGAGTAAGTAGATTTAAAAATTATCTTGAATTTTTTTTTAAAATTAAGAAGTTATTTTTTAGGTTATCAAACTTAAATAGGTATGGTAATAAAAAAATTTATTTTTATCACATGAGTTTATAAAAAGTTGCAAGAAATTTATAGCCAAATAGAATTATAGTACCTCTATAAATATTGGCATATTATAACTCAGTTTAGATATATTAAGTTCTCTTGTTACTCTATATAAACCATGGAAAATACGGTAATCAAATATAAAGTACAATTAAGCTATTTTGGCTTAAAATTTTATTTTAAATAATAAAAAAATTTCTGATATTTTATAAATTTTTAATAAGAGCAACTACAGAAGACAAACTCTTGATACAATAGCTAAATTGAAATGCACACTTGATAATTTTTTTTAAAAAAATGAGCAAAAATGTCATTTGAGATACGTTCTACGGCCATAGTTTGGATCCAATATTCATAAACATAATACACAACATCTTCGGATTTATTAAATACAGATTTATTGTGGCTCATACAAGTATAATAAAGATCATGAGGGATCGGAACTTCTCTCTCCGATCTCCCATGAAGTAAAATTAATAAAAGAAGGAGAAGAAGATTTATTCATTAACTCACTTATTGACATTTGCAAAGTATCATCACCTATTGCTGCAGAATCCATAGTATGCTGGATGAGGAGGAGGTGGAGGAAGAGGAGGAGAAAGATAATGACAAGGTTGATGGGATTAGCCTTGCAATTACTCCGTCATTTTTTGAAGTTTTAGAACTGATAACATACCGTGATCATTTATATAGAAATTGTCCATGCAGAGGAAATAAATTATTTGACAGCATTAACATATTTTCAACATCATTAACTGTTATGTTGTACGCCAAAAAATAAAATAAAATAACGCGTTTTTAATCTATAGTCATTCAACTACTACCATTTAACTCTTTGTATTTTCTTTGCATTTCACACGGCTGCAAAGAAAAGTATAAAAAAAGGACGTACAGACTTTTCGAGTCTGAAATCAAAGAATAATATTAATATCTTAAATAAGTTTCCTACATCATTATGGTCAACATTAGTTTTCTCCTATTTGTCCGTGTGGTTAATTAAAAGTAATCTCGCCCAAATTTTTAATGTTATCAACATAAAATAAGAGATCTATAATAATCTCGCCCAAATTTCTTCCTCCACAAAAGAAAAATGGAGGAAGACTTTGAGCCTTTTGTCAAAAGGAGTCTGAAAACAAATACTTCTCCAAGGCATGAATGGGTTTCAGTTTATAATAAAGCTGAAATTTGTTTGACGAAATCTCAATCCAAAATTGATCTTTCGATTCACCAAAATTCAATTTTGCTATTGGTAATACCACTATACCAGTTGTTATGCCCTCCTTAGACGCAATAAACACGTGATAGAGGAAGAAAATTCTCTCGTTGTCATCGATAATTCCAGTTTGGATAAAGCTAAAGTTTATTCTACGAAATCTCGATCCAATATGGAATTTTCAATTCTTCAAAATGGAATTTTGTTACTGCTAATGGCAGTTGTTCTCTCTCGTTTTTCGTAAAGCAAATGCATGTTATTGGAATTAATTTAAGCATGAACACAGTCAAAAAATAATGGACTAACATCACAAATATGCTAAAATTTTAAATTAGGCTTAATTAGAAGCTTAATTAGCTAATTAAGCACGAAAAAAAATTTAAAAGCCCGCTCAACGAAAGCAACTCGCAGCTCTATATTAAAAATCGAAAGCCCCTCTCATGATTTTTTATTTTTCCTTCGCTACCTTCAGCCCTTCTATCGTCATGCACCGCCGAGCTGCCGCAAAGGAGAAGGTTGCCGCCGGAGACCGCACATTTCATAATTTTTTGTCTACTGATTTAGGTATTTTTAACCTTAAATGCAAAATTTTTGTTAGATCTCGTTATATATGGTTTTATTTTGTATGATGAGCTTATTTAGTTTTATTTTTAGGGTAGATTGAGATTATAGTACCTTTGTTTAATTAGATTTGTGTATTTTATGAATGCATATGAGATTTAGGGCTATGTTAGGGTTTTATTATTATTATTTAGAGGTTATAATTATTCTTATTGAATATGTAAGTTTAGTTGTGAAGAAATATTGATATGGGATTTGCAAAATAAATTTATTGAGTTTTCAAAATAATTTTGTGAATGCATATGAGATTTAGGGTTTATGTTAGGATTTTTTTTATTATTTGGAGGTTATAATTATTCTTATTGAATATGTAAGTTTAGTTGTTAAGAAATATTGATATGGGATTTGCAAAATAAATTTATTGAGTTTACAAAATAATTCCAAGTCAAATGTAAAAGTATTCATTCTCCTGAATTGAATTTTTTCTTTGACCAGGTGAGATAAAAGATTCTTGGTGTTGTGTTGTTGTTAGTTAAAAATGAGTTTAGATACTGTCTGCATAGTTCTATATTATGCCGGTGAACTCAATGTAAGTGGTGATTTCATTACTACTTATATCAGTGAGAAAAATCACCCAATCTAGATCCATGGTGGATTAACTTCATGGAGTTAGATAAGCAATTATGAGATCATTGAAGTTAGATCCAACAAAGTTTTGTGTTTCTGTGCCATTTTCCTATTGGTGTTGATTTACAACTCATATTATTGATTATGAAGTCTGTGAGTCTGTAATCAATGTAGCATGCTTGCAGCCTATTGTAATTTATATTAAAGTTGAGAAACTATCGTACAAAGAAAGAGAGGTGGACAATATTGAAGAGTATCAGAGAGCTCTAATTAGTAATAAGTACATCACACTAGCTTCTCAACTAACTACTCAAGTGGAAGCATATAGGTCTGCATCAACAGAACATGCTTATTTTGTTGGGATAAATTCTAGTTTTATGGGTGACCCTGAAGGTGATCACATAAATTCACTATCTTTTGAAGATGATAGATATGAAATTATGCCCACTGCAACAAGTAGTGATACTGGTGACGAGGATGATAGTGATGCAGAGTAACTTGCTTTAATGGTCATGAACTATCTTCGTGGTCGAGACCTAATTAGGGACTACTCAGTTATAATAAGTCATATTGAAGAGCACTTGTTATCTAATAATGAGTATATGCATAGTGGTCAAATAGCTAAAGAGAGAATGAGGAGCTTACATTTGATGGGTCGTCAGATGAATCAACTTTTGAACAAGAAAATTGCATTCCAGATGAACTGCTAGAAGGTATGTGCTTTCATGATAAGAAGCAACTGCAATTTGCTGTTCAAGGTTGCTCTATCATAAATAATGTTAAATATGTGATTTATGCTTCAAATAAAGTAAAGTTCACTGTATCGTGCAACCAATATGCTCACCCAACTATATATATGTGGCGGTTATATGCAAGCTCAAGTAAGAGATTGGTACGTGATGATTGATGATGTGGCTCACCTCATACAGAAGTCATTTAGTGCTCAATATTGAACACAAACAATATACAATACAGTTTATCGGTTATTTCATTCAACTGCGGTTAGACACAAGATATAAAGCCAAAAAATTATAGGTGTATCGAGTCCAAATTTAATATAAGAGTATCTTATATGAAGGGCTTGGATGCGTCTATAAGGTAGTGAAGGTAATATTTTGGGAGTTGGAGGAATGTTATCGATCCTTAGAAAAATGAATGGGTGTTGTATGTTCAACTATCGGGATCAATATGAGTGCACTCAGCGAGAATCAAACAAATTCCAGATTGTTAGTCATTCAACCTTCAATTATAGGTTGGCAATCACGTGAGATATCTTGATGGGACTTTTCTCTTAGGAAAGTATCTTTGGAACTCTACTTGTACGTTGGAATTGATGCCAATAATAGTTTATTTACACTAGCCTTTGCAGTAGTGGAATCAGAATGTATTGAGTCATGGGCTTGGTTTCTACGGACATTGCAAGACTTAATCCCACTAGTTTCTACAAGAGGTGATATGTGCCTCATATCTGACAGGCATGCAGGTCTTGTTTGTGGCTGTAGAAAAGTATTATAGTGGGCTGAGCATCTCTTTTGCCTCTAACATTTGAGGGAGAATTTCAAAAAGATTGTTAGACAACTTAGAATAGGAGATGTTGAATTCATTTGTCAAAAAATGTATGTTGCGGTATCTTGATATCTATATTCTCAAAAGGTATATGGTGATATCAAGAACATCAAGCAAAAGGCCCGATTGGCTTATTTCAAGGGATATGCGTGGTATCTAACCCACGATGGTGGCTATAGATATAACATAATGATCATAAATGAGTGCTTTAATGGTGTACTTAAGCAAGCACATGGCTTACCAATTTAGGCATTAATTACTACAATATACTATAATATTATATCCCTGTTCATGAAACACCTTGAATCAGCAATAACTCTAGCCAACCAGTATGACTCCATATTTTCTCCACATACTAAGACAATTCTACAGAGTAATGAATCACGAGGAGATTTTCACGAGCCAATAAGTATAAGCATTAATGAGTACCAAGTGTTTTATAGAGCCGAGAACCTTCAAGATTGACATTACAAAATCATGTTTGTAGGTGTACATGTAGACAACCACAAGCTTATCATATTCTACATCCTCACATAATTTACGTGTTAGGACAACAACATCTGAGTAATGTGCAATATGTTTTGACCTACTACACTTTGGAGTATTACAATAACACCTACCAAAGAGAATTCTATGTCATCTCTAATCATGATGAGTGGCTAGAATACATCATTACCATTTACTACCCGAGTACCATCCACCAAATGTTTGGGCACAAGCGATGTGCAGGGTCTTATCATCGATCGACCATGGACAAATAAATTTAGAAATATAATGGACGAGACTACTACAAGAAGTACAAGTGTTTGTAGTATGCAAAAATATTAGCACAAAGAACAACGTATCCTCAAACTCAAAGAACATAGAATATAATCTTATTCAGGGTCTTATCATTTAGGGAACTTGTGCTCTCTGTGTTAGTGTATCATGGCTTGGCTGGTTATGTCTAAAATATTATTAATTATTCGTTTGTGATAGTTATTTGTGATTCCCTAAATGGATGTTGGTTGTACCTAAACTTTTTTAAGTTGTGTTGTTTGTGGTGTTAGATTGCATTATATAAAATTAATTATCTGTGTTGTTAGATTGTAGTTTGTTGTTATTACTTTGTCTTTACTTTTACATTATTAGACATTATTAATACTCTTGTAGTTTGGCCTATTATTTAGGGAACTTGTGTTAGTATTAGTCTTTTTTCTGTAGGAAAGCATTAAAATGTTGTGAGGAGTACTATGTTTTTGTTTCATATATGTATACTCTGACTCATGTTTACTGTTGCTATTAGAAAATGTTGTACGATGGTATTGTGATTTTGTTTCATACTACAGGTACTATAATTTTTTTTTGTTAGATATTATTACATGTTTAACTCCTAAATTATTATAGGAAGGATGTATGTCGAAGAAGTCGCTCGCCCCACACGTTGGAGGCGAAGATGAGCAGAGGAGAGTGTTGTGGACTATGACCCTCTATCGGTTGAAGTTAACCCTAATATAGCGATGCTACGTGGTAGGCACAGAGCAATGTATCCTGATTTGGTAAAGTTTTCTTTCTACAAACTGGTCTACAAATTATTTCTATAATGTTGCATATTGAGTAGATTTCTTTACTATGTAGGTTTTGCTTGAGGCGCTTCTCATCTTGATGGAAATACGGTTAATTTTCTAGATTTATGAGTGCTTTACAACCAGTTGGACTATATTGTGTCTCACAGATGTAGTATATTTTCCTAGATCACCACTTGCTCACAGCCTTTGTGGAACGTTGGTCTTCGCAGATAAATACGTTCCACAAGCTTATTGGAGAGATGACGATTATACTACAGGATGTTGCTATGATTTTGGGTGGTGTCCGATATATGGCCCACCTATTTGGAAGAATTGTTGTTGAGTGGAGACAAGCATCTTAGCGATGCTTGATGAGTTGATAGGAGCACATCTGAGCAACATATTTTCTATCATGATCCGATCCTCATATCACATCAGAATTTAGTATGGGATAGGCGCATGCACAGACTTGTTTGCCCCTACGATGGCTACGTTGGACATATTACAGGGATTCTTATTTAGATCTCCTCGAGTTTTAATTTACTATGCATTTCAGAGCATACATACTCTTTGCTATTGATTGTTTCCTTATGCCAGACACATCGGGCTCTGAGGTTCACTTGTAGTATCTATCATTGTTAGAGAATGTTGATACATTTAAGGAGTTCTCAATGGAATCAACTATGCTTGCTCATTTGTATAGGGAGCTACATGAGGCTACAAAGTTGAAGTGCGAATATGGCTAGATGCATTTCTAGGTATGGGCATGGGAGCACATTCTTGTAGGCAAATCTACATTGCATATAAAATACCCTACAGATAAAGATGGTCTGAGCATAGAATGTCGGTGGAATGAGGTATGTCCAAGAAATGACATCAACCCACATCAGAGTCTACAGAGACGAATTAGATGGGTTGTTGTAGAGTCAAGTATGTTGCTTTATAAATTTTTTTGTTGAATCCATTATTGGATATACACAACATACCTAAAATTCCTTTCAAACTATGCAGTTGATTTGGGAGTCATATATACATCAGATCCGTGTACATGTCGCATATATATGTATACAAGGTAATGAGATATGGCTAGCTAGAGTACTATTGATTAGTTGGAAATGAATTGAGTGGTACCTTCCCGGTCGTATGCTCAGACAATTCAGCCTTCCACTTATGACTGATGTAGCACCAGTAGATTCTTCCTTCTTGCGAGTGGATGGTCAAGGATAAGCAAATGTGGATTGGATCGATTACCATCAGAAGTACATTGCACAGTGAGGGAGCAAACGTAATTTAGTTGTGGTGGCAGATTTATCCCAGCAGGACGGGGAGTCAACGATTAATCGATATATGAGATGATATATGTCTTGGGCTTCACTCTATATGTTAAAGGCACCAACAATTCTCCCAGATATTTATTACCCTCGAGCACCTGGTGAGCGAATAATTGTAAGCCCATTTTTGATATAAAAATTATAGTTTTCTATAGTGATCTGATCTTAACTAAATTTCTTTCAACGCAGCATGAGCACATCTTAAATACCGAGGATATATTACAACGTTATTTTGGGAATGATGATAATACAAAATTTCAGCAATCTATAAACCAGCATGAGGAGTTGTCTGTGAGTTCAGCATAATATGCATATCTCGATAGTGTACAGGACACCAATTCGTGCTTCATCATCTGAACATGAAAGAATGGATGTTGGTCCATCCTCTACACCAGTGGTTGGGTCCTCTACATATACATTCACACCACGATTCAGGAAGCTAAGTGGACACAGATGCACCGTGGCGACCACTAGTCCCTCCTACATATGGTCCTCCATTATTCCATATGACACCCCTGTATGTGTACCATGATTTCTGTTCTATGGGGCTTTTTTAGCATGTACCTAGTGTTACACACACGGGTACTCACAACAACCCTGAGCGGGGTTGAAGAGGAAGGCAACATCTAGACCGACGGTGACCACCACCCATTACACTCCCGATAGTGATGCCGCCGCATTGTCAAAGATAATCATTTGTACTATTATCTTTTGTACATGGATACCATTTAGTTGTATTTGTATCTCATTTATTATGGTTACTCATTTTGATCATGTCTTTTTCTTGTTTGGGTTAGATTACATTAGAAATTAGCTTTAAGTTCATATCTTTTTGCTTTAGTTCTAGATATTATTAATACATTTACAAGAGGTTGTACCTTGATTTATTTTTATTGATCATATTTGCTTTAATGATAAGATTAGAGAGGGAGTTTGTTGGTGTTGTGAGCTTGGTTTGAGTTGGCTTGTTATGCATGTTTGAAACATTTTAACAAGAAATTGGTTTTACACCTAGACACATTGATTTTCTAATGTGAATGGAATTAATTTGAATGATCCTCCTCCAAATAATAAGATTAATGGGAGATAAGCGCCTGCTGCCGATATGCCATGTCTCTTAAGACTTTGTTAATTGCACTTTATTAATAGAATTTTATTGGATGGAGTTATTACAAGTTCTTCCAATTATTCATTTGGTTGATTTTGAGAGTGACAAATTTTCTTGATTTCACTATTTGGGTTGATGTAAATTTATGAAAATGATGGCATGCTGGGTGGAGGAATGTTTAATCTTTATTCATTGGCAAAATCTGCCACATATTGGATTTGTTGATAAGAGATGCTTAAGAGTAAAAGAAATGCTCAACTCCTCTAGGCACAAATATTTACAAAAACTGCTGCGTACCAATTCACAATCATAATTTCTTGTCAACATGAAAGTAGTGAAAAATTTTGTTGCGATTCCAACGATATCAAGCTTGCTCGATTCCAACATCGGATGAGTCGATGGGGAAAATACTGTGGCTAGTCCAATATTTCAACTCAGGACTGTAATTTTGAGAGCATTTGAAAAACACTGTTGCATATTGAGCAACAATCGTAATTTTTGTCAACATGAAAGTCATGGAAAATTTTTTTATGTTTACAACGATACCAAGCTCACTCGATTCTGACACCGGATGAGTCCGATACGGGCAAAATACTATGGCTAATTCAATATTTTTTCACCTTGATAGCATTTGCTTTGCTGCGTATCGACCATAATGATTTTTTGCATGAAAGTCGTGGTAAATTTTGTTATGATTCCAACGATACCAAGCTCACTCCATTCCGACCTTGGATGAGTCCGATGCGGGAAAAAATATTGTGATTGAACTAATTTTTCAAGTCGGCACCATAGTTTTTGTGAGCATTTGCAAAAAATGTTGCGTACCCGGCCATAATCTCAGTCAACAAAAAAGTAGTGAGAAATTTCATTATTTTTCCAACGATACCAAGCTCACTCGATTCCGACATCGGATGCGTTCGATGAGGACAAAATACTAAAGTTGCTCCAATTTTTTTTTTTTTAAAAAATTAACATGCGCTGATGTGGACGCTACGTCGGAGCTAATCCCTGTTGAACGGGTGACTAGGCTTATTTTTAAATTTTTTCGTGCCTAATTAGCTAATTAATATTTTAAATAGGCCTAATTTGAAAATTTAGCCTCACAAATATTTATATTAAAAAGCATTTTTTTCCTTTTTCGGTAAATATATTTATTGATTTGATTTATGTCAAAATATTTTCTATTTGAAATTATATGTTTTTGATGCGTCATTGTAAATTGCCCTTATAAAAATTGTTTTACTCGACCTTTTATTATATATTATGCTATTTTTATACCTTATAAGTCGTACAAAATACATACTTAAAATGAATTGATTTTGTGATCATATCAATACTAGATGCTATGAATAAGAATACATTAATAGTTATATTGTTTCTATAAATAGCATTTGTAAAAGATTTTAATAACACTTATGTCCTGTTTTCACGGTTCCAACTTCATCTCCGCCAAAAGATTACAACTACCAGCACAAGAAATTAAAGGAAACCCTCCCAGCCTATTACCACGCCGTCCTCTTTGCCAAAAAAAGATTTATAAGGAGGAAACCGAACCTGCTGGAGAGTTGCCGAGAACTCTTTTGCAACATCGAATGATTCTCTCCTCTTCTTCTTCTTCTTCAATGTCATCTTCTTCCTCTTCATCATGGTCAGATCTCCCTCTTGACCTGTTATTAAACATCAAAGATAAGTTAAAGCTTTATCAACGCATTGATCTCTTCTCCTTCAGATCAGTCTGCTCCTAATGGCGTTCTGCCATGCCTGCCCCCAGCACTCGTCCAAGCTACATGGTATACTTCCACAACGATGACAACGTCATCCACTTCAAAAAAAAGATATTAGCCACGTCTGCATTTCCTTGCCGTTTTCTTCCCAATTTTCTCCCATCCATTTTGAATGTTGTTCCAATGGATGGCTCGTCTTCTCAACTCATAATAATGAGACCATTTATCTCTTTGATCCGGTATCAAAGGATAAACTCATATTTCCCCGTCTGTCCCCAAAGCTATTCCTCCATCATAAAAAGTTGGAACCAAGTGTTCAGAATTCGTCTAGGTTATTCATCACAGAGGTGGTCGTGTCTTGAGCTCTGCCAGGCATTGCAGTGGCTGGTGTTCTTATGTTATCCAACGATGGTTTTACCCTAAAAAGAAGTTTAGCGTTTTGTAGGTATGGTAAAGAATGATCCGACCAACAATCAACCATCCGTTGTTCTCACATCAGTGAGCGGAGGATCAGCTTTGAAGATTTATGGGAGTTTTTAGAGATATAGTTTTGGTTTGATTTGAATGGATTTGAAATTGGATGCAACAAAGTTGGCTCATAGCAGCAGGAGATTCAGTATTTGGTGTGAAGTTGAGCGGAGCTGTAAGTGCCTTGGTTCATCTTTCTCCAAAAAATTTACTCCATCAGTAAGGAAATCATCACTCCAAGTTGAAGTGTCACCTAAGTGAGAGAATTTGAACTAAATTTATTTTGAGATTAATATAATTTAAATTTGATTGATTAATTAATTATTTGATTTATCTCAAAATAAATTTAATCAAAATATAATTTAAATTTGATCAAGATATTTAAATTTTGATCATATACTTTTTTTTTTCTAATTTATATTATTCATTTCTAAGTTTTGAATATATAAAATAGGGATGATTTCTATATTATTTCTGACGGAAAAATATTCATTAATTATTTATTTGTTGAAATATTGTTATGTGAAGAAGTTGTATGTTGAAATTAAAAACTCTATTAATGACAACCCCTTATAATACAAATTTATGGCAACAAAAAAAAAATGAAATAACTATAAATTTGAACTATTTAGTGTTTAAAAGGAATGACATAATTTTTTCTTTAATAGAAAACCAATTTTAAATTAATGTCATTCAAATTAATTGATCCAATGCTTAAAATTGGAGAAAATATATTTGAATAATCTTATCTAAAATTGGTTAAAAATAAGTTTTTTTAAAGGAATTTTCTATTTAGATGAATGCAATACGAGCACAAAATGAATAGTAATTGATTACATTTATGTTGATGTAAATCTTATAGAAAGAAAACTCATCACGGCAAAATTAAATAAGAATATAATATCATTAACCTCCTTTGAGAGGCTGCATGATGGCATAATTATTTTATTTTAGTTAATGACTTGTGGTAATAGTAGCAATCATATGTGGAGCAGTGATAGTGATGATCGGTGATAATTATGTGACGGTTACAAGGCCAATGATAACATATCATTTTGAAAATATTAATAAATCATAAAAAAAATTAATCAAATTTGGCGTTAATCTTGAGAAAATATGTTTATAAAAAAATTATAAATCATCTGCGAACTCTTATGTTGATAGATTTATAATTAGAAAAATGTATGAACAAAATGAGATCATCATAACCAAGAATAGATAGATCCGAGCTCAAATGAGCTTAAATTAAGCTTCAAAAATATAAATATAAATATTGAGATATTCTAAGAGAAGAGTAAAACTTTGTAATTTAAAATACATAGTGGATTATTTGAATAAAACTAAGCCCCATAGTTTTAATTTTCTCTTTTTATGTGATTTTTCATGTTAAAATTTTAGTATTATTCATACTTTTTCTAATTATCAATGTGTGTGTTAAATTTCATACAAAATTAAAACTCATAAATTTTCTTACACATAATATTTTGGTCCTGTCTATGAGAAACATTCTCTTTATATTGTCATAATGATTGATAATTAAACTTTTAATCAAGGACAACATCATCAATGTGTCAGAGAAAATTCTGAAATGAAGGAATGTATTTTCAGAATGGAAAATCATTAGACTTGAATCCTTCAACTCTTATTGGAAGAAAAATGAAAACTCATCTTATTAACTAAAAAATTCATTCACGCCAATATTTTAGGTATGATTATAATATAGAATCTCTTTGGTTATTTGCTTGATTACCAATCCTAAAAATAAGTCAAAATTTGAGGCCAATTTTAATATTTAAAATAAGATAACTTTTTGTTGATTACAATTATTAAAATATCTTAAAATTTTTTATCCGAATTCTCGATAACAAAATTTTTTTTATTATTTTGATATTATTTGATAATCAAAATCATATTCATATATCATTTACATATAACAATTTTAATATTCATTCTTATTAAAATGAGATATCCATAATATTTTCGTCTAATTTTCTTTCTCTACAAATGCAGAATAGAAGAAGACTGGATCCAAAATGAATCGTTTAATTCTCCAAAATGTAATTTTATTACGAGCAATGATAGTAGTAATTTTTCTCCTCCACACAATAGAAAGGGCTACAGTGCTTGGCTTCAAATCTGCCATCTCTGATCCACATGGAACCCTGAGATAAATTAAGTCATATATTGCAATAATTTATTAACCAGTTTAAATGTGTATATACACACATACATACATAGAGAGAGAAAGAGAGAGACAGTAGTTATATTTAATTTTTAATATGTTAAATTAGAATGAAACGGCCGTCATTATTTTAAAGAAGAAGATTGATTAAATAAATAAATGTTTTTAGTAAAAACAAATAGAAAAAAAGATATATCATATATTATCAATTTTTGGTAATTGTATTTAGCTAATTAAATTAATTTTAAAGTACCCTATTCATACTTAATTTAAAAGCATCGGATATTCTTTAGAACTACAGCAGCTACTTCTTCTTCTTCTTCTTCTTCTTTAATATAATATAATATCACTAAACCTCTACCCTAATTATTGTGCTACAACCGGTAATCTTAGATCCCATCCATGACCTCACGATGGGTTAAATTTAAACCATTGTTAAGTGGTCGTCTTTGCAGTAGACTTCAATGATTAATTTGGTGCGAATTTTTCCTTGTTTATTAAGAAGATCGTTTGAAATTATCATTTCATATATATATATATATATATATATATATATATATATATATATATATATATATATATATATATATATATATATATATATATAAACGTACATGCATGATACAATTTTTTTGAACTAAATTCAAGACTTCTAATAGATGAAAGTTCTAAGTTTAAGTAAAGTTTAGCAACTCATAAATTGAGTCATAAACCTCATCTTAATTTAATTTGAGTTTTCTAATAGATGTATGCCTCATCCTAATAAAATTTAGATACTCAAAAAATTCATACACCCTATTTTAACCAAATTTGGGCAGCTTATAAATTGATCCATAAGTTCTATCTTAGGTAAATCCGAGTGTTTGTATGAATATTAGCTCAAACTAATAGTACTTGTGCTTGCATTCATACTAGCATGCTCTCTAAATCAATTAAATTCTAAAATTAAGAAAATATAATAGACTAAACGGAATTTTACATGCATAACACATAAAGATTATATATTTAAATATTTAGCCCCTAAAATTTTATTATTACTTTTTTAAATATAATATTTTTATGTATGAAAAGATGTATTTCACTTTAAAAAATAAATGATAATGTTATTTTTAATATAATATTAAAATATCAAGTGTTATTTATATAAATATAATAATTTAGATATTAGATATATAAGTATTTAAAATTTATTTGATATGTATGTAAAAACCCCTAAACTAAAAGGAGGCAACATATGACTACTAATTAAGTTTCACAAACTTATGGCTTATCATCTTCTAATATTGATAGACAGAGATCACTACTACTCAATGATGATGAAATTATAGTTTTGATATATAAGTAATTTTCATAGGCTTAATCAAACAAATTTATTGAAATTAGCAAGAATTAGATGCTCGTGAAAATAAGAGTTGAAAGAAATATGAATCTAAAATCGAGATGTCCAATCATCAAATCAATGGCATAAACTCAAAATATCAAAATCAATTAAAATTGATATTTACATTGATCAATTACCATCAATGAAGGAAAATAAATAACATGTGATTTATATTAAAGTTGAGGCCTCAACTCTATCGAAATGAGTTCCTTTCATAAAGCTAAGTTGTTGTCGAAACATCAGTATTTAATAAGATCTTTTGGGATTCGGTCACATGGAGAAAATGACAAGCCTCCAGTCGGCGATCTAAATTAACATCAAATTTGCTTCGATCGACCTCAACATTGCCCAAATGACCTCCGATCATAAAGCGTGCAGTTGAATCTAGAGCATCAATTTAGAAAAGATACCCATATGCTAATTTCGATAAGATTCGCATAAATCTCAATGCGATCGGATCATACGTAGACAGAATTTTCTGATATTTATTTTTAATATGATAAACAAAATATTTATAACTAATTTTATTTTAGAATTAGTTTGAAATTGGATTGATTCCTAAATTGCCTTGATTTTATCCAATATTTTAAATATCCCGCTCAACTTAATTTGGAAGGACAATTAAGCTGCAATTAAGGCTCTCAAATCCCATAATTCCTTCCCTATTATTCCCCTAACCAAACGGCAGCCAAAAAAAGCCCTCCATATTCGCTCGATAGAGGAGAAGCCGAACCCGCATCCGCTCTCTCTCGATCCGAAGGAACCTCGTTGATCTTCGTCCTCCTCTTCAGCACTGCCAAACTCCCGGAGGAAGAGGTCGTCGCCGACTCCGGGGAAGGAAATGGTTTTCATGACGAGGTTCCGGAGAGCACCACGTGTGAAGCTGTGGCCAGTATTGTTAAGTTAATTAACGAAGGCTTTATCCAAGAAAGAAGGTTTGTGTTTTGTAGGTATGGTAATGGCCAAAGGTGGAGCCTTTGAAGGAAAGAAAGTAAAGGCATAACTGCTATCGTTGTCGCTTGCGACGGGAGTTATGCCGTTGGCCATGATTGGTAGCTCTACATTCTCGACGAAAGCCCTCCAATGATCAGATTGAAAAGGTTTAAACTAATGTTGCCGAAGCATATCTTAGAGCCCGATCTGAAAAATGATTCTTCATCCGACCGACGAATGAGCCTCTATCCATTGTTATTACATGGAAGAGAGCGGAGAATTAGATTTGAAGATTTATGGGAGTTGTAGGAGATTTAGGATTGGCGGGAGTTGGATAACTTTGAAATGCGATATAAGAAAGCTCTGTCGTAGCAACAGTAACGTCGATATTGCATGTGAAGCTGAGTGGAGTTTTTTTGGATCTATCTCCATATTCTTGAAATCATAACTTTATTGCATCACTAAGGAAACTATCACTCAAACCATATTGTTAAATTTATTTTGAGATAAATATAATTCAAAATTTGGTTGATTAATTATTTATTATATTTATCTCAAAATAAATTTAATTAAGATATATTGATTCAATTGTTTATTGTAAGGTGATCATTTAAATTTTAATCTTTAGCATTTTTTTCTGTAGCTTGTAATATTTATCGTCAAGCTTTGAATGTAAAAGTAGTGATGTCTTCTATATTATTTGTGACTCTTCTTCAATTCAATATCGCCGTAATGTGGATTCCACAATTACTAAAAGAGTGAAAACCTCCTTGGTGGGGCTTCAATAAATCATCAGGCCTTTGAAAATTTCTTTTTATTAAGCCTCTTTATTTAGCTACTTTAAGAACTTTGTGTATTCTAAAGGACAGTGTTCCAGGCTATCTCCTCTGTGGTACTGGGGCTTGATGTTGTTGAGCCCAGAAGGATTGTTTCACCTCGCCAGTAGAGCTATTCCATTTTACCCATTTTAAATTGTTAATGTTGTTATGGATAGGAATACTCGCTTCTAGCGGTAATATTGTTTGTTCATGGGTTGTTTAGATAGGATCTGTTGAGCTTTCAGCTCAGCATTTCTTCTTCTTCTTTGCCTTTTAGTTAATTTGCTTCCTTATGAGGAAGCCTCACAATAATGTCTCCCTGAAACAAAAGTTTAAGTTGGCAAAATAGTTATGCCTCGAGACATTAAAGATACAGTTTGCCCATTGACTATCCTCCTCACCACGGAAGCTTCAGGATGACTCAATCTTTCAAACATCGAAGTTCGCTTTTGAGAGACCTTCCTAGCATAGGTTGATTGTTGTATGGGTTGGCGAGCATGATGCGTAGGAGCTTCAGTAAACTGAGGCCTTCCAGCTTGGCCTTGAACATGTGCACCATGTGTGGATACTTTAGGAGTTACAACCGCAATGGTTGGGAAATCCAAGCTACTAAATTGAATGGCAGCTCCAACATCTTCTGTGTTGATGATGACATTAGCTAAATCGATGTTTGCACCACAATGAAGCTGAACAGTGAAATCAGTGTTTTGTAGATCCATTTTAGAATAAAACATGGAGATTAGTAATCAACAATTATCATTTTACCCCCCATAATTTCAAAATGCAGGGGTACTACAGAATAAGATAATAGTGTAATTAAAATATACTCTATATAATTATTCATTCGATATAGAGCCTCATTCATTAATAATTTGAGTTTATTACTCATTTAAATCATTTTTTTTTATGATTTTTAAAAATTTTGTTGCTACTATAGTATATATATATGACTAGCCAAAGATGAAAAGAGAATCATGTCTCCAACAAAGTCGCCAGAAATCTGTGGGCTCCGAAAATTTGGGTCCCACCTCTCGATGAAGACGAGAGTATAGATTTAGTACCGAACGGAATTTTCAGAAGGCAAATGATTGTTTGTAGTTGATAAATAAAACAATGCCTAGAGATTTCGCCCTCATTTGGTGAAGACTTTAGATCTAGTTCCAGGTTTCCTATAGGCACAATCACTTATAGTTAATTACCCCTCTCCAATCGGTGAGAGGAACTTTCGCTAGTCATAGGTCGCTAATTGCTTAACATATAATAGCAAAAATTTGGATTTGAAATTTAATGAAATTCATTATTTTTGTTTATTTTCTTATGCTTGAAGCATATGGTTGGGAGAATGATGACGCTCCCGATCAAGATCCTATGGTTCCGTCATCCCGGGCTATCATGATCCCTGGTCCACTTAGTTAGAGGAGGTGGTCGTTGTCATCAGCAATGGGTTGCGTCATTCAAGGAGACATTGTAGACTAGGGTTGATATTTGTCAAAGGAGACATTCTTAAGTCTACCCTAGTTAACAACAAGCTTTATGCCATATTAGGTATACCCTATGATCCACAACTCAATGGGGTAGAAAACTATTGGGAAACATACAGGCTACAGCCGTGACTGTAATTTAGTAGAACCTATTGGCCAAACCACTCGGTCAGAGGGCTCTGGTTGTAACCGCTTCAAATGTGAAGCCTACTGGCCAAACCACGCGGACATAGGACACGTGCCACATCTTTACTGGTGTAGAATATTTTGAGTGCGGATATAACAGTATACATAATATAGCATCAGCTCATTTATGAGTTTAGGTTAACATTAAATTTATCACCCTCAATAGATAATTGCGGAAGGCGGATGGATGAATTAATTATTTTTTTATGATGAATTTTCAGTTAATTAATTTTCTTATTTTACATTTTTTTAAAATTTAAAGTTGATAGGAATTTTGCTTACATTGAAAATTTTAGAAAATTTTGATAATAGTGAACCCTTCTGGTTGATATTCTTAATCAACACATCCATCATCGTAGACCTTGTCAACTCTACTCAGTAGATGATTGGGTCTACAATTTTGAAATCTCATTATATCATATTAGATTTTTTTTCAACTCTACTCCTATAAGAGAAGGATTGGATCCATGGATTAAAGCCTGTAATTGTATTTTAAGATTTTTTTTAATTAAATATTTGAATTTCTAAACATGAAATAACCATATTAACACTATTAAAGGCTTTATGAAAGTAGTAAGGGTAGGCTTAATGTGATCAACTTGAATATATCATTTCATATTAATTTTTATATACAACCTTGCTGAGCTTAATTATTTAATTTTTCATTGAAATAATCAGTTTTATCAACTCTAGTCCCTATGGAGAGGAGGATTTAATTGCTCAAATATGACTTAAACTTTCATCATATGAATGTATTGATTCGTTAAAATACATCCATAAGCATATATTTAGAATATTGAATTTTAAAATATACTGGCTTTCTAATGATTGTGTAATTTTAGTGTAAGATATTTAAGTCAATCTGATTTTAACCCGCACAGTATCCTTAGACACCTGAATTTAAACATTCAACACTATATCGGGGCCCATGCGAGTATTAATTTAGATAATTTTATTTCTAAATTATTAGATTAATTTTATATTTATTTAATCTCAACTTAGCCTGCATAGTCATTTCAAACATTAACATTTGCACTCTAAATCCCTATGTTCGAGCAGATGCAGATATTTTTAACTTAGATAATTTCATCTAATTTATGAAATCATTGATTTTAAAAATCATAATTAAAATGATAATTTTATTGAGTTTAGTTGTTAAGAAATATTGATATGGGATTTGCAAAATAAATTTATTGAGTTTACAAAATAATTCCAAGTCAAATGTAAAAGTATTCATTCTCCTGAATTGAATTTTTTCTTTGACTAGGTAAGATAAAAGATTCTTGGTGTTGTACTGTTGTTAGTTAAAAATGAGTTTAGATACAATCTGCATAGTTCTATATTATGCCGGTGAACTCAATGTAAGTGACGATTTCATTTCTACTTATATCGGTGGGAAAAATCATCCAATCTAGATCCCATGGTGGATTAACTTCATGGAGTTAGATAAGCGAATTATGAGATCATTGAAGTTAGATCCAGCAAAGTTTTGTGTTAGTCTTACAGGCCATTTTCCTATTGGTGTTAGATTTATTGCAACTCATATTATTGATTATGAAGTCTGTGAGTCTGTAATCAATGTAGCATGCTTGCAGCCTATTGTAATTTATATTAAAGTTGAGAAACTATCGTACAAAGAAAGAGAGGTGGACAATATTGAAGAGTATCAGAGAGCTCCAATTAGTACTGAGTACATCACACCAGCTTCTTAACTAACTACTCAAGTGGAAGCATATGGGTATGCACCAACAGAACATACTTATTTTGCTAGGAGAAGTTCTAGTTTTATGGGTGACCCTGAAGGTGATCACATAAATTCACTATCTTTTGAAGATGATAGATATGAAATTATGCCCACTGCAACAAGTAGTGATACTGGTGACGAGGATGATAGTGATGCAGAGTAACTTGCTTTAATGGTCATAGAACTATCTTTCAGGGTCAGAGACCTAATTAGGGACTACTCAGTTATAATAAGTCATATTGAAGAGCACTTGTTATCTAATAATGAGTATATGCATAGTGGTCAAATAGCTAAAGAATGAGATGAGGAGCTTACATTTGATGGGTTGTCAGATGAATCAACTTTTGAATAAGAAAATTGCATTCAAGATGAACTGCTAGAAGGTATGTGCTTTCATGATAAGAAGCAGTTGCAGTTCTCTATTCAAGGTTGGTCTATCATAAATAATGTTGAATATGTGATATATGCTTCAAATAAAATAATTCACTATATTGTGCAACCAATATGCTCACCCAACTATACCTTATATGTGGCAGTTATATGCAAGCTCAAGTAAGAGATTGAGTGGTGCATTGATGATTGACAGTATTGGCTCACCTCATACCTGAAGTCATTTAGTGCTCAATATTGAACACAAACAATATACAACACAGTTTATCAGTTATTTCATTCAACCTGCAGTTAGACATGAAGTAGATATAAAGCCCAAAAAAATTATAGGTCGTATCAAGTCCAAATTTAATATAAGAGTATCTTATATGAAGGCTTGGGATGCGTGCTATAAGGTAGTGAAGGTAATTTTTGGGAGTTGGAGGAATGTTATCGATCCTTAGAAAAATGAATGGGTGTTGTATGTTCAACTATGCTGGGATCAATATGAGTGCACTCAACAGAATCAAACAAATTCCAACGATTGTTCTGGTCATTCGAACCTTCAATTATAGGTTGGCAATACTGTCGCCCAGTTTTATATCTTGATGGGACTTTTCTCTTAGGAAAGTATACTGGAACTCTACTTAGTACAGTTGGAATTGATGCCAATAATAGTTTATTTACACTAGCCTTTGCAGTAGTGGAATCAGAATGTATTGAGTCATGGGCTTGGTTTCTACGGACATTGCAAGACTTAATCCCACTAGTTTCTACAAGAGGTGATATGCCTCATATCACAGCATGGTCTTGTTTGTGGCTGTAGAAAAGTATTATAGTGGGCTGAGCATCTCTTTTGCCTCTAACATTTGAGGGAGAATTTCAAAAAGATTGTTAGACAACTTAGAATAGGAGATGTTGAATTCATTTGTCAAAAAATGTATGTTGCAGGTAATACTGATGATATCTATATTCTCAAAAGGTATATGACTGATATCAAGAACATCAAGCAAAAGGCCTACGATTGGCTTATTTCAAGGGATATGCAACAGTGGTATCTAACCCACGATGGTGGCTATAGATATAACATAATGATCATAAATGCAGCTGAGTGCTTTAATGGTGTACTTAAGCAAGCACATGGCTTACCAATTTAGGCATTAATTACTACAATATACTATAATATTATATCCCTGTTCATGAAACACCTTGAATCAGCAATAACTCTAGCCAACCAGTATGACTCCATATTTTCTCCACATACTAAGACAATTCTACAGAGTAATGAATGCGAGGCAAGGAGATTTTCTGAGCCAATACGTATAAGCATTAATGAGTACCAAGTGTTTTATAGAGCCAGCAGAACCTTCAAGATTGAGCTGTTACAAAATCATGTTTGTAGGTGTACATGTAGACAACCACAAGCTTATCATATTCTACATCCTCACATAATTTCTGTGTTAGGACAACAACATCTGAGTAATGTGCAATATGTTTTGACCTACTACACTTTGGAGTATTACAATAACACCTACCAAAGAGAATTCTATGTCATCTCTAATCATGATGAGTGGCTAGAATACATCATTGCTAGCAGCTACCCAGAGTACCATCCACCAAATGTTTGGGCACAAGCGATGTGCAGGGTCTTATCATCGATCGACCATGGACAAATAAATTTAGAAATATAATGGACGAGACTACTACAAGAAGTACAAGTGTTTGTAGTATGCAAAAATATTGGGCACAACAGAACAACGTATCCTCAAACTCAGCAACATAGAATATAATCTTATTCAGGGTCTTATCATTTAGGGAACTTGTGCTCTCTGTGTTAGTGTATCATGGCTTGGTGCTGGTTATGTCTAAAATATTGCAGTATTAATTGTTACGTTTGTGATAGTTATTTGTGATTCCCTAAAATGGATGTTGGTTGTACCTAAACTTTTTAAGTTGTGTTGTTTGTGGTGTTAGATTGCATTATATAAAATTAATTATCTGTGTTGTTAGATTGTAGTTTGTTGTTATTACTTTGTCTTTACTTTTACATTATTAGACAGTATTATTAATACTCTTGTAGTTTGACGCTATTATTTAGGGAACTTGTGTTAGTATTAGTCTTTTTCTGTAGGAAAGCATTAAAATGTTGTGAGGGAGTACTATGTTTTTGTTTCATATATGTATACTCTGACTCATGTTTACTGTTGCTATTAGAAAATGTTGTACGATGGTATTGTGATTTTGTTTCATACTACAGGTACTATAATTTTTTTTGTTAGATATTATTACATGTTTAACTCCTAAATTATTATAGGAAGGATGTATGTCGAAGAAGTCGCCCCACGTTGAGGCGAAGATGAGCGAGGAGAGTGTTGTGGACTATGACCCTCTATCGGTTGAAGTTAACCCTAATATAGCGATCTTTCGTGGTAGCAGCAATGTATCCTGATTTGGTAAAGTTTTCTTTCTACAAACTGGTCTACAAATTATTTCTATAATGTTGCATATTGAGTAGATTTCTTTACTATGTAGGTTTCAGTGCTTGAGACTGCTTCTCATTTACTGATGTTCAGAGAATGGCTGGTTAATTTTCTAGATTTATGAGTGCTTTACAACCAGTTGGACTATATTGTGTCTCACAGATGTAGTATATTTTCCTAGATCACCACTTGCTCACAGCCTTTGTGGAACGTTGGTCTTCGCAGATAAATACGTTCCACAAGCTTATTGGAGAGATGACGATTATACTACAGGATGTTGCTATGATTTTGGGTGTCCAGATATATGGCCCACCTATTTGGAAGAATTGTTGTTAGTGGAGACAAGCCGTGGGCATCTTAGCCAGATTACTGTGATGAGTTGATAGGAGCACATCTGGAGCAACATATTTTCTATCATGATCCGATCCAGCCGTATATCACATCAGAATTTAGTATGGGATAGGCGCATGCACAGACTTGTTTGCCCCTACGATGGCTACGTTGGACATATTACAGGGATTCTTATTTAGATCTCCTCGAGTTTTAATTTTTACTGCATTTGAGCATACATACTCTTTCTTATTGATTGTTTCCTTATGCGGACACATGGGAGGTTCACTTGTAGTATCTATCATTGTTAGAGAATGTTGATACATTTAAGGAGTTCTCAATGGAATCAACTATGCTTGCTCATTTGTATAGGGAGCTACATGAGGCTACAAAGTTGAAGTGCACGAATATGGCTAGATGCTTACATTTACTGTAGGTATGGGCATGGGAGCACATTCTTGTAGGCAAATCTACATTGCATATAAAATACCCTACAGATAAAGATGGTCTGAGCATAGAATGTCGGTGGAATGAGGTATGTCCAAGAAATGACATCAACCCACATCGAGTCTGAGAGAATTAGATGGGTTGTTAGAGTCAAGTATGTTGCTTTATAAATTTTTTGTTGAATCCATTATTGGATATACACAACATACCTAAAATTCCTTTCAAACTATGCAGTTGATTTGGGAGTCATATATACATCGATCCGTGTACATGGCATATATATGTATACAAGGTAATGAGATATGGCTAGAGAACTATTGATTAGTTGGAAATGAATTGAGTGGTACCTTCCTGTATGCTCGACAATTGACCTTCCACTTATGGTGATGTAGCACCGGTAGATTCTTCCTTCTTGCGAGTGGATGGTCAAGGATAAGCAAATGTGGATTGGATCGATTACCATCAGAAGTACATTGATTGAGGGGAGCAAGCGTAATTTAGTTGTGGTGGCGATTTATCCCCAGACGGGAGTCAACGATTAATCGATATGAGATGATATATGTCTTGGGCTTCACTCTATATGTTAAAGGCACCAACAATTCTCCCGGATATTTATTACCCTCGAGCACGGTGAGCGAATAATTGTAAGCCCATTTTTGATATAAAAATTATAGTTTTCTATAGTGATCTGATCTTAACTAAATTTCTTTCAACGCAGCATGAGCACATCTTAAATACTGAGGATATATTACAACGTTATTTTGGGAAGGATGAGGATACAAAATTTCAGCAATCTATCAACCAATACGAGGAGTTGTGCTGGGAGTTCAGCATAATATGCATATCTCTGATAGTAGGTACAGGGACACAGATATTCCAGGTGCTTCATCATCAGTGCAGCCAGATGAACCGAGAATGGATGTTGGTCCATCCTCTACACAAGTGGTTGGGTCCTCTACATATACATTCACACAGCCGCCACAGTATTCATACTAGGAAGCTAAGTGGACACAGATGCACTCGTGGCAGCCACTAGTCCCTCCTACATATGGTCCTCCGTTATTCCATATGACACCCTCGTATGGAGTGTACCATGATTTCTCGTTCCCTATGCAGGCTTTAGCCGATGTACCTAGTGTTACACACCTGGGGTACTCACAACAACCTGCTGAGCAGGTTGAAGAGGAGGAGCAACATCTACGAGACCGACCACGGTGACCACCAGCCCATTACACTCCCGATAGTGATGCGATTCCGCCATAGGCATTGTCAAAGATAATCATTTGTACTATTATCTTTTGTAGACAGTGGATACCATTTAGTTGTATTTGTATCTCATTTATTATGGTTACTCATTTTGATCATGTCTTTTCTTGTTTGGGTTAGATTACATTAGAAATTAGCTTTAAGTTCATATCTTTTTGCTTTAGTTCTAGATATTATTAATACACATTTACAAGAGGTTGTACCTTGATTTACATTTTTTATTGATCATATTTGCTTTAATGATAAGATTAGAGAGGGAGTTTGTTGGTGTTGTGAGCTTGGTTTGAGTTGGCTTGTTATGCATGTTTGAAACATTTTAACAAGAAATTGGTTGCATTTCTACCACCGACACATTGATTTTTCTAATGTGAATGGAATTAATTTGAATGATCCTCTCCAAATAATAAGATTAATGGGAGATAAGCGCCTGCTGATATGCCATGTCTCTTAAGACTTTGTTAATTGCACTTTATTAATAGAATTTTATTGGATGGAGTTATTACAAGTTCTTCCAATTATTCATTTGGTTGATTTTGAGAGTGACAAATTTTCTTGATTTCACTATTTGGGTTGATGTAAATTTATGAAAATGATGGCATGCTGGGTGGAGGAATGTTTAATCTTTATTCATTGGCAAAATCTGCCACATATTGGATTTGTTGATAAGAGATGCTTAAGAGTAAAAGAAATGCTCAACTCCTCTAGGCACAAATATTTACAAAAACTGCTGCGTACCAATTCACAATCATAATTTCTTGTCAACATGAAAGTAGTGAAAAATTTTGTTGCGATTCCAACGATATCAAGCTTGCTCGATTCCAACATCGGATGAGTCTGATACAGGGAAAATACTGTGGCTAGTCCAATATTTCAACTCAGCACTGTAATTTTTGAGAGCATTTGAAAAACACTGTTGCATATTGAGCAACAATCGTAATTTTTTCTCAACATGAAAGTCATGGAAAATTTTTTTATGATTCCAACGATACCAAGCTCACTCGATTCTGACACCGGATGAGTCCGATATGGGCAAAATACTATGGCTAATTCAATATTTCAACTCGCCACCACAGTTTTTGATAGCATTTGCAAAAACTGCTGCGTATCTGACCATAATCGTAGATTTTTGTCAACATGAAAGTCGTGGTAAATTTTGTTATGATTCCAACGATACCAAGCTCACTCCATTCCGACCTTGGATGAGTCCGATGCGGGAAAAAATATTGTGATTGAACTAATTTTTCAAGTCGGCACCATAGTTTTTGTGAGCATTTGCAAAAAATGTTGCGTACCGGGCCATAATCTCAGTTTTTAGTCAACAAAAAAGTCGTGAGAAATTTCATTATGATTCCAACGATACCAAGCTCACTCGATTCCGACATCGGATGCGTTCGATGAGGACAAAATACTAAAGTTGCTCCAATTTTTTTTTTTTTAAAAAATTAACATGCGCTGATGTGGACGCTACGTCGGAGCTAATCCCTGTTGAACGGGTGACTAGGCTTATTTTTAAATTTTTTCGTGCCTAATTAGCTAATTAATATTTTAAATAGGCCTAATTTGAAAATTTAGCCTCACAAATATTTATATTAAAAAGCATTTTTTTCCTTTTTCGGTAAATATATTTATTGATTTGATTTATGTCAAAATATTTTCTATTTGAAATTATATGTTTTTGATGCGTCATTGTAAATTGCCCTTATAAAAATTGTTTTACTCGACCTTTTATTATATATTATGCTATTTTTATACCTTATAAGTCGTACAAAAATACATACTTAAAATGAATTGATTTTGTGATCATATCAATACTTGCGGAGATGCTATGAATAAGAATACATTAATAGTTATATTGTTTCTATAAATAGCATTTGTAAAAGATTTTAATAACACTTATGTCCTGTTTTCACGGTTCCAACTTCATCTCCGCCAAAAGATTACAACTACCAGCACAAGAAATTAAAGGAAACCCTCCCAGCCACGCCGTCCTCTTTGCCAAAAAAAGATTTATAAGGAGGAAACCGAACCTGCTGGAGAGTTGCCGAGAACTCTTTTGCAACATCGAATGATTCTCTCCTCTTCTTCTTCTTCTTCAATGTCATCTTCTTCCTCTTCATCATGGTCAGATCTCCTCTTGACCTGTTATTAAACATCAAAGATAAGTTAAAGCTTTATCAACGCATTGATCTCTTCTCCTTCAGATCAGTCTGCTCCTAATGGCGTTCTGCCATGCCTGCCCCCAGCACTCGTCCAAGATACATGGTATACTTCCAGAACGATGACAACGTCATCCACTTCAAAAAAGACGACGATATTAGCCACGTCTGCATTTCCTTGCCATTTTCTTCCCAATTTTCTCCCATCCATTTTGAATGTTGTTCCAATGGATGGCTCGTCTTCTCAACTCATAATAATGAGACCATTTATCTCTTTGATCCGGTATCAAAGGATAAACTCATATTTCCCCGTCTGTCCCCAAAGCTATTCCTCCATCATAAAAAGTTGGAACCAAGTGTTCAGAATTCGTCTAGGTTATTCATCACAGAGGTGGTCGTGTCTTCGAGCTCTGCCAGCGGCATTGCAGTGGCTGGTGTTCTTATGTTATCCAACGATGGTTTTACCCTAAAAAGAAGTTTAGCGTTTTGTAGGTATGGTAAAGAATGATCCGACCAACGAACAATCAACCATCCGTTGTTCTCACATCGAAGTGAGCGGAGGATCAGCTTTGAAGATTTATGGGAGTTTTTAGAGATATAGTTTTGGTTTGATTTGAATGGATTTGAAATTGGATGCAACAAAGTTGGCTCATAGCAGCAGGAGATTCAGTATTTGGTGTGAAGTTGAGGAGCTGTAAGTGCCTTGGTTCATCTTTCTCCAAAAATTTACTCCATCAGTAAGGAAATCATCACTCCAAGTTGAAGTGTCACCTAAGTGAGAGAATTTGAACTAAATTTATTTTGAGATTAATATAATTTAAATTTGATTGATTAATTAATTATTTGATTTATCTCAAAATAAATTTAATCAAAATATAATTTAAATTTGATCAAGATATTTAAATTTTGATCATATACTTTTTTTTTTCTAATTTATATTATTCATTTCTAAGTTTTGAATATAAAAATAGGGATGATTTCTATATTATTTCTGACGGAAAAATATTCATTAATTATTTATTTGTTGAAATATTGTTATGTGAAGAAGTTGTATGTTGAAATTAAAAACTCTATTAATGACAACCCCCTTATAATACAAATTTATGGCAACAAAAAAAAATAAGTGAAATAACTATAAATTTGAACTATTTAGTGTTTAAAAGGAATGACATAATTTTTTTCTTTAATAGAAAACCAATTTTAAATTAATGTCATTCAAATTAATTGATCCAATGCTTAAAATTGGAGAAAAATATATTTGAATAATCTTATCTAAAATTGGTTAAAAATAAGTTTTTTTAAAGGAATTTTCTATTTAGATGAATGCAATACGAGCACAAAATGAATAGTAATTGATTACATTTATGTTGATGTAAATCTTATAGAAAGAAAACTCATCACGGCAAAATTCGATAAGAATATAATATCATTAACCTCCTTTGAGAGGCTGCATGATGGCATAATTATTTTATTTTAGTTAATGACTTGTGGTAATAGTAGCAATCATATGTGGAGCAGTGATAGTGATGATCGGTGATAATTATGTGACGGTTACAAGGCCGCCAATGATAACATATCATTTTTGAAAATATTAATAAATCATAAAAAAAATTAATCAAATTTGACGTTAATCTTGAGAAAATATGTTTATAAAAATTAAATTATAAATCATGCGAACTCTTATGTTGATAGATTTATAGTCGAAAAAATGTATGAACAAAATGAGATCATCATAACCAAGAATAGATAGATCCGAGCTCAAATGAGCTTAAATTAAGCTTCAAAAATATAAATATAAATATTGAGATATTCTAAGAGAAGAGTAAAACTTTGTAATTTAAAATACATAGTGGATTATTTGAATAAAACTAAGCCCCATAGTTTTAATTTTCTCTTTTTTATGTGATTTTTCATGTTAAAATTTTAGTATTATTCATACTTTTTCTAATTATCAATGTGTGTGTTAAATTTCATACAAAATTAAAACTCATAAATTTTCTTACACATAATATTTTGGTCCTGTCTATGAGAAACATTCTCTTTTATATTTTCATAATGATTGATAATTAAACTTTTAATCAAGGACAACATCATCAATGTGTCAGAGAAAATTCTGAAATGAAGGAATGTATTTTCAGAATGGAAAATCATTAGACTTGAATCCTTCAACTCTTATTGGAAGAAAAATGAAAACTCATCTTATTAACTAAAAAATTCATTCACGCCAATATTTTAGGTATGATTATAATATAGAATCTCTTTGGTTATTTGCTTGATTACCAATCCTAAAATAAGTCAAAATTTGAGGCCAATTTTAATATTTAAAATAAGATAACTTTTTGTTGATTACAATTATTAAAATATCTTAAAATTTTTTATCCGAATTCTCGATAACAAAATTTTTTTTATTATTTTGATATTATTTGATAATCAAAATCATATTCATATATCATTTACATATAACAATTTTAATATTCATTCTTATTAAAATGAGATATCCATAATATTTTCGTCTAATTTTCTTTCTCTACAAATGCAGAATAGAAGAAGACTGGATCCAAAATGAATCGTTTAATTCTCCAAAATGTAATTTTATTACGAGCAATGATAGTAGTAATTTTTTCTCCCTCCACACAATAGAAAGGGCTACAGTGCTTGGCTTCAAATCTGCCATCTCTGATCCACATGGAACCCTGAGATAAATTAAGTCATATATTGCAATAATTTATTAACCAGTTTAAATGTGTATATACACACATACATACATAGAGAGAGAAAGAGAGAGAGACAGTAGTTATATTTAATTTTTAATATGTTAAATTAGAATGAAACGGCCGTCATTATTTTAAAGAAGAAGATTGATTAAATAAATAAATGTTTTTTAGTAAAAAACAAATAGAAAAAAAAGATATATCATATATTATCAATTTTTGGTAATTGTATTTAGCTAATTAAATTAATTTTAAAGTACCCTATTCATACTTAATTTAAAAGCATCGGATATTCTTTAGAACTACAGCAGCTACTTGCCTCTTCTTCTTCTTCTTCTTCTTTTAATATAATATAATATCACTAAACCTCTACCCTAATTATTGTGCTACAACCGGTAATCTTAGATCCCATCCATGACCTCACGATGGGTTAAATTTAAACCATTGTTAAGTGGTCGTCTTTGCAGTAGACTTCAATGATTAATTTGGTGCGAATTTTTCCTTGTTTATTAAGAAGATCGTTTGAAATTATCATTTCATATATATATATATATATATATATATATATATATATATATATATATATATATATATATATATATATATATATATATATATATATATATATATATATATATATATATATAAACGTACATGCATGATACAATTTTTTGAACTAAATTCAAGACTTCTAATAGATGAAAGTTCTAAGTTTAAGTAAAGTTTAGCAACTCATAAATTGAGTCATAAACCTCATCTTAATTTAATTTGAGTTTTCTAATAGATGTATGCCTCATCCTAATAAAATTTAGATACTCAAAAATTAAGTCATACACCCTATTTTAACCAAATTTGGGCAGCTTATAAATTGATCCATAAGTTCTATCTTAGGTAAATCCGAGTGTTTGTATGAATATTAGCTCAAACTAATATAGTACTTGTGCTTGCATTCATACTAGCATGCTCTCTAAATCAATTAAATTCTAAAATTAAGAAAATATAATAGACTAAACGGAATTTTACATGCATAACACATAAAGATTATATATTTAAATATTTAGCCCCTAAAATTTTATTATTACTTTTTTAAATATAATATTTTTATGTATGAAAAGATGTATTTCACTTTAAAAAATAAATGATAATGTTATTTTTAATATAATATTAAAATATCAAGTGTTATTTATATAAATATAATAATTTAGATATTAGATATATAAGTATTTAAAATTTATTTGATATGTATGTAAAAACCCCTAAACTAAAAGGAGGCAACATATGACTACTAATTAAGTTTCACAAACTTATGGCTTATCATCTTCTAATATTGATAGACAGAGATCACTACTATGCACTCAATGATGAAATTATAGTTTTGATATATAAGTAATTTTCATAGGCTTAATCAAACAAATTTATTGAAATTAGCAAGAATTAGATGCAGCGTCGTGAAAATAAGAGTTGAAAGCATATGAATCATGACCGAAATTGATCGAGATGTCCTCCAATCATGCAATCAACTGCACCAATGCGCTCAAAATATCAAAATCAATTAAAATTGATATTTACATTGATCAATTACCATCCAATGAAGGAAAATAAATAGAACATGTGATTTCGCGCATATTAAAGTCGAGAGGCCTCAACTCTATCGAAATGAGTTCCTTTCATAAAACGGACTAAGTTGTTGTCGTTGAAACATCGAAAAGTATTTAATAAGATCTTTCGTTGGGATTCGGTCACATGTGGAGAAAATGACAAGCCTCAGAATGCGACGATGCCTAAATTAACATCAAATTTGCTTCGATCGACCTCAACATTGCCCAAATGACCTCCGATCATAAAACAGATTACGCCGTTGAATCTAGAACGTCGAATTTACTTAGAAAAGATACCCATATTATGCGAGTTTAATTTCGATAAGATTCCGCATAAATCTCAATGCGATCGGATCATACGTAGACAGAATTTTCTGATATTTATTTTTAATATGATATACATAATATTTATAACTAATTTTATTTCAGAATTAGTTTGAAATTGGATTGATCCCTAAATTGCCTTAATTTTATCCAATTTTTTTAAATTTCCCGCTCAACTTAATTTGGAAGGACAATTAAGCAGCAATTAAGGCTCTCAAATCCCATAATTCCTTCCCTATTATTCCCCTAACCAAACAGCAGCCAAAAAAAGCCCTCGATATTCGCTCGATAGAGGAGAAGCCGAACCTGCATCCGCTGCGCCTCTCTCTCGATCCGAAGGAACCTCGTTGATCTTCGTCCTCCTCTTCAGCACTGCCAAACTCCCGGAGGAAGAGGTCGTCGCCGACTCCGGGGAAGGAAATGGTTTTCATGACGAGGTTCCGGAGAGCACCACGTGTGAAGCTGTGGCCAGTATTGTTAAGTTAATTAACGAAGGCTTTATCCAAGAAAGAAGGTTTGTGTTTTGTAGGTATGGTAATGGCCAAAGGTGGAGCCTTTTGAAGGAAAGAAAGTAAAGGCATAACTGCTATCGTTGTCGCTTGCGACGGGAGTTTTATGCCGTTGGCCATGATTGGTAGCTCTACATTCTCGACGAAAGCCCTCCAATGATCAGATTGAAAAGGTTTAAACTAATGTTGCCGAAGCATATCTTAGAGCCCGATCTGAAAAATGATTCTTCATCCGACCGACGAATGAGCCTCTATCCATTGTTATTACATGGAAGAGAGAGAATTAGAGGAAGATTTATGGGAGTTGTAGGAGATTTAGGATTGGGGAGTTGGATAACTTTGAAATGCGATATAAGAAAGCTCTGTCGTAGCAACAGTAACGTCGATATTGCATGTGAAGCTGAGTGGAGTTTTTTTGGATCTATCTCCATATTCTTGAAATCATAACTTTATTGCATCACTAAGGAAACTATCACTCAAACCATATTGTTAAATTTATTTTGAGATAAATATAATTCAAAATTTGGTTGATTAATTATTTATTAGATTTATCTCAAAATAAATTTAATCAAGATATATTGATTCAATTGTTTATTGTAAGGTGATCATTTAAATTTTAATCTTTAGCATTTTTTTTCTATAGCTTGTAATATTTATCGTCAAGCTTTGAATGTAAAAGTAGTGATGTCTTCTATATTATTTGTGACTCTTCTTCAATTCAATATTGTCGAGAGGTCGGTGATGAATTTTCGGAGCCCACAATTACTAAAAGAGTGAAAACCTCCTTGGTGGGGCTTCAATATTTTCAATCACTGTAGGCCTTTGAAAATTTCTTTTTATTAAGCCTCTTTATTTAGCTACTTTAAGAACTTTGTGTATTCTAAAGGACAGTGTTCCAGGCTATCTCCTCTGTGGTACTGGGGCTTGATGTTGTTGAGGAAGGATTGTTTCACCTGTGTGAGCTATTCCATTTTACCCATTTTAAATTGTTAATGTTGTTATGGATAGGAATACTAGCTAGCTATTGTTTGTTCATGGGTTGTTTAGATAGGATCTGTTGAGCTTTCAGCTCAGCATTTCTTCTTCTTCTTTGCCTTTTAGTTAATTTGCTTCCTTATGAGGAAGCCTCACAATAATGTCTCCCTGAAACAAAAGTTTAAGTTGGCAAAATAGTTATGCCTCGAGACATTAAAGATCTGATTTGCCCATGACTATCCTCCTCACCCGGAAGCTTGATGACTCAATCTTTCAAACATCAAAGCTTTTGAGACCTTCCTAGCATAGGTTGATTGTTGTATGGGTTGGCGAGCATGATCGTGAGCTTGATGGCGAGGCCTTCCAACAGCCTTGAACATGTGCACCATGGGTGGATACTTTAGGAGTTACAACGCAATGGTTGGGAAATCCAAGCTACTAAATTGAATGGCTCCAACATCTCATGTTGATGATGACATTAGCTAAATCGATGTTTGCACCACAATGAAGCTGAACAGTGAAATCAGTGTTTTGTAGATCCATTTTAGAATAAAACATGGAGATTAGTAATCAACAATTATCATTTTACCCCCCATAATTTCAAAATGCGGGAACGAATAAGATAATAGTGTAATTAAAATATACTCTATATAATTATTCATTCGATATAGAGCCTCATTCATTAATAATTTGAGTTTATTACTCATTTAAATCATTTTTTTTATGATTTTTAAAAATTTTGTTGCTATAGTATATATATATATATATATATAAGATGAAAAGAGAATGTCTCCAACAAGTCAGTAAATCGTGGGCTCCGGGTCCCACCTCGATGAAGGCGAGTATAGATTTAGTACAACAATTTTGAAGGCAAATGATTGTTTGTAGTTGATAAATAAAAACAATGCCTAGAGATTTCGCCCTCATTTGGTGAAGACTTTAGATCTAGTTCCAGGTTTCCTATAGGCACAATCACTTATAGTTAATTACCCCTCTCCAATCAGTGAGAGGGAACTTTCGATTAAGGCTAGTCATAGGTCGCTAATTGCTTAACATATAATAGCAAAAATTTGGATTTGAAATTTAATGAAATTCATTATTTTTGTTTATTTTCTTATGCTTGAAGCATATGGTTGGGGGAATGATGACGCGCTCGATCAAGATTCTATGGTTCAATCATCTCGGGCTATCATGATCTTCGGTCCACTTAGTTAGAGGAGTGGTGGTTGTCATCGTGAAATGGGTTGCATTCAAGGAGACATTGTAGACTAGGGTTGATATTTGTCAAAGGGAGACATTCTTAAGTCTACCCTAGTTAACAAGCTTTATGCCATATTAGGTATACCCTATGATCTACAACTCAATGGGGTAGAAAACTATTGGGCATCTGCCGTAGTATTTAATTTAGTAGAACCTATTGGCCAAACCACACACTCGAGGGCTCAGTTGTAACGCTTCAAATGTGAAACCTCGGCCAAACCATGGGACATAGGACGTGCCACATCTTTCTTGGTGTAGAATATTTTGAGTCGGATATAGCGGTATACATATAATCGCTCATTTATGAGTTTAGGTTAACATTAAATTTATCACCCTCAATAGATAATTGCGGAAGGCGGATGGATGAATTAATTATTTTTTTATGATGAATTTTCAGTTAATTAATTTTCTTATTTTACATTTTTTTAAAATTTAAAGTTGATAGGAATTTTGCTTACATTGAAAATTTTAGAAAATTTTGATAATAGTGAACCCTTCTGGTTGATATTCTTAATCAACACATCCATCATCGTGGTAGACCTTGTCAACTCTACTCTTCGCTCGTAGATGATTGGGTCTACAATTTTGAAATCTCATTATATCATATTAGATTTTTTTTCAACTCTACTCCTATAAGAGAAGGATTGGATCCATGGATTAAAGCCTGTAATTGTATTTTAAGATTTTTTTAATTAAATATTTGAATTTCTAAACATGAAATAACCATATTAACACTATTAGAGGCTTTATGAAAGTAGTAAGGGTAGGCTTAATGTGATCAACTTGAATATATCATTTCATATTAATTTTTATATACAACCTTGCTGAGCTTAATTATTTAATTTTTCATTGAAATAATCGCTTTATCAACTCTAGTCCCTATGGAGGAGGATTTAATTGCTCAAATATGACTTAAACTTTCATCATATGAATGTATTGATTCGTTAAAATACATCCATAAGCATATATTTAGAATATTGAATTTTAAAAATATACTCAGGCTTTCAGAATGATTGTGTAATTTTTAGTGTAAGATATTTAAGTCAATCTGATTTTAACCCGCACAGTATCCTTAGACACCTGAATTTAAACATTCAACACTATATCGGGGCCCATGCGAGTATTAATTTAGATAATTTTATTTCTAAATTATTAGATTAATTTTATATTTATTTAATCTCAACTTACCTGCATAGTCATTTCAAACATTAACATTTGCACTCTAAATCCCTATGTTCGAGCAGATGCAGATATTTTTAACTTAGATAATTTCATCTAATTTATGAAATCATTGATTTTAAAAATCATAATTAAAATGATAATTTTCTAACTTTTGGATTGAAGGAAGTTCCATTCGTGCGATTTATTTTAATGTTTTGTTGATGCGAAGAATTGCGGTGACAATGCTTTAGATTAAAATCTAAAACATCGTAGTTTTGCTCGCAATTAGCTTGCTTATTGAATTTTTCAATTCTCAAATATCATTTGGCTTGTAGTCTTTAATGAGCTTTAGTTATGCTTGCCAATAGGTTGCTCGTCTTTTGTGAAAATCTCTTTTAAAATTCATTTGATTTTCATTTTAACTTGAAAATAGCACTCAACAAATCTCATATGTATCAATTTTATGTTTAATTGAAGCCTTCTTTAGTCCATTTTAAATTAGATATTCCGATAAATGGATTAAATAAGAAGGCTTGTTCTTTGTGAATCTAACTCTTGAGTTTGATTTGAGCTCTATCAAATTTGAAAATTACTATTCTAGCTTCATGCAGCCTTTCTATTAGTATGACATGAATTTAAAGTAATGTTTGCATTTGGCTTATCCTCTTTCCAACATTTTAATGTATTATATAATATAAGCTAAAAGGTTCAATTAATTCATGTTAGCCAACAAATACTCGTCGTCACAGTTAATTATTAATTTTAAATAAGAGGGGGTCCCATATTGATTCTTTCCAACACTATAAATGCGGCTAGGGAAGGGCCTTTCATTTCATGTCATTTGCTTGGGTAAATATTTTGAGGTCTTTAATGGTTTTGAGACAAGGAGGAAGATTTGCTTGCATTCAAAATAAGCATTTTATTCTTTCACAAATTCCATGTAAGTGTTCTTCCTCTTCTTCTCTTTGGTTTGATGTTTATTTTTATATTTATTATGTATTTTTTATTTTATTTCTGTTTAGATGATTTCAATTTAAATTTATTTAAGTCATGGATTTAAGTCTAAATTTTGGCAGTATTTCGGCATAAGCTATGTCACAGTTTTGGCGCCGTAATCCGATCGATGGCGACGTGTTTTGAAACCTGACGATTTTCTCACCACCTGATGAGCGTGATGAGGTCTTTAAACATGCATAAAATAAAATAAAATACAATTTCCACACACATATCATTTTCATAACTTTAGCAATTAGGCAATAATGACAATTAACTTGAAAAGATTGGCTGATTTGAAGATTTCAATAATCAGAGATTTTTTTTTTTATTTCATGTGTGAGTGACGAGCTTGAGAAATGATAGAGACTTCGGCCTGTGCTTGAAGGGAGAGGGAAGTCGGCCAAGGAGGAGATGTCCAAGAAGGTGGGTTATAGTTTGCTACTGATATGGGAGAAGGTTGAGAGAAAATCACAGCCCTCTTGTGAGAGAAGATGAGGCCATGAGACACCGGGAGTTGGGGGTAACCAAGCAGGTTGAGAAACTTGGTAGGAAGAGCTATCTAGATTATATTATGAAGTGGAGAAGAAGTATGCGTGATTCGACTGGATAGAGGAAGAACAATGCTGCTGGAAAGGCTATTATAGTGGTTGCTAGTTGAAAAGAGAAGGATGAGAGGCTACCCCTTTTCGGCTGAGAATCTCATGAATAGTGAAAACGGTGTGTATGGGAGCTATCGGCCGTGTGAATCAAGATCAAGAGAAGGTGAGAAAAAGAGATGTCGGAGTGGCTCAGTGGGACGGATGCTTGCGATTTGAGGGAGACGGAATGCCGAGAGGAACCCGTCTGATGAGGGAATTGCCACTCGTTTTCCTTCGTTTGTAAGAAGAAAGGCTGGAGAAGGGAGATGGGGCTTACAGTGAAGCTCGATCGGCGATGTGAGGAAGGATTCGAGAAGAAAATGCTTGTGACTTGTGGCTTGTGACTTGCGGCTTGAAACTCGAAGGGGGACGGGAGTGGGAGAAGGGTTTCGGATCGAGAATCCGTGAGGGGACGAGCCCATGCGGTTATATATATATATATATATATATATCTCCTCCTTCCGTGTAATGGAATAGGAGCCCTTATTAAAATTTTTTTGTCTTTTTGCAAAACTGTTAAGGACATGAAGTAGGTGGGGAGGAATATTGAGAGAAACTGCATATTTTATTTTAAATTTAATACTTAATTAATCTATAACATTATTATTAAAATGACATTATTAACGTAAAAAAACCAATGAGAAATATCTTAATGATATATGTATAATCTACATACATGTGAACTTATTTATTTATAATATGTTCTATCATCCTTATAGTACGTTTTTAATTTCAATATATATATTTACGCATATATTGTTACCCATTTTAACTAAACATTTAATCTATATATATATATATATATATATATATATATATATATATATATATATATATATATATATATATATATAATGATAAAAGGAATTATTTGTTTTTATTATTTTCACATGTATGTATATTTATTGTGAGACACATTTTTTTATTTTTTATTTTAATTTTATTTTAATTTTTTATTTATATTATATATCCTAATATGATATGTTAAAAAAAAGAATAAGGGCATAATGTTATAAATTTTGTATAATATAATTAATAAATTTTTCATATATATATATAAACTAATTTTAACGTGATTTATTTTATCATTATTAATATATTGCATAATTATATAAAGTAGATTTAATCTAACTCAATTAAATATTATATATATACATGTTTACATAATATTTTATTTTATTTTATTTGTTTGCTTTCATTCATTTTTTTTCAAAACTAATTTATTAGATTTTAGTGAAATGATTTGGTTACTCATTTCTTGGCAAAAATTTTAAATTAGACTTAATGCTAATCATAATTAGTAATTTAAGCACAAAAAATAATAAAATAGGCCTAATGTATAACCGTGGTAATTATTTATTTTATTTTTTTTAAATTTGGAGCAATTTTCGTATTTTGCGCGTATCAGAGTCATAAGGTGTTGGAATCGTGCGAACTTTGTATCGTTGGAATCGTAACAAAATTTTCTACAACTTTCATGTTGGTCAAAATTTACTATTGACACATGAGAGTTTACAAATCTGCGTGGAGTTGAAAAAGTTGACAATCATATTTTGCGCGTGTCGAGTCATGGTGTCGAGAGCTGAACTTTGTATCATTTGAATTGTAACAAAATTCTCTACAACTTTCATGTTGGTCAAAATTTATGATTGCGGCTCGATGCATAGCAATGATGAAATGCACAATGATGAAATGCATAAATAACTCACGCTAAACAAACACTTTTAATGAAGTGTAATTAACAAGATTTTAAGGGTCATGACATGTAAACATTCGTTTCTAGCGCATTAGTTTTATTGTTTGGAGATAATTATTCATATTGATTACATTCATATAAGAGAAGTGAATGTGCTAGTATTAGAAATGCAACCATTTTCAAACAAGGATAAGAAGCCAACTCAAACTAAGTTTAGAATACAAACTAACTACATCTCTACTGTTACTACCGCATGGAATATCCTCACTAAAAAAAATACATCAATGAACAAGTTATTCTAAACACTTAAAGCTGTATAAATAAAGCAGCACAAACAAGATATGAATATTTACAAATTAAGGTAACCAAAACAATAAAATAGTTCTTGACGATGCCTGCGAGACAGGATAAAATAAGATAAGTATAAATACAAAAAAAAGTAATCCTGTATGGACAGAAGGTAATAATACAGACGACTATCTTCGACGATACTGCGCGATGTATCGCATCCCTGTGTAATGGGTGATCGCAGCGATTGTAGATGATGTTCTAGCCGGTCCTCAACCCACCGAGGGTTGTTCTGACCAGTGTAGCACTAAATCGATTGAAGACTGTGTGGGAAGCTAGAAACCATGATACAGTCCATACGGGGGTGTCATATGAAATGAGGGAGGCCTATATGTAGGAGGGACTTGTTGCTGCCATGGGTGCATCTGTGACCACATAGCTTCCTGGTACGAATACTGTGGTGGTTGTGTGAATGTATATGTAGATGGTCCGACCACTGGTTGACTTCAACATAAATTACTACAGGCTGCACGGATGCTGCGTTGACTAAAAATTCACACACTTCGTCGTCACTAATATGAGTAGCGATGAATCTAGCACCAATAGGAAAACGTCCTATAAGATTAACACATGACTTTGCTTGGTCTAACTTCAATGTCCTCATAATGCGCTTTTGTAACCCCATCAGGTTAATCTTTCGTGGGATATGGATTGGTCAATTTTTCCCACCAATGTAGGTCGAAAAGAAATCATCATTAACATTCAGTTCTCCGTCATAATAAAGAACTATGCAGATAATTTCTGAACTCATTTTCAACTAACAACAACTCTAACTACTAAGAATCCTTTCTCTCCCCTAGTCACAGAAAAAAGCAATTCAATATATAATACAATTCTGCATTTTAGTTGGAGGTATTTTGCAAACTCAAGACCTTGAAGTATATGACATATCAATACCAACAATAGAAGCATATGATTTTAGAGTATAAAAGGAGCTTAAACTTGAAGAGAACGGAGTTGACCTGATTAAGGTCAACAGAAATCACCTTAAGAAAGTAACATGAATATGATATATAGGGTGATCCATGGTGGACATCGATGTGAGATATGTAGAGGTTGCTAGGGAAAAGCTAGAGGTATGAGTGTGAGATTATTAGTTAGATTATGAAAAGATATACCATTCAAATGGAAGAAACCTAGATTTATAGAGAGTTAAAAGGAATTTTCATTTTCATAAAGGATGAAGGGGGAGTAGGTGAATCTTATTTATAGTGAGAGGTCACATTCCTTATTAAAAATGATATTTTTAGATGGTGGCTTCAAATTAGCATCACAATAATTTCTACTAAAACACCTACAACTATAACAAGACGTATGTCAAAAACACCACCACCAACAACTTAGCAAAACACCACCACCAACACCACCACCACTACCAACAACAACAATAATCACAATAACAAAGCAAAAAATTGAGCGGTCTCTGGCGGGCATATACAAATCTAGCCAAACTTCACATTAAAATTTACAAAATATATAAAACATACAAATCTAGCCAAACAACACAAGGAAATAAGTAAATCATACAACACAAAGCAATATACAACGAGATCTATCACAAATTAAGCATTTTGGAAAAAAAATTACCTTAATCGGAGAACGAATGAAGAAGTAAGCAGTCTTCGGTGGTGGCGCACTCCTTGGCCGGCGGCGAGCTCTCCCTTGGCTCTCCCTTGGCGACTCCCTTGGCTAGCGCGCTTGGTGGAAATCAGTGGAAGCGGATGAGCCGAGTTTTAGGAGGAAAAAAAAATCATCACAACCTCCCCTCTAGGGTTTTCGCGAGAAATAAGGGACGTTAGTCAGGTTGAGCAACTAGGCCTATTATGCTGAATTTTTTTTGGTGCCTAAATTTCTAATTACGATTAACATTAAGCCTACTTTAAAAATTTTGCCCTTATTTCTCACAATGATCATTGTTGCTTATTTCAATTTGTGGGGTATCAATTATGAGTCTAGACAATTTCAATATTTTGCATTTGTACCAGGATTTAGACAATGCGAATATCATCCCTAAATAAATTTGATGTTTTAAATGCCTCAATATAACTCAAATTATTATTCGGATAGCTTCGATGGTAATCAGTGAACTCCAACCTGAATTCATAATAAGTATCACCCGTAGGTTTCATCGTATTTTCTTGATTTAAAATTTGGTACATATATATGAAAGTTAACACTCCAGTGAATTCAAAAGTTTCACAAATTTTTGAAAAATCAGCGATTTGTTAGTATGGATCACCACTTTGCAATAAATTGTATGAAATAAACAAAAGTTTTGACGTCAAGTAAACATCATACTAGTGTTGTAAGGTCTTTGCCGGCCCATTGAGCATCGTATCATCTTGAAAGATTCGAATACTCCTACTTAAAATAAGAAAGAAGTTTAATTATATAAAATATAAGATATTGTTGTCGACTATTTCGATTATTTTTGATCAATATTATACACTTATTAATCCTATTAATATGTACTCCAAAACTTCAATCTGATAGCACAAACACAAAAATGCAAACCTTAAGGATCATGTTGAAATAATAAATGAGTCATAATAAATTATCGCAACTCAGATTCTTATTATATAATAAATTGCCTAAAAGATAGCAATACAAATATTTTAAAGACAATGACATATTACACTATAATTTAAGCTATGCATCGAGACAACATTTAGATTTTACATTATAGATTCACATTTTAAATTAAAATTAGTTTTCTTTCAATAGTTGCACATCTTAATAGGTATAAAAAAGATGTGATATTCTTTTTTTAGTGAAGAATAAGTAACCCACCCACTAATTACATTGACATGGTATACTTTGTGGTACATGTTTCACTTTTCACAACTCGAGGGGTTGGGTGGAAGTTGGATTGGTGGAATATGGTCCGTAACATCACCCCCTGGCGATCCTCCAATGAGATTCACTTTGAATATAATTTTACGAATGCCTCCTGAAAATAATATAGATATTTTACATTAATTTTTTCAATTTGAATAAAGTTATAATACAAACAATTGAGATATTGAGCCCTCATGAAAGATGGTGATGATGATGATGATGATGATGAAAAGAACGAGAATATGCTGATATTTGTTTGATATACTCATATAAAATGCTTAAGTTATTCCTATATTGATTAACTCTTCCAAAAATACACTCAATAGCTTTAGAGGCTATGAACACTCGTAAAAGTTATTTCATTATTTTATTAAAGATAATTTTCATATTGTAATTAGTTTTGATTTATATACAATAACAACAATAATAACAACAACAAGCCTTTATCTCACTAAGGGGGTTGGCTACATGAATCTTCTTATTGTGTCCTATTATGTGTCAAATTCTCATTTAATTTAAGTATACTTAGGTCATTTTTATACTAAAAGCTATATAATTATTTTTGATTTATATGCCTGTTTAAATTGTTTGTGATTGTTTATAAAATTAGAGTAAATAGATTTTAAAATTATATGGAATATTTTTTTAATGAAGTAGTTATTTTTTGGGTTATCAAACTTAAAATAGGTATGATAAGAAAAAATTTATTTTTTATCACATGAGTTTATAAAAGTTGCAAGAAATTTATAGTCAAATAGAATTATAGTATCTCTATAAATATTCGCATATTATAACTCAGTTTAGATCTATTAAGTTCTCTTGCAAATACGGTTATCAAATATAAAGTACAATTAAGTTATTTTGACTTAAAATTTTATTTTAAATAATAAAAAACTCTTTGATATTTTATAAATTTTTAATAAGAGTAACTACAGAAACATGAATCATTCTCATGAAATATTGAAATGCACACTTGATATTTTTTTTTAAATGAGCAAAATTGTGAGGAGCATGAATCATTCTCATGAAATATTAGGCTAAAATCTGATTGTTGGACTAAATCATTATGGCATCAATTGATTTTAATTACTAGCTTTATGCAGTAGTTGAGATACCTTCTCCGGCCAAAGTTTGGATCCAATATTCATAAACATAATACACAACATCTTTTGACTTATTAAATACATATTTATTGTGGCTCATACATATATAATAAAGGTCACGAGGGATTGGAACTTCTCTCTCCGATCTCCCATGAAGCAAAATTAATAAAAGAAGGAGAAAAAGATTTATTCATTAACTCACTTATTAGCATTTGCGAAGTGTCGTCACCTATTGCTGCAGAATCCGTAGTATGCAGGATGAGTAGGACAAGGACGATAACAAGGTCGATGGGATTAGCCTTGCAATTACTCGTCATTTTTTAAAATTTTAGAACTGATAACATACCGTGATAATTTATATAGAGATGGTCTATACAGAGAAAATAATTGACAGCGTTAACATAAAATAAAATAACGCGTTTTTATTCTGTAGTCATTCAACCATTACCATTTAACTCCTTTTATTTTCTTTGCATTTCACGCGTCTGAAAAAGTATTAAAAGATTTTTCAAGTCTGAAATCAAAGACTTTTGAATCCACTTTGTCAAAAAGGAGTCTGAAAACAAATAATTTTCTCCAAGGCATGAGCGGCTGTAATACCACGATATCAGTTGTTACGCCCTCCTTCGACGCGGTAAACACGTGATAGAGGAAGACAATTCTCTCCTTGTCTTTGGTAGTTCCAGTTTAGGATAAAGCTGAAGTTTATTCTACGAAATCTCGATCCAATATAGCAATTGTTCTCTCTCGTTTTCCATAAACCAAATGCTAGTTATTAGATTTATATGTTTTGACGCGTCATTATAAATTGCCCTCAAAAATTGTTTTACTCAACCTTTTATTATATATTATGCTATTTTTATACATTATATGTCGTTCAAAATACATACTTAAAATGAATTGATTTTGTGATCATATCAATACTTGCTTGCGGAGATGCTATAAATAAGGATACCAAAGATGTTGTAATTTAATTTTGTGATCATATCAAAAAAGTGTTATTAAAATCTTTTACAAATGTTATTTATGGAAATTGCCATGCAATTAATTGGCTCAACTGAAAGTCAGTCAAATCTTTTGTCGATTGGAATTCCACAAATGCATTTAAGTAAGTTATGATTAACTAAAGAGTTATATGAGTCAGTCGTCTAAATAAATTCAGAAAAAGCTTTATTTTTATTTTATCTCTTATAAAAGCAGCTCCAATTAAAATTTGTTCAATTATAAAGCCATTACTTACGGAACAAAAGCAGGTGCGCTACACTCGCCCCTAACATATGATTGTGAAATTTTTAATAATATTGAAGGTGCTCGATTTAAATTTTATGTGTCGTTATAAAATCATTCCATTAAATATGAATTTTATTATAATATTTAACTTATAAATTTTTAAGAGAAAAATTGAATTCATCTCCAAACCTTGCATGCTTATAATAAAATTAAATATCTCGATAAAATGAATTCAATAAGCCTAAATTTTCTTAATTATAAAACTTTAAATGTATCTAATAATGAATGAATAATTTGTAAAAAAAAGTAATAAAGACAATCAGATGAAATTTTTTGGGACTTTTGTCAAAATAATCAAGATGTCTCTTAAGAAAATCTTTATTCTTCACATGAAAGGTACATGTATTTAAAATTTGAGAGAGCTTAGAAGTTAGAAGAACTTTAAAGCTTTGTCTGATAATCAATGTCGACAATCATCACCATCAACTATCATTATCTAATTACTGTCACTCAAATGCTACTGTATGATCATTGTTATTTAACTACTATTCCTTAACGACAGTCACCCTACCACCATCTTTCAGTCATTATCGCATCATTTCAATCATTATTCGATGCTTGTTCGTTTGGCCATAGCATCTACCATGGGCAAAGGAGTGCTCCTAATTATTTAACCCCATCATTTATAATTGTAGAGAAGAATGGTTATAATTTAAAGTATATAGTATATTATTTTAATTGTGTTAAGCCTCGTGATTCTCCTCTTTTTGACTTTTTACATAAAAATTTTGATATCTCATGTACACTTTTTTATCTATTTATGTGGGATGTTGGGGTAAGTTTAAGGCATTAAATCTTTCACTTTATCATCACTAATTTTTTAGTACATAATAAAGCTCATATTTATTGGGCTGGAGATTTCAGTAAAGCATGTCCTATAAAAATATTTTATATCTCAAATTAGAATTGATTTATTCTTAAAATCATTTGATATACTTAGATACACGTGTAAAATATATTTTGACCAATTGTTTATTTATTATAAGCATTTTAAAATAAATTCAATAGTTTGAAGATTCAACGAGTTTTTGTTATGAATTCATAAAGGAATTCATGGGTGTTCTAAACAACTCCCTTTCCCTTCCTTGATTGATTAATAATTTCTGTGCATATTACTCTCATTCAATGGAGATATTTCGAATTAGTACCATCAAGCTCTCAATTATTCTCTTTTCATTTTATTTTTTTATCATCCATCCGGTCATTCTCAAGTGTCAACAATATGATAGATTATAAATCTCTTGTTTCCTTCAAAATCAATTCCTAAAGCAAAGCAATGGTGCTTCTACCATTTTCAACTCATGAAATGACACTAATCACTTATGCTCATGGGAAGGAGTCACATGTAGCCACAAGCATCAAAATAGAGTCACAACCTTAGATCTTAGCTCTAATGGCTTGATCGGTCCTCTTCCTTCTTCTAACATCACTTTCCTTAGAAGGCTTGATCTTAGCCTCAATTGGCTCAATGGTGAGATCGTTCATAATCTTGATCATTTGCAATAGCCTCATAGGCAAAATCCCTCATTTTATCAACTCCATGTCACTCAATTACCTCAATCTTCTGATAATTAGTGTAAACGAGCTAAGTTTGAGCAAGCGGAATCTTTATTCGTGTTTAACTCATTTGAAAATTACTCTGTTCATATTCAAAATGGCTTAAAATTTTAATATTCGTGTACAGCTCAAATTGTTCGAAATGACTTGTATAACTAGGGCTGTCAAAAAGCTCGTTGTTCGCAAACAGCTCATGTTCAGCTCGTTAAGTAGCCCGTGTTCAACTCGTTCGTTAACTAAGCGAGTCAAACACGAAGAAATATTTTAAGCTCGATTTATAAATTAGCTGAACATGAACAATCTTTCATTTGATAGTGTTCAGCGATTTAACCCAAAATAAAAAATTATATTTTATTATATTATTATTTTTAAGATCTTTAAGGAATCATTAATTTGTTTTTAAGCCTAACTAAACATCCTTAAAATAACTGAACAAATACAGAACATCAAAATTTATCAAAACCCTCATAAAGTGAACTAACTACTCTCTTCCATAGGCTTTAGTTTGGTTCCATATGAAATCGCACTCATAATGCAGCACGATGAGCATAGTGTGAGATTTGTGCACGCTATAACAAATGTGAAGAAACGTACCAACCAAAATATTGGGTTTTATGCATGTGGTAATATCAACATCCTACTCGTAAGATTTTATTTTGTTTTCGTAAAATAATTATAACTGTATTTGTCTACCGATTTTTTAACTACTTTTCAAAATACTTCCATTTACATTCATGAATACTTGCTTAGTTTTATTCTAAGCTCTATTTTTTTTCCCTAAAACTGCTGAGAAGATTTACATCAATAAAGATAGCTTAATCCTGTTTAGTCAAACTTCATCATCAATTTATCAATGAAGCGTTTATTTTTATTATAAAATTTTAAAATATTTTTAAACTGCACAATTGAAAAAAATTTCAATTCAAACGTCCTGGCCAGTCAAGTTTATATATATAGATAGATAGATAGATAGATATACCATAGTAAGTAAATCTGATATAGATAAAATTATATCCCAAAACTAAAATCTTATAACATGCACCCAAAACTTGCCCACACTAGTCAAGTAGAATCACAAAATGCAAAGAATATTAGAGTTTCAAGGGTAAAAAAAATAAATATATAATTGATTCAAATAATCTATATTTTAATATATCTTTAGAAATTTTACATACACAATCACCCTATTTTTTTTCTATTTATAATTCAATCACCTTCAATTTTACTTTTTTAAATTGACATTCAAATATTGAAATGCATAACAAATATCAACCCATATTTTTTATTTTTTGTAAAATTCTTAATCATTTGATCGTGGTACACACAAATATATAAAGTTGATAGCTAAAAACAAAAACAGAAAAAGCAGAGTGTCCCTATATGTTTAATTTTATGTGTGGAGTTATGACGTTGTAATGCCAATAAGAAAAAGTTCCATTTCTCTTCCAAGATCAGCTTAAATTGTCTCTAAAGTAAAATTAAAAAAAAAAAGAAATCTATCTCAATATATAAATTTTAAAATTTATCTCAAAACAAAGGCATTATTTCAAACAAAATGACATTTTACAACCAGTTTTAAATTGTTGTAATATGTTTTAAAAAATATTATCTTGCAAAATATATTTTAAAAAAGATTTGTTATTACAAATTAGCCAATCCTTCTCCTTTCAAATATTCAAAAAAGCGTTTACATGAGCAATTATTCATTAGAGAAGTATCAATTAAAAGTCAAGTCCTTGTTGATTGGAATTCCATGAATTCCTTAAATACATGATTGATCTAACCGGCATTGCAAGTTCAAAGTCAAAGTTCAAGTCAACTAATATTCTTCAAATAGATAAATATAGAAATAAATGAGAGGATAATCAAATTAAAATATGATGGGAATAAGTTTTAAATTTATGTGATATATTTGATAGCATGTCTATTATTTTAATTAATTATTTATTTATAGCTCTCAATATAAAATAAAATTAACAATTAAAAAAATTAGTTTCAAGAAGATTATGTTGATCTTTGACTATGTGATATATCATAGTCAAAGAAAGACACTAATCATTTAATCATAAATTTGATCCTAATTCTAAGCATGATCTTCACACTATTGATTATTTTTTTTGTTTTATAGCTTTCTTTATATAAAATAAAATAATAATAAAAATAATAATATGTGGCTGATAAAAAAAACAGTATTAGACTTATCCCTTAAATATTTAAGAATTTCATATACAAAATCAATCAAAGATACAAATAAAATCTCCACTTCATATCTTCTAGGATATGAAAGATGCTCTACTTGTAGAAAACACCTTCATAACTTATCAAGCCACTATGACTTGAGATGCATGGAGCCTTTAAAAATTTTATGGTTGAACATAATGCATTAAAAAGCATACAACATCATAATCTTGACAAAGCCCTATCCTCTTGTTTGAGCATTGATTGCCAAGGCAAGGATTTAAGGCTTGATTTTTTGAACTCAAGCCAAAAGAAATCTTGGATCTTTGGTTTCTACTACAAATGTAAAATTGATGGAGATTATATTCTTTCACTAAAAAGGAGACTAGACATTATCGTGAATATTACAAACATTTTAGAATATCTTCACAATAATGATGAACTTTCAATCACTCAATATGATATAAAGCCAAGCAACATCTTGCTTGAAATTATTATGCCATATCTTCTAACATGCATGATGTACTCGTTTAACATAATATTATCCTAAAACATATAATCTCATTTTATTTGTTAAATATGGTGGAGGAGCTTGCTTTTCTACCTCTATAGATGTTTATAATTTGAAAATAATATTTTTTAAAATGATTATGACAAGAAGGTCTTCTAATAATATTTTTAACGATGACTTAAATCTATATAACCATATTAACAAAAGCAATTACAAAATAGAACTTAAAACGTTAACAAAAGCAAGAAGCAATTGCCAAACCATGATCATATGCTTGCATTCTTGATAGGATTAGGTCTCATGCTAAACTTCATTATTAGAAGCGTACAAAATTACATAAAATTAGATTTGATAATGATACTAAAAAAATATTGATCATATTTTATGATATATGCACTAAATGAGTTTTATATATCACACTCATTTTGAAAGAGGTTCAATGATATCTAGATTTAATGTCATCAAATTTTGATAAGAAGATGCCAATTCTTTTTTTTTTTTATAATAGAAATTCATGAAATAATGAATGTATGAGTGTTATAAATGACTTTCTTTTCCTTCTTTGATAGATCCTTAATTTTCAGGCATATCACCATTAATATTCAATCCGGATTCATGTTCTAATTTCTTCTCTTCAGACATATCACCATAAATATTCAATGTAATTTTCACGCATATCACCATTTATATTCAATTTTACTTTTTTTTATCATCTCAATATAATTTCATATATATGATCAGCATAAAATAAAATAAAAATTTTTTGTGATTCGATAGCTTTTGTATGCCTCGGTAAGCATCCGAGTGCGCTTACCAAACCAAAATGCAAAATACTATAGAAATCCATCAAAATTCAATTAAAAGTGGATTTTGGACATTGAAAATTCAATATTTTAATTTTAGTAACACTCTGGAGGCAATACATGTTGATGTCAATTTGTTGAAGGCATTAATAGTTCATAGATAATATTTGGGTGATGACAATAAGGTGATAATAGTCAAATGATTATGATATAATGATGATCGGATAAAGATTGTCGGTAAGTCACAATAACAACTAAGAGATGAAAGAAATTGATGGCGATCGTATCAATGATCTTAAAGAATCTAGGATTCTTCAAAACTTTCAGCTCTTAAATTTGAAGTTTATCTAATAAGGGCATATTTATGATTTTGAGTGATATTTTGATTATTTTAATTAAAATTCTCAAATTATTCATCAAATTATTGGCAAGTAGTTCTCACTAGAGCGACCAAGCTTGATCCTAGGAGAGTAATCCAAAAGATATCTTGGAGTAGGCTTCAATGAGATCATAATATCGTAAGCGAGTTTTGGCTTTGTTTGTATAGGTCCAAGTGAGTTCATGCAAACTTTGAACAATTTACGTAGATTAGTGCAACTTCATCTTTTATTGTTTCGATTGACCGCATTATTTTATATCAATCATGTTAATTAATATGTACCAACTATTTCAAATATTTGGATAAAAAAATTCAAAACAAATTTATTTGAATATTTTAAAAAATTTTGGTCTAAAATTGCCAGATTTTATGATATATTTTTAATAATATATCAAAATTTTACATAAATACTATCACTTTATTAGGAGAAATTATTATGTGCAACTTCTAGACTGTTTAGATTGCTATGTACATGCTATTAACAATTATACACTATATTTATTATGTAATATATATATATATATATATATATATATATATATATATATATATATATATATATATATATATATATATGAATAATCTAGATGCCACACATAATAATTTTCTGTTGTAGATGTGCACTTCTATGATATTTGATGCAAGTTGCTATACAATTGACTTGAGACTAAGAAAATTTTTTCGTGTTGGATGTAAAAACTACATCAAGACTTCAAATAATATAAGGTTAGTATAAGCCAATACATTACATTATTGGCAAAATGTGTATGTTATGTATTCGTGTATATGTATATTGTATTATTATGTAATTAGTATAACATCAATATATAGCACTTCACAATTATATATAATAACTATGCATTAACTTAACACCATATAATGTTGTAATATTAGAGTTTGGATATAGAGCTACATCTATACTCTGCACATAATAATCTCTCCGATATGACTTAAGCGCTTTCAGTGTTTAGAATCAACTAAAGTTCAAGTCATTTGCTTATTGGAATTCCATAGAAGTATTAAATGTATAATTGATTGAATAGTCATCGCATATTCCTAATGAAGATAAAATCCACAAATGCATTAATTTGTGACGGTTGTCGAAATAAATTTTAAAAAATGGGTTAATATATTTATGATTAACCTCAAAACCATTTGATAAATAGCATTTGTAAAAGATTTTAATAACACTTCTTGTTGAATTGTACATTAGCTCCATAAATCGAGTCGAGCAAATATTATGAACGATGAAAGCAAATGCATATAAATCAAAGTGGAAATCACTTCAAGCATCACCGAAACTGCTCAAATAATGAATGTTTTGAATGACTACCGATGAACAAAATGTTGTAATTTATCACTAGAGGTCTTTGCACCCAATTTGATCAAGTATAGTGACAACGATAAAACATGAATGATCACCATGCAAGTTGAGTCGAAATCATTTCAATCATTATCGAAGCCATTCGAACATTTTCTGTTTGCAAAAACCGCCTAAGTATTGAAATCCATTAGGAAAAGTCTCTCTCAATCAATCAAATTTAATAGAATGACAATGATGAACTACAAATAAGCCTAAAGTAAATCCGACCAAAATTATCTCAATATTCACCGAAGTTATTCAAATGGTCTGTTTGCAAAATAGATAATATAGGCACACTCAGAAATACAAAATTGTTCAAAGATGATACAATTTATCTAAAAAGTTGCACAAATATGAAATATAAAAATTACCTGGATTCAAGGTTGAAGACATGTTTTAACAAATACGAATAATTAGATATTGTAAGTAAAAAATTAATATGATTTAAGTGAAATTTCAATTAAAAAAAGCTAAATTAAAAAAATTTAAGCCAAGATAATATATATATATATATATATATATATATATATATATATATATATATATATATATATATATATATATATATATATATATATATCATATATCATAATTATTGATTCATAAAATAAATACATATAATAGTTATTTAGACAAAATTAAATTTATTTTATTTCTGATTATTGAAAGTTATAATATATTTATTTTCATTTTAATGATGATAAAATAATTATATAAAAAAAATTTTGTGCTTTCAATCAATTGGATTCACCTCGACTAACCTCCTCTTCCACTAAAAATAAGCCACGTTATTCTTACCGTACTCACTTCTTATCCTTGCTTGGGGAAAGTAAACAAAAAAATAAAATGATTTTATTGCCAACTCCCACTTGAGCTTGATTTAGATTTGAAATCTAAAAAAAATAAAAAGAATTTAGTATAAAAGATTACTATAGTTATTTGGTTGAGCTTTACAAATTCGACTTTGTTTTTTTTGGTTTGAAAATATAATGTTCGGTTTTTCTCCGGCTTGGCGCTCGCTGGCAGTGGGCTCCCTTGGCTTACCCGGCTTGGCGGCCGGCTCTTGAGCCTCATCGCCGCTTCACTCATTGGCCTTATTTGAATTTGCTCATTAATCACATAAACTAGCCTTTCTAGTGTATTTGAAATTCTTACATTTGGAATGATTGCATTCCAAATATGCAACCTTGCTTATTACGGACATTCTTTAAAAAAAAAAATAGTGTAGTAACACCCTATTCTGACCTGATTTTTCTCTTCTCTCCCTTCTCGATTTTCCCAACCGAAGCAGGAGTGAGCTCCTATTTACCTCCCCGTTGTCAGGCCTTGGACAAAAAGCCTCACTCTCTCCTTCTTCCAGAGCCATCCATCGCCTTCATCTTCTCTAGTTCATGGTTTTCATCTCCTCTCCTTCACAACAATCTTCCTCCTTGGCATCCCCTGACTCCGCCCTTCCATTTCAACAAATGAGAGCATAATCACTCTTATCCTTCTTTTGACAATCACTCCAACCTATCAACCAAACCTTCCTCTTCCCTTCAGTTAAGAACTCCAATTTGTCGCTTTTGTTGTAGGCATTGCTCCTCCATCTCTTCCAATAGATAGTAGGCTCTATTCCTCTCCATCTATTATAACTGCCACTGAAAACCTTATCTGCAGCCTCATCCTTCTCTTTCAACCGAAGCACTCCATTCTTCTATTCTTCTTAGGTTTCACTTCATAAAGACCTTCTCAATCCCCACTCCCAATGTCTCTAATTAGCTCGATCGTGTAACCAGGCAACTCATCATCAGGCTCCTCTTGGCACTATCTCCTCCTACTCTCTCTAGCCAATACCTTCGGTGAACTCAAGCTTCAAGTCAGCCAAAAATCAGTGTCGAAGACACTACAACACAACCACTCCCTATAGAGACTTTTGATTTTACATTATTCCTCACTGTTTATACTCTTTCAAGCTCGTTTCAAGAAGATCCCATCCCAAGCTTCATCCTGTAGCTCAACAGTTCAAGCTCGCAGAAGTCTTCGCCCCAATCTACTAGCTCTTCCACTTCTCCTCTCTTATTGGAGTTCAACTCTGAGTAACAACTTTCATATTTGTGGCGTAAAATGCCCCAACCTCGATAATTGAAAAGTATGAATTAAGCGTGTGGTGTAATTTTCAAAAGCAGATGAATAATATATAAGACACTACTCGATTTCATCCTCATTTGGTGAGGACATTAGATCTGGTTCCAAGTTTTCCTATAGGCGTAAGCCCCTATAGTTAATTACCCCTCTTAATGCTGAGAATAAATTTTGATTAAGGTTAGTCGTTAGGTCATTAAATTCATAGTGTATAGTAGCAGCATGTGGAGTTTAAAATTTAGAATTTAGGGTTTAGAATTTTTGAAATTCACCATTTTAGCTTAAAGCGGATGATTTGGGGAAAGATGATGTGCTGATCTCATGGTTCCATCATCCCTATCGTGGTCTCTAGTCTACTTAGTCGGATGAGGTAATTATCTGAAGGATCCTTATTAGCAATACATGGGTTCGTCATCCAAGAAATCCTTGTAGACAGTGGTGTTTGTGGAGATAAGCTTAAGTCTACCCAACAGAACTTTTGCCTTATCAAGTGTTCCATATGATTCAAAACTCAAAGGCGAGCCATTGGGGAGCATATCTACGTGATCATAATATAATGGAGCCTATCGCCAAATCACCGATCTCTCTCTTAAGCTCATTTTTGAGCCTACGAGCCAAGCTGTTAGAATGACCACGCCCTACTGCATGAGATTGATTGAGAGTGAACATGGTAGAACACTTGATTTGATATTGGCTTCTTAGTGAGCTGAGTTTTCTTAATTCATCACCTTGATAATTATTGTGGGTGGATAGATTGAGTTTTGCTTTAAGCTTTTAATGATTGAATTTCATTTAAGTAGTTTTTAGATTGCTACTTAATTTGAGTTAATTTAATTTGAAATTATAATTACATTTTGAAAGATGTTTCCCCTCTGGTTAAAATCACCATTCAATACAACCATCATCGGGGTTTTGTAGTATTTAGATCATCGACTATTAGTTTAATAATAGAATTAGATCTACTATCATATGACAAAATTAACTTCTAAAATATTTTAATAAGTTAAAATTCTATAATAATTGAATTTTTTAGGTTTTGTTAACGACTTGGTCCTAGACCAAACCGAAGCAAGCCGATCATCCCTCCACTAAATTTAAGCATTTATGTTGGGGCTCATGGTGTTTAAGAATTCCCAATTAACGATTATGTTTGCTTGCATGATGTGTTACAAATTGATGGCATGGAAGGCATTTGTAATTTGATCTAATATTTTTTAGATCCCTTGGATTAATATTTAATTGCTTTCTTTTATTCTAAGCTGATTAGTCATTGAATATTCAATAGATTTTCACTTATGACAATTCTCAAATTCATCGCCAACTATCAATTTCTTCTTGATCTAATTGAGTATTTGATAAGGATGAATACACTTAAAAATTTTCTAAGGATTCATCGCTTATGCTTATCAACAATCATATAATCTCATGGAAAGTCTCTCATGAATTCTTTAATTTTCTTCAATTTATTTGAATATGTTAGAAGAGTGTATCTTAATTCTAAGAGGCTTTCGCTTTGATATGATGTTCAATCAAGATTCCTATTTCTTTAGACATCATCTAATTTTCAATTGTTCAATTGATCTTAGGATCACTTGCTTGTGAATTTAATACTTTGAGTATTCAATAAAAGGCTCTATTCACATAAATAAGCATCAAATCTAAGATTCTAACTCCACATTAAGTTTCATATTTAAGGAACAAGACTTCAAGTTTTGTTATAATTTCTTTATAAATTTAACATTTAACTCCTATCTCGCTTAAGATTTGTTTAGTTCTTCCTCCCTTTTTTGCTTGAGAAATTTGCGATAACATAGACTCACTTACTTAATTTCTTTTTGTGATAGTGGGTCCTTCATTACATCCTCCAATTTCTATAAATAAGATCAAGAGGGGGTCTTACATTTCATTCCATCTGTTTGAGTTGAAATGTTTGAAAGAGAAGGGTTAATTTATTTTAGTGGGATTTCAACTACGGTTAGATAAATCTTGTAAGTGTTTTTCACTATTTTTTTCTTTGATTTAATTTTATTTTTATATTTGTCTTATGTTCTTTTCCCTCCTATTTCTCTTGTTTGACACTTTTAATTTAAATTTAGCTTTAGGTTTCTTTATTTAGTCTTAAGCAGTTATTTTATTCTCCCATTTTTTAAGTCAAAATATTTGACAAAATTTTACAACATTTAGGGAGGGGCCTAACATATGTTGGCTTAGGTATAATGAGCATGTCGGTCAGATAATTTTCATCTCGTTGTTCCCTAATGAGCTCGACGAGGGCTTCAAACCTACAAATAGACAAGCATATGCATATAGACAATCACATCACACATGTTCACACTTATTTTTTTGCGTGTTATAATGATCACCAAGGAGACAGAGATGGAGATGTGGCCAAGAAGAAGAACCTAATGATAGTGTTCTCTCCGGTTGAGACAAAGGAAAGGTCAAAAGGAGATGCAAAAATCGGAGAAGAACTCTAATGGTATTCCTCTCCTATGGTAAAATAAGAAAGAGGATAAAAGGAGATGCTAGAAATGAGAGAAGAACCCTAATGATGTTCCTCTCAATTGAAGAAAAAATGGGAATTTCAGATTGGGAGAAAATGAGGGAAAATGAAAGGGTATTTTCGGTTTAGTGAGGAAATGAGAGAAAATTCAATTTGGTGGAAAAAAATAAGGAAATTTCAGATGAATTGAGAGAAATAAAAGAGTGAAGAAGTGAAAGAAAGAGGGAAGATGAATTTTTGGTTTTGAGGAAAAATTAGAGAAATTTAAGTTTAATTTTGTGAGAAGGAGAAGAAAATAGAGAAGATGAAGAAGATAAGAAGAAGAGGGAAGAGGGGGAAGATGAATTTTTGGTTTTGAGGAAAAATCAGAGAAATTTTGGTTTGATTTTGTGAGAAGGAGAAGAAAATAGAGGAGATGAAGATGAGAAGAAAAAGAGGGAAAGAAGAAAATGCTTACTATTTTGCTTGTTGTTGGAGATGAGAGGAAGGGAAGTTGCCTTTTCGGTTTGGATAAGGGAAGTGGGAGGAGGATCAAAGGGCTTTTTTCGATTTCAAGGGAAGAAGAAAGAGGATCAATTTTGTGGGAATGGTTGAAGGAGGGCTTGCAGAGTGGTTGGCTGAACGGATCGTGCATTTGAATGGGGAGATCCGAGTGAAGCTTTGCCATCGCATGAGGGGAGGACGGGAGCTCAGTTGAGCAGATGAGGAGGCAGGTCAGATCGAATAAATCGGGTTGAGCGTGCCATGAAAGCAATTACGGATCGGTTAGGGCTATTTAGGCTTAGTTAATTTTCTAAATATTTAACTAAATCTCAATTATGAGTTTTATGACAATAGACTCATATAGCTAATATATATATATATATATATATATATATATATATATAATATATATATATATATATATATATATATATATATATATATATATATGCTATATATCGATAACGATGGTCCATTTATATCAATCGCAACCAAATCATCAAGGTCAATTTCAAAATGTATGTTATCATTTTCTCATTTTCTCACATACTTGTTCAAATTAAGTATGAATAGTCTTACCTGATCGATTTTGATATTTTGAAATAAACAATGTAATCAATTTCACGAACAGAGGTAATTTGATTTGTGTTGGCACCTCCTGACTATGTATGTGTGCAAACTTATTGATGACTAGATCGCTTGATTGATTGATCATCACATGATGAAATATTTATATTCTGACCAATTTTGATGTTCTAAACACAACGACGAAGTTAATTCATCGATCGGGGGTCATTTGGACTGATTTTGGTGACTTTTAGTGTATTTCAACCTCGATTTACGTGCTAGCATTTTCAATCCTTCGACATTTGCACAGACTCATTTGAATTGAGCAAAAACATCTCATTTGATAGTTTTTGATATTTTGAAGCTAATGACATGATCAATTTCATGAACGGACATTTGGACTGTTTCCCGACTCGATATTTCGATATTGACTTGATCGTTTGATCGGTTAATCATTAGATTGTGCGATATTTATATTATGATCAATTTCAATATTCTAAATGTGTGGTGAAGTCTGTTTGTTGATCAGAGGTCATTTAAACTATTTTTGATGACGTTTGAGCCCCGATTTACGCACTGTCACTTCCAAAGTCCATCGAATTTGACTTGTGGGCTTGACTTGACTTATAACACATATATGGAGATCAACAATATCTCCCTCTTACCTCTATTTCTTCTCTTTAATACTTTCTCAAATAGCAAGCCGACACATCTCCTCACATGAGATGGCCCCTAGATCAAGTGCCTAAGACCTCCAATTTGTCCAACATAAGCACCTCCTCTCATCTGTGAGTATAGTCATAGGTTCATTCCTTGCCTCAAATCTAGAACCCATGCAAAAGCTCTCCTCCATCTCCCCCTCCATTCAGTATAGGCTATGACCACAATCCAATCTTACTAATCTCCTGCTTGCAGCAATTTAAATGTTCCAAATTCCCCATATAGTGCTTTCTTTTTTGCTTTCTCCAAAGCATGGCTCCACATTGTCCCTTGCTTAGTCGTTCGTTCTCCTCTCTCTTGCATCTTTGATTTTGTACTCGTTATAGCTTGGAATTACTAGCTATACCTTACTAAAATCACCTACAACCTATTTGAAACCAACTTCTCTTTCCTTGCTTTGAGTCTCGACACTCTAACTCAACCATCTAGCAGATAACCCCTTTTGCCTACCCTTATTCGTCATAGTTAGTTAACCTTTTACACTGGTTGAACTCCTCTTCCTTTTTAGAAACATTTTAAAAAATCATTATTATTATTGATTATCAAATTAGCCACCTTGCCACTCATTATAAAGGTATAACACAATGAGGCTTGAATGTATGAAGAATTATATATATTTTCTTTTATGCAGGTGATTGAATAACTCATTATGCTCATCATGGTGTAACATGATTAAAAATTGGCCTAGGTGCTTCAAAACACCAACCATCACGCTCATCAGAATATGATGGGTAGGCCAAAACAGTTCCAATGTAGCCTCCTATGCAAGGATGAAGCCGTCATACTATCAAAATCCTATCAAAATTTCATCAAATTTTTGGGACTTAAATTAAAAATTAATTCGATATTAAATTAAAAATATAAAAAAAAAAATAAAAAAAAAAAGATTGAATTTACTTGAACTCAATGAATATTAATATTAAATAAGAATGAGCTAAGTGAGATAGATATGGATAAAAATATATACTAAACATGAGATTGAAATATGATAATAATTGAACAACACAAGACTAAATAGCTCATTTATATGCCATTGCAAAATATAATGGTTTGTTGGCTAAGAAGAATTATTTGAAAATTTTGGCTTATATTATATCATGTATTAAAATGGTTGAAAGAGAATAACCCAAAAAACATGACTTTGAATTCATGTCATACTTATAGAAAAGTTGCTTGAAGCTAGAAGTCCAATTTTCAAATGAGATAGAGCTCAATCAAGCTCTAGAGTGAGATTCATTAAGAAGAACAAGCCTTCTTATTTAATCCATATATTAGAATGTCTAATTTAAAATGGACTAAAGAAGGTTTCAATTGAACATAAAATTGATACATATGAGATTTGTTAAGTGAAATTTTGAAGTTAAACTAAAAATAAAATGAATTTCAAAAGAGATTTTTGTTGAAGATGAGCAAGCTTTTGGCAAGCATAACTAAAGCTCATTAATGAATAATTGGATTGGTTTATATCTTTTGCTAAACAAATCAAGAAAAATTGAGCAGATTTATGGCAAACCCAAGTAGCTCGTCAATGAGCATAAGTAGGGTGGCTTTCCAATTAACAAATGAATTATGTTCTAATTCATATTGAACAAATTTAAAATTAGATTGGAGAAATATAAATAAGACTCGGAACGAATTTGGAAGCTCGCTAATAAGTGGGCTTATTGAATGCACATATTATAGTATCCCAATTCAAATGAAGATGGCTTCAATTGAATTTAGGATTGTAAATATGGGACCTACAATATGTTTGAATGTCTACTTTCAAGCAAGAGTAGAACTTAAATGCAACCCTCGCAACACCTAATTACAAAATTAGGATGTGAATATAGTGGTGGATTAAGCCACTCACATCTCATTTCGTCCTTAGCTTTTGACTTCACATCTGCTTTCGCCTCCGCTCCGCCTTGCCATCCCCATAATACTCAAGTGCAAGCAAGCAAAAGGCACCATTTAAAAATTTATAGTAAATTACAACCGAACCCTCAATACTCAAGTACAAGCGGGCAAAAGGCACCATTTGACAATTTAAAGTAATTCTCCACCGAATCTGCATCTTTTCATACAAGCAGACAAAAGTCGATATTAAATTAAATTATGCACAAATAATAGAGCTTTCTCTAGTCCAAAAATTAAAAAAATTTCATTCTAATTATGATTATTTTCAAAATCAATACTTTCATTAATTAGATGAAATTATCTAGCTAAAGATGCTGCATGTGCTCGGATATAAGGATTTAGAGTGTAAATTTTAATGTCTAAAAAAAATTGCTAAATTGGGATTAAATAAAATATGAAATTAATCTCATAATTTAGAAATAAAATTATCAATTATTAAACACCACATGGGCCTCGACATAGTGTTGAATGTTTAAATTGAGGGGTCTGAAGATGCTTAGGTAAAAAACTAAATTGATTTAAATATTTTACACTAAAAACCATGTAATTGTTTTGAAGGAGAAACAATCCTTTTGAAAGTTTGAGCATATTTTTTAAAATTCAATATTCTAAATATATACTTATGTATATATTTTACTGAATAAGTACATTCATATGTTGAAAGTTTAAGTCATATTTGGGCAGTTAAAATCCTCCTCCACATAGGGACTCAAGCTAATAAAATTGATTATCTCAATGGAAAATTTAATAATAAATCTCAGCAAGGTTGCATATAAAAAATAATATGAAATGATACCTTTAAGTTGATCACAGTAAGCCTACTCTTAATACTTTCATAAAGCCTTTAATAGTTTTAATATGGCTATTTCATGTTTAGAGATTCAAATATTTAATTTCAAAAATCTTAAAATATAATTAAAGGTTTCAATCCATAGATCCTCCTATAGAAGTAGAGTTGACAATATCTAATATGATATAATAAGATTTCAAGATTGTAGACCCGATTCTTTACGAACAAAGAGTAGAGTTGATAAGGTCTACCCCAATGATAGCTGTGTTGATCAAGAATATATATCGGAGGGGTCCACTATTACCAAAATTTTCTAAAATCTTCAATGTTAAGTGAAATTTCTATCAATTATGAAATATCCAAGAAAATTTCAAAATAAGAAAATTGATTAAATGAAAATTCATCATAAAAAATAATAATAATAAATTCATCCATCCACCTTCCACAATTATTTGTCAAAGATGACAAATTTAATGTTAATCCAAGCTCACAAAAGAGCTAATATCATATTATGTATACTGCTACATTCACACTCAAAATGTTATACACCAGTAAGAACGTGGCCCGTGTCCTCTGTCCATGTGATTTGGCCAGTAGACGCCACATATGAAGCAGTTATGACCAGAGCTCTCTGATTGGGTGGTTTGGCTAGTAGTCTCTACTATATTATGGTCACGACTGTAGCCCATATGTTCCCTAATGGTTTTCTACTCCTTTGAGTTGTAGATCATAGAGTATACCTAATAGGGCATAATGATCACTGTTAGCTAGAGTGGACTTAAGATTGACCCCTTTGACAAATATCAACCCTAGTCTACAAGGTCTCCTTGAATGATGCAACCCATGGCTCGACAAGGATGCTTCCCTGAGTTGGGTCAACCACCTCCTTTGACTAAGTGGACTAGGGATCGTGATAGCTCGATAATTGAACCATTGGATCTTGATTGATCATCATTCCCCAACCATATGCTTCAAGCATAAAATAAATAAAAATGATGAATTTCATTAAATTTCAAATCCAAATTATTGCTACTATATGCTAAGCAATTAGAGACCTATGATTAGCCTTAATTGAAAGTTCCCTCTCAGTGATTGGAGAGGGATAATTAACTATAGGTGCTTGCACCTATAGGAAACCTGGAACTAGATCTAAATTCCTCACCAAATGAGAGCGAAATCTCTAGATAGTGTCTTATTCATCCACTACAAACAATCATCTTCCTTCTGAAAATTTTGTCCAACGCTAAATCTATATTCTCATTTTTATCGAGAGGACCATGAATTTTTGGAGCCCGCAGAATTTTGGTGACTCTGCTGGGGACAGGTTTCTCTTTCCATCTTTGGTTAGTCATACTTATGCTATAGTAGCAACAAAATGAATCATAGATTAAAACTATTTTTGAATAAGGTTCTAATTCTATGAATAATTATATATGTCCTACTTTTTATTATACTATTATTTTGTTCTACAATGTTTCTATATTTTGAAAATGTGGAGTGAAATTTTTATTATTAAATTTTAATCCCAATCTTTGTAGAATAGTTTCTCAATTTGGTAGCATGGATTTCTCAATCATTGTAGCTATAGTTATTAAGGCACCCACCCATGGTGTACCTATCCCGTGTCATACTGAAGACATCATTTTGTTAAAGCTTTATGCAAATCATTTTGCATCAACTCATGCAACACCTAATCCTTGTCAAGGAAGTCTCTTGAAAGAGGACATCAGTGTTTGAAAGACTGAGTCAAGCTGAAACTCTGATGATGAAAAGAACCTTCTTTGAGCATAATGTATCTTTGATGCCTTGAGATATAAATACTTCGCTAATTGAAAGTTTTGCATCGGGGAGAAAATATTTTGATGCTTCCTCATCAAGAAGAAAATTAACTAGAGGGCAACAAAGAAAAATAAATGTTGAGTTGATGTCTCACCAGATTCTACTTGAAAGACTAGTGAACAACCAATATCATTGCCAGAAATGAGTATTCCTACCCATAATAACTTTCATAATCTGAAGCGGGTCAAATGGAATAGCCCTACTGGCAAAGCAAAGTAATCATTTTGGGCTCAACAACATCAAGCTCTAGCACTACAGAGGAGACAACTTGAGACACTATCTGCTAGAGTATACAAAGTTCTTAAAGTAGTCAAAGGAAAGAGGCTTAATGAAAAGAAAATTTCAAAGGCCTTTGCTAATTGAAAATACTGAAGCCCCACTAAGGATGTTGCCATCTCTTATAATAACTATCCACGAAGCCATGTATGCTTTGTATGGTGAGCATCAGAGCATGACACTTGGATGACATCTCCAAGAATCCATTGTCGAAAGGTCCCAGTGAAAGAATAAAGCCAATATAGAGGCTAGAGCTCCATGAAGGGATTATCCTCGATAACAAAAAAGATGTGACATCTAGTATGCACTCTCAAAGGTCCACCTCTCATGGTGACTCACCACCAAGTCAGGCATTTCTCATACGGTGAGCACCGGAGCATGACACTTGGAGCGCATGTCTAAGGATCTACTATTGAAAGGTCCCGACAAAAGGATAAGCAAATTTAGAGGCTAGATAAAAGGCGTAACATCTAGTATACACCCTTAGAGATTCACCTCTCAAAAAATTTATCAAAAGTGGATAGTCACTGCTGACCTCATTTTTACAATGGGTCTTCAACACCCTTCTCTTAGGCATAAGATTTCCTCTTAGATGCTAAGTGCCTTCTTAGACTTAAGACATTCTCTTTGTTGACCTCATTTGGTGATGAGCTCTCAACTTTCCCTCCTTAGACATAGGATTCCTCTTAAACATTAAGGGTCCCCTTAGCTTAAGACATATCTAGTGATTAGGTGGACTCTACCAGCCTAGAGACTTAGAAGAGTTAGCCATAGGAATAGGTCATGCCTTAGGGGTGTTAGGAAAATTTTCCTACCCTTAGCTTAAACCTTTACTCACTTTCCTTCCTTCAAGTCAAACTCCAAAGTTAATCTTAATTGATTTCCTCCAAACCCAAATCCATGATTGAAATCCATGATTGAGATCCATGATCAAAATCCATCAAAATTCCTAAGTTCAAAATTCTTAAGTCCTTAATTCTTTTTAATGGACTTAGCCCAAATCATGATCAAGACCAAATCAAATCTTTTAGAATTTCTTATAATCTATTTATATCCTCATTTATATTCACATATATAAATGAAATATAAATTCAAACCCATCAAATCAAACTTAATATTCCAAATCAATTCATGAAATTTTCCTTAGGTCTTTTAAATTCTCCTTTAAAGACTTGGCCTAATCTTGATCAAACCACTTCAAAGTCATGGAATTTTCTCAAAACCCATTCATATTCTCATTTATATTCACATATATAAATGAAATATAAATATAAATCAATCAAACCAAATCCAAGAATTAAATTCCAATTTAACATTTCCTTAAATTCATTAATTCCCTTTAATGGATTTAACTTAAATCTTGATCAAACCACTTCAAAGTCATGAGATTTTCTCATAATTCATTTATATCCTCATTTATATTCATATATATAAATGAAATATAATATAAATCAAACCAAACTCAAAAAATTCAAGCTTCAAACTCCAAAATTTTCAAGTCCTTCAAAATCCTTCTTAATGGACTTAGAAATCATGATTAAACCACTTCAAATCCTTGAAATTTTCTCATGATCCATTTATATTCACATATATAAATGAAATATAAATTCAAACAATCAAAACTAATTCCAAAAATCATACTTAAATCCTCTCAAAATCCAATCTAAGCCTTTTAAGTCAAAACCTTGAACTTAGCCAAATTAATTTCAAATCAAGCCAAACTCTTGACTTTTCTCTCATGATTCAATCAACCCTATAATCATGAACTCATATATAAATCCAAACTTCAATCACTCAATCAAAATCCAAATAAAAAATCAAACCCAAAACCCTTCATATTCTTCCTTTGAATAGAAAATTTTCAAATGGATCAAAATCCATTTGACTTTAAATCACTTATAAATGGATTTATATTTCAATCATAAGTTCATATACAAGATCAATCAAGCTCAAATCAAGCTTTGACCAAGCCATTTGACCCACTTTGGCTCACTTGACCCAAAGTGACCTAAAGTACCCTTATGAGCCAACTTTTGATCCTAACCAAATTGGATTGAACCAAACTCATATATCCCTCTCATCATGATCAACAATCATCATGAGATGATCAATCAATCAAATTGGGTCAAACCAAGTCAAACCTAAGGATTATCCAAGTCAACACTTAACCTAAAATGAAACTTAAACTAGCTAAAATCCACCTTAGGCCAAATTGATTGAAACCATTGATCTAAGTTCACTCATGACTTATGTTTGAACCAAGCCAACATTTGAGCCTAACCTAGTCCAATTGACTTGAAGTTGACCCATTTTGACCTAAAGGGACAAAATATGTCAAAACTTGTTTTAAGCCAAATTGATTGAAACCAATGGGTCAAGTCCATCCCAAATCACTTGTGGAACTTGACCAAAAGCCTCAATTTAACTGGCCAACTAACTATTGACCTTAGACATGACCTAAAGGGGTCATGTTGAGCCAAAATTGAACCTAACCCAAATTGATTGGAAACAAAGATACCAATCTACTCCATATGACTAACCAAACCTAAACCTACCCATGACCTAGATCAAATAGGTCAAGTGGGTCAAATTGGTCAACTTAACCCATTTGACCTAAATGAAGTCATATGAACCAAATTCAAAACTTTACCAAATTAAATCAAACCAAAGCCACCAAGACATTTCAAACGATAATATGAAATTGACCCAACCCTTGATTTGACCAAATTTGACCTATTGGTCAACTTGACCCAACTTGACCTAAATGGGTCAACATGAGCCAAACCCTATCAAATGGATTCCAAATCCAATGAAATTTGGCCCAACCTATTTTCTCAACATACCAAACATACCCAAATTAAAAAAAAAAAATAAAAGACCATTTTATTTTTAGGCCATTGAACAAATTTTGGCCTAGCCCATGGGTATTTTGGTCATACCCTCATCATAATTACTTGAGGCTTTCATAAAAGCTCAAGGGGACCTAGTGATGAGTGGTGCACCCAACCCAATGGGTTTGGGTCATCCCATTTGGTCCATGGACCAAACCCGACCACCTATGGCAAAATCTAATTTTCAAACTACCCCATAAGTTCAATTTGATGCATATGGGAGTTAGCATTCCACTCCTCTGGCCAAACTGACCATGTACACACTACAAACAACCTAAACAGCCCACTCCATAGGGTCATTTGGATCAAAATGGCAAGCTCATTGTCAGCCATTGATTTCCATAGAGGAAGATATACTCCCCCTAATCCACTGAAATTTGGATACACTCAGGATCGATTGGAGCATAGGAACTTAGCAACCACCTTAGAGCATTCCCAAGGCCCTAGAGGATTTGGATTCTTCATTCTTTGATTTTGCACAGTGCAAAACAGGGAAGGTCCATTGAATTCCCAACTTTCTCTACACTCGATCTTAACCTAATTCCTTTTACACTCATCATCTAAGGACCAAGTCAAGCCTGCCCAAGCATTCACCTGAGTTCCCATAGTAAGGAAGAGCTCAATTCAATCAAAGCTGCAAGGGAGATCAAGAGGAGTTGGTCCACCCATTCATCCACTCAACTTCAAGACCTAGGAACTTCAATAAGGCTTCATCTCCACTAGATGAAGATACCTCATCGATCTGAGTGCCAGTGATAACCTCTGGTGAGGTTAGTGATTTCTCGACCACTTAGATTGATAGGTTTTTGGCCCTTTATGAAAAGAGTTTTTATTGCATGTGAAATCCACCGTTGGATTGGTCGCTCTACTCTTTTAGAGGTGTGGGTTGAGACTTGAATGAATCTACACAAGATTGGGCTTGGATCTCCCCTTGGATCATGAATGATTCATGTTCATCCTCAGGGAAGAACTTGGCTCATCTCAGCCATCCATCCGCACAATTTAGATGGATGGCTGAGATTATTAAGCACATTTTAGAAATCATTTTATTTATAAACCATGGGGGAATTCTCAACCATCCGATCTTTGATCGGACAATAGGGAGTAAAAGCGTGTGCACTGCTGCCGCCTTTGTGAGGTGACAACTTAAGTTATCCTCTCATGGCACGATGCATGTAAAGCACACACAATGTCATCTATGGTTAATTAGTTAGGGATATTATTAATTCCTAATTAATTTAAAATCTTAAAAATCATAACTCCTTCAAGAAAAATTAAAAAAAATAAAAGAAAAATTCTTGGATAGATAATTTTATCTAGAATAATAAAATATTTTTAATGAATTTTGAATTTCCCTTTTCTATGAATTTGAGTTTCCTTAGAAATGTTAATTAGTTAATTATTCCCTAATTAAGTCACCACTTGATCTCAAATTTCTAGGGTTCATTTTAGGGGATGACCTCTACCTCCTCTAATTTTCTTGAGATTTATAGAGGTCTTAATTAGGGAAATTTAACTCATTCCTTAATTACCTCTTCATGTAATTAAGGATAATTAAGGTATGATTAGTGAATTTACCCTTTGATTAGGGTTGATTAAGGTCAGATCCAGTAAGTATGAGATTTATGAAATAATTTTGGGGCATTTCACCTAAGCTATTCCCTAAACCCCCTCTTCTTTCCTTAATCTTCTCTTAATTAATGGTTAATTCATTAATTATCCCCTTAATCAATTTCTAAAAATTTTAAAATTCCAGAACTTAATTAATCTACTTTGGGTAGATGCTTAAGTGCTTAATAAGCTAAGTTCAATTAAGGAAATTAAAACCAAAGTCATGAGTATGAAAGGGTGTTTTGAAATTACTTAAGCTAAAACCTCTTAGCTTAATTAACCTTTAATTGTGAGCTAAATTGCATTAGGACTTTTCCTTATTAGGTGCAGTGCAAATTTAAATTCTTTGTGGGTTTTATATCATCTCATTGGCTCATAATTATATGGTTAATTTTTCTAAGGTGGTGTAGGTAAGGGTTAATTAATTCACTTTAATCATACCCTAACCTAAGAAAATATAAAATGGATCTAATGACCTAAAAATTAAACAAAAATACAAAACACATGTGGGAATGGGTTATGAATAGCAAACTCATCTCACCTTTTAAAATTAAATCAAACTTTAAACTAAACAAAATCTTTTTGAAATTCACTTTGATTTATTCTAAATTGTCTTATTCTTTAAGAATGTCTTTAGGATTTAACTAAAGTGAGTTTGTTTACATGGTTTCATTGCTTTATATCTTGCCCAACATGTTAAGTTGTATGCCATGTGATTCATGCATTCATAATTTCATGTTTTAAATTTTAAAATAAAATTGTTTACTTTATGTCGAATGTGCATGTGTTGGCTAAAGTAAAATATGAGTGGCTATTATCACTACTAAATCCAAAATACTTTCAAAACCTATAAATAAAACATAAAATATGAAAGTGTGCTATTCATATCTTAATTATTAGCTTGCATGTGATGAATTACAAAGTAATGTTTAGTGTAGCCTTTCCTTCCTTTCTTATGTTAGCATAGTTTTGAATAGGGGTTGGTAAGATGTAGGGTTCATTTGAAAAGAACCCAACACTTACTTGATTCCATACCTTATTCATCCCCATGCCATCATCTAGAAAGGATTGCCTATGCTTGCTTGAATAAATTCATAAACAAAACAAATATATTAAATAACTTTTGCATATTCCTTCTCCATTTCATTTTTTATATTCATGTTAGTACTTAAGGAAAGTGGTATATTAGTTTGGACAACCTTGAGATTGTGAGGCTTTAAGTAGTCCTAAGTAGGTCTTGTACCTTACACCTCTAGTTAACAATGACGTTATACTCACTTATGCCTTTCCTACTTTCATGCATGTATGTGAAATTTTGGATAAGAAAACCTTTTCTACTTAAGGAAAATCATGCATACTTAACTTCTAAATTGTCTCAAAGGGATTACTTAGCATGCATCATAAAGAGTGATAACTACTCTCATTTGCATGTATAAATATGCTTAGTCCATCCATATGCATGTTATATATGTTGGGAAAGAGTTGAAGTAATGTGTGTTATGTGAATTTTGATTCATTTTATTTAATCTTAAAATGCCTTTTTTTGAATGTGTTTGTTTAGAGTTTGTAAACTTAGGATTAATTAAAGATTTAATCAAACATACACCTAAATGAAATTAAAATGTGAACTTACTTTAGAAATTTACTTAAGGATTAGGGAAAGAAGAGAAGTTCTCTTCTCTTTCTCTCTCTTCATAACTTAGTAATTAATTATAGGTTTCACTTAAACTAAATTAAAACATGAAATAAAAATAACCAAAAATATTTAAACAACTTAAATAAAACCCTCCTCTAAGTTGAAAATTTTCTTCACACTTAGAAAATATGAATCTAAAGTCCTATGCTAAGCATGCCACACAAACCTTCAAAGCACAGACATTAGTCAAAGTCACCACTTCTAGCCTTAGGTTAGGTCGTGCATGATTTGATGTTATATTTTGTTTTGTGATGAATGTTTTAGATTTGATGTTAGGGTGTATGCTCATAGAATGAATGGTAGGACGTGCTTAGTCTAACTATTCTTTTCTGTAGGGGATTGTGCTTAAGGGGCGCTATCATAAATAAAAATATAAATGCTTCTTGCTTGTAGGTGCTCATTCCCCTTTGCATAATCCATAGGCCAGGTGGACTTAGTCACCCATTTGTGGTGTGATAAGTCTAATATATATGCTTGGGATTTGTGTTGTGTGATTTGTCTAACCTTTATTTTGTAGGCGTTAGTTAGATTTATGCTTTTCCTTTTTCATGTAAAAGTTTGTATATTTAGAATTTTGGAATGATTTGTTATATGGGATTAGGATGAACATTGGTCATAAGATTCCATCTTATGCACCATGTGATGCCTTGGAGCATCCACCTTCAAACCATCCAAAGGAAGATCCAAAGAAGAAAAGAAGAAAAGAAAGAAAGAAAGAAAGAAGAAAGAAGAATAAAGCTTGAAGACCCCCATAATAATGAATTCCTTTTGCTTAATTATAATTTAATTCATTTGTAATCCAGGTTGTGTAAGGGTAGAGCTAGGCTACCCACATTTGATATTTTTGAGTTTGTGCATCGGTGCCTGACCACAAAGGCCTTTTATTATTTATGCTAGCTTTATAAATTTGATTGATGATTTATTTAGCTTGTGTAATTAAGTGGCATACTTTTCCTAATTTCTTCTTCTTTATGTATGGCCTGGATGTGGATTAGGCTCTTAGGAAAATAAATCTTCTACCAAATCTAATAATTGAAAAAAAATAAACAACTCATAACCTCACCTAAAGCTTAGGTTAAAAATCAAGATAAAAGAATTAATAACCCCTTAGTCGGATGAGTCATTTTAGTTACTTTATAATATCATACACAAATGCATATTATTTCACTCTTGATTGGAGGGCTTCCACCTTTGAGAACTTGGCTTGACCTTTGAGAGCCATGGTAGAAACACACCTCCTCCCTTCTCGCTGATTTTGGCTAATAATCTTATTTCTCATGTATTAGGCATATGAATCCTATAATCCCGAGTCTAAATAATAGTCCAAACTTGAAAATAAAAATATGAAAAATTTGCATTAGACCTAGGACATTTTCATGCCCGTACATGATCTAGTCTTTTAGGGAGTGAGTTTAAGTACTTAGTCTCTTTCTAAATAAACAATAACCCCGCTATCTTGCATTAAGCATATGACTTGCTTACATGTATTTAAAATTATAGAGGAGTTAGTTGGCAGCCACCCCCAGGCGGTTATGAGTCCAAAAGTCAAGTGGTTCATCCTCTCTTGTGGAGATGAACTAAATACCTATTTTTTCCTTAGATTTAGGTTGTGCTTTCAGCCCTCATCGAAGCTCTTTAGATTTAGATTCTGATGTTGCTTCTCCCCTTTGTGGGCCATAAGCATAATACCTCACCTCTTAGGTATTTCCTTAATCTTGTGTTAAATAATCTTAAGTCCTAAATTTATAAAATAAACTCAAATAAATTAAATCAATTTCTAAAATGTAAAGCCCAATTTTAAGATAGTTTGAGATGCTCAGGTTTCTTAGCATCATGAGCATCTCCTACTATTACCATTTTGGCTTCAATAATAACTCCTCTTTTGATTAATCCCATTTGATCTTCAAACATAAACCAATCAATTAATAGTCCTTATTGAAATCTTTAGAGATAACAATCATTTATCTTAATTGAGAGTTTTTCCTAAGGGATCCCATCCCTTAGGATGTAATTAAATATGGGGGCTTGCCCCTATAGGGAACTTAACGAACTCAATTTAAAATAAACCCTGGTTTAGTTTCCCATGTAAAGTAGGGGAAGAATATATGGTACATATGTAAACCCATCATCCTTAGTATTTTTTGAGGTGATTAGTTTTATTAAAGGGTAGTGACTTCTATCTTTCAATATAGTATACTATGCCTTGATGGTGTATCAGATCACTTGAATAAGTACATCTGTGGATCTACGTGGCATCTTACCAAGATGAATTTTCCACATATATATAATTTTGCCTCTCCTTTCACCACAGATTTGAAGGTGACTCTATTTATGTGTGTGGAAAATTTTTTCTACCAACAGATTTATCTAGTGACTCCGCTGGGGATGGTTCCTCTATCCATCTTTGATAAATGGTCATTATCTTTGAGTATCGATGGTGGATTTGTATTTCATGAAGATTCGAGACTATCATTCTCTTCCATTGGCACTTGGCTCATTTCTTTCTTAAGCTAAGTTAGCCAATATCTTTTTGTTTTAGGATCTCATTCCTAGAGTACTTAAAACCCTATTGGGTTTTCCCAATAGGTGGAAATAAAATAAAATAATGAAAGGAAAAGAAACATCTAATAAATCTTGATTACATCTCCTTACCATTCCTATGGTAAGGGAATGTCCATTTTCAAATAAAAATATGACAAAATTTCTCATAAAATATGACTCTTTCCAAAAGCACCTTTCTAAAAAGTACTTTTTTAAAAGCATTAAAATGCACTAAACACATACACCTCATATGAAAATTTCCAAAATTATCATATGTAGAATCATTTTCAAAATCAGAATAAACAAACATCTTTTTCCAAAAGCACAAATGAACATCTTCACTCAATCCACCTTGATGGAGATTTTCATTTTCTAAAATAATAAATAATCATATTTTTCCAAAAGCACTCATGAAACCTTTTCATTCAACATGCCCAAATTTGTTGAATGGAGGTTTTCATTTTCAAAAAATAAATAAACACCTTTTCACAAATCACCTATGATACCTTTCCATTCAACATACCCAAATTTGTTGAATGGAGGTTTTCATTTTTTCAAAAAAAATCAAAACAAACAATCATATTTTCAAAAACACATGATACCTTTCCATTCAACATACCCAAATTTGTTGAATGGGGGGTTTTCTTTTTTAAAAAAAAACTCAAAATGAACAAACATCTTTTCAAAAAGCACATGAAACCTTTTCATTCAACATACCCAAATTTGTTGGATGTAGGTTTTCATTTTCAAAATCAAAATAAACAATCAAATTTTCAAAAGCACATGATACCCTTTTTATTCAACATATCCGAATTTGTTGAATGGAGGTTTTCATTTTCAAAAATAAAATAAACAATAAAATTTTCAAATCACAATTTTGGAACTCCATCTAGCATACTCAAATTTGCTAAGTGAAATATCGAAATCCAAAAATCAATAAATATTAAAAAAAATACATTTGGAACTTCATTTAGCATACTCAAATTTGCTAAGTGAAGTCACCAAACCCAACATCAAAAATTCAAAACACATTTGGATCTTTCATTTAGCATACCCAAATTTGCTAAGTGAAGATCCAACTTTTCAAAAACAAAAATCAAAATCACCTTTGGTCCTTTCATTTAGCATAACCAAAAATGAAAATCAATCATACTTGGATTTCCTTAGCACACCTAAATTTGCTAAGAATCCTCTTTTCAAAAATAGACAAAAATCAAAAAAGTTTGGAATTCCACTCCTAGCATACCAAATTTGCTAAGTGGAATCTCCAAACTCAAAATCAAACAAGTTTGTAATTCCACTCTAGCATACCTAAATTTGCTAAGTGGAATCTCCAAACTCAAACCAAACAAGTTTGGAATTCCACTCTAATACCTAAATTTTCTAAGTGGAATCTCCAAACTCAAAATCAAGCAAGTTTGAAATTCCACTCCTAGCATACATAAATTTGCTAAGTGGAATCTTCAAACTTCAAATGAAACAAAACCACACTTGGATTTCCTTAGCATACCTAAATTTGCTAAGAATCCTTTTTCTAGAAATGAATAAAATCAAACAAAATAAAAAGCACATTAGGATTCTCTTACCTAGCATACCTAAATTTGCTAAGTAAAGAATTCTCCCATCTAAAAATTGAACAACAAACAACAAGAATCCAATTCAAACAAAAATCTTAATGAAAGCATCGAAAGATCTCGCATTCCTCTTTAATCTAAAATCTCTCTCTCTCTCTCTCTCTCTCTCTATTTGAGCACCACTTAACACTTAAAGTGTTAAGTGAGAGTTCAACTTCTAAATTCAAAAAATCTATGGAGATAGAAATCATATAAGTTCATTTCTCATTGATTCTTTATAGTCTGCAATATGGTTCAATTTCATTACAGTTTGAAATGGCGGTTCTAAATTTGTCTTTACCTTCTCCCATGGTATGGATCTGGCTTTAGATCAGGTCAGCTTTCCCCATCTGGACCATACCCACTTGATTCACTTTGGTTGGGGATTTGAGGAGTAAGAATCTCTTGTAAGGGCATTCCCTCACAATAGTCGAGGACCAAGGTGGAAGTGGTAGTCATCAAGATTGACTCCTTTGATTAAGTTTCCTCGCTAAGAGGAAAGGCGTGATAGTACCATGCTAGTGATATGATGCCTGACATTAGTACCCCATTACATGCACCGGGGTTTCTCATATTGCCCCAGTGAGGGCTAGCACCATCTCATCTGTACCCTAAGGGTAAGGCTCATCTTAGGCTTGCCTTCTACATTTGAGTATGGTTCTATGCACTCCCCATCACCCTAGGAATAAGAATCGTATGATCAAACAGTTTCACACTCGGAGAGCTAGGGAGCTTGAGGCAGCAGCTCGATTAATCATGGATGAGTTTGCCATTATCACTTCACGACTAGTTATAGAAAACTAGTTCCATCCTCTCTCTAAGTCAAAGGAGGATGTTGGGAGGATCACTCATCAACCCCTCGTGGTGCTTTAGCCAGTTTCCAGAGGAGGTCATGGCCTCTAATCTGTATTCTAGGTGGATACAGCTCAAAGTCCACTCGTGATCTTTGATTTGTTATCCCCCAACATAGGGAGGTAGATTTGTCGAGAGGGCCTGAGGCCCATACACATATTACTAGCAATGAAGGTTACGTCATCAATCGGCCTTCTTTGATTGATTTTCAAGCTCACTATCCACCATACTTACAATATCCTCTTCTGGACTAGCCATCATAGGTTAGCTCCAGAGAGTTGATGGTGTCCATCCCATCTCTACCCTCATCATCCATCACCAGTTCAGGTTACAGCATCCCCAGTCCCAGCTAAGACCATGAAGGCCTCATTAGGCAAAAGGAGGACTCCTTCAGTGATACACCTATGGTCTAGAGGCCTTGTTCCATCCACACCGCCAACTGTGGCAAGGTTGAGTACTCCTACTCGACCTCCCTAGTTATAGTGAGGAAGGAATGGCAACCTTGAAGCATCATGGTTGTTCCATCACCACCACCGCAGGATCTAGCCATGGATATCACAGCTAATGAGGAGGAGGGTGACAGTGCAGCACCCATGATAGCAGATCAGCCCAGGAGCATAACTCCTTTCATGGATATTGATAGCCAAGAGCATAGTGAGTATAGTCCTCACATGATCGACTCTCTCCAAAACAAGGTCTGTGCCTCTCGATTGATAGCAATCACACCATCCCAAGCTATTTGTACCTCGAGTTAGATTGATCCTTAGATGAGATAGTTGCACACTATTTTATGGAGAAGAAGGAGATCTTAGAGTGCATGGTTTGATGAAGAAAGAAATCCGATCCCAAATGAAGATGACTTGATGGGGATTCGTGGTGTATGCATGGTCGAGACTAGAGGTTCTCTTCTTAGGGAGCAACCATGGAAAGTGATGAGGGTGATCAAGGAGACACCCTGAGAATCAACCATCACCTCGATTGAGTTAAGGTAAGAAGATGAACAGATTGATAGGATGGCACAAGTTGCAGGACTTGTTAGCCGATGTTTGTGCTTGAAACAAGCCTTCTAGTTCATCCTAGTACTGACATCGGTCTGAACTAGTGCACATCTTAGACCGGTTAAGACTACTCCCATTGAGCAAGGTAGCACTAGTCTATATAAGAAGGTAGTGGAAAGTACCTCCATACATGAAAAGATCTAAAGTCCTTGGTTGCAGTGAAGGAAGCCTTGGCTCAAGGAGGATCATCGTTCCAAAGGGTAGACCCTAGAGGAATTGATGCCATCCAAGATTATCCCAAGGGTTTTTTGCCTCCTTCCTTCAAGAGCTTGATGGCGTGGAATTGAGGCAACATATAGCTCACTTGAGCAGTTGTTGCAACAAGGAGAGATGCTTTACTCTTTAGACTCTTTGTCGGTAGCTATTGGGTATCACTTTTGATTGGTATCTGAGCTACAGCGATTGTTAAGACATTTGTTGAGTTAGAGTAACTCTTCATCAAGAGATTTATTGAGCTCGAAAGGGTTATTGTAGAATCATTGTAGCCTAACAACACTCTAAGTCACTTGTTATTGAATATATTCTTCGATGGCATAACAGTATGAAGTGAACCAGCTATTTGACAACATGTCATTGAGATTCTCTTGAAGAATATCCATAGTCTAGTCACCTTCATGCTTAAGGGCTTCACCATAAAGACATTTGAAAAGCTAATCAATAAGGTGGCTAGTTTACAAGGAGAGGCCAATAGTTGTTCTAGATCTTCAAAGAAATCCAAAAGGTTTATGAGAAGAAACCCGAGCAGCGGTTGACAAGGGGAAGCACCGGTGATTAGTCCGAGACCCGCGACCTCGCCTCCACCTCATTTGCCACCAATCAAGCGCCATACCGCCTCCCGCACCTCCATGGCCATACCTCCCATACCACTAGCGGCACATGCGCATATTCGTAGCTATGGTCCACCTACTATATTAGATAAGTTAAACAAAACTTATTCTTTCAAGAGGAGGTAATTAGAAGATCTTTAAAATCTCTTAAAGAAACCTGATTTTTTAGCTCAGCTAGAGGAGAGGAAGTTAGAAAAAGTCATGATCTAAACTTTTTCCCTTACCATTGTATGCTAGGCAACATTTTGGAAGATTGCTTCACCCTCAAGGACTGGCTTGAACATAGCTTCAAGACTGGTGCTATAGTCATCCCAAAGGAGTACCTTATGGAATAAACTTCTAATTCCATTAGGGTAGTCCTTGGGGATGCTAGTGATCTTTCTAAAACCAAAGAAGGTTGGGATATCTCCTTATCCACAACCTCTAAGAAGATCATCCAGAAGATCAAGAAATTTCTTTGGTACCAGTTAGCTCAAACCTCCAACATCAAGGGGTTTGCAAGTTGCCCGCTGCTTAGGAAAGTTGGGAGCTCAAGGCGGCGCCTGCAGCCAGATAGCCCTCTAGCACACCGACCTGTCCCGCCTCCCTTTTCGTTGCGCTTCCATGACTTCTTCTATTTTAGTTAGCTTATCTATTTTCTTTACTAGTATAACTCTTGTATCGGTGGATAAGGGCACCAAACCCCTTACCCCACTCACTTTACTTGATTTCTACTTTGTACCTCCAAATAATTCCGAGAAATTGAAGAATAAAGCTAGCTTGAATTACATCTGTGTCACTTCGATGGGTTATCTATTTCTATTCCTTCCAAAATTCCCTAAGTCAAAATAATATAATGGAAACTCCAATCAATCTCCTTTTTTTTTTTGATTGAGTTGGATTTTCCCTCAATCATATGGGTTCACCTCTTGAGATAGACTTGAAATCCTCTGATTCTGAGTGTTCCATAGGAGAAGCTGTACGTGTACCTTATGAGCAGGTAGAATCTTCCACTACCTTGTCACAAGAGATCACTGAAGTCAACCTTCGTTGTGGTAAGGTTCTACCTCTTAGGGCTTCACCTCTAGATAAGGGGAAATAAGTCATTGGTTTAAGAGATCTGAAGCCATTCTACAGGATGCTCAGCCATCAGACATGCTCGCAGAGCATCAACCCAAGGTGGACTATAATGTCTTCTCTCACTTAAGAAAGTTTCCATCTAAGCTAAGCATATAAGATGCCCTAGTCTTATCCAAAGAGATGAGGGAATCATTGATCAAGGCCCTACTTGATTCAGAAATATGCTTAGCTCAGCTGAGCGCTATTGGTGAGGAGGCACATTATGCAAAAGAAGCTCAAGGGATCACTTTCATAGATGAAGACCTTCTTTTGGGGATATGGAGCAAAATCGTCCCCTCTACATCACGGTGGATATGGGATTGCCGAGTTCTTGTTGATCCAGGTGCATTAGTAGACATTATGAGTCTAAAGACTCTTGCTTATCTAAAGATTGATATCTTTACTCTCTGAGGTGATCAGATGATGCTAAGAGGTTTCAATGAACATGGTGAGAGGGCTTTAGGCTCTATTATTTTATGGTTGGGGATAGAAGAATGGAAAACTGAAGCCAAGTTTTACATAATTGATTCAAATACTTTGTTCATTGCTTTGCTCGGTAGGCCTTGGATACATCAGAACAAGATGATTCCTTCTTCCCTACATCAGTGCATCAAGTTCAGAAAGGATGGAGTTGAATATCAGGTTAATGGAGATGAAAAGCTATTTTTAATCAGAGAGGTTGAGATATATGAGGATGTGACATACTATCTTCTTCAGAATCAAATAGCCTTTTCGTGAGCTTGGACAATCTTTTAAAATCAAAGAAAAAGAAAATGAAGAAATAAAAGATAAATCAAAAGATAAAGAAAAAGATAAAATAAAAGAAAAATAAAAGAAAGATGGACATCTAAGCAAGCAAGAAAAGAACTCTAAGGAAGAGGTAGAGTCGTATGTTATATTCTACCCACAGTTTGTTCCATCACATGGACATATGGGTAGAGTGACTCAACCTCCTCTAGGAGGGTAGGCAAATAGAGCGTCTAGAGGGGAAGACCCCGGTTGGCAACAACAAGCCATGTTTCATTTCCTAGGAGTACCTCTACTATTCACATAAACTTAGAATATAGCTTAGAGGATGAGTCTCATGTGATTAGTGTACCAGCCAACCCCTCTCAATGGGTTCCATTGGAGGTGACTTTTGATCCAGACAGTGACGAAGACAAGTCCTCCAATCAAAGCAAATTATTCGAATCACATTTATGTAAAACCATTATAGAACAATTGGGAACCTTAGCTCTAACCTCACTTTCTCCTCAAAAAAATTAAGGTTTGTTAGTTAAGGAATCCCCCAAGTTTTCCATGGATGCAAAATCAAAGAGATTATTTTTGGGTTCATCTTCCTCAAGTCCCGAAGTGGATGTAGAACTTGAGGAGGATTCATTTAAAAAATTAATGGAATTATCGCTTGATTTTTACTCTCGCTTGTGTTCAAAATCTTATATAAAGGGTTTGGTTCCTCATACTTGGTCCAAGCACAGGCTAAATTATTTTGAACTAATTTGGAATAACTCAGGTAGGGAAGCACATCAAGATCAGATTAGGATTCAGCATAGTGGGTCCAGTTGATGACGATGATTACTGCTTAGTTGTTACCAATCATTTGGAGTCTGATGGGTTCTTTGCATATCACACTAATTTCTATGAAGAGGTGTGCTTAGAAGCTTTAGATGATTCAAATGATCCTCAAGTCAAAGATGCACTACCAAAATTTGAGGAAGACATTCATTCAACAATAGACAAGCTAAAGGAGATCAACCTCAGGACGGAGGAGTAGCGACCTACATACCTTAGCTCATTGCTGAATAAAGAAGAAACTAATGAATTAGTTAGGCTATTGACTAAGTTTAAAGATTGTTCCACATGGAGTTATGAAGAGATGCCCAGATTATCTCTTGACATTGCAGTCCATAAGCTAGTAATAGACCCTAGTGCAATCCCTATCAAGCAATCTCCTAGACGCATGCGATTAGAAATCGAACAACAGGTCATTTTTGAAGTCAAGAAATTGATCAATATCAATTTCATCAGAGAAAAAAAATATCCTACCTGGTTAGCTAGTGTTATCCCAATTAAGAAGAAAAATGGCTAAATTTGCATATGCATCGATTTTAGGGACTTAAACAAGGCATGCCATAAGGATGAGTTTCCTCTTCATATACCAGAATTAATGGTGGACATTGCCTCATCTCATGCAGTGTTATTTTTCATGGATGGATCATCTAGCTATAACCAAATTCAGATGTCTCCTGAAGATCAAAGGAACACTACTTTTGAACCCCAATTAAAATTTTTGTTACAAAGTCATGCCTTTCAGCCTTAAAAATGCTGGTGCTATATACCAACAAGCCATGACACAGATCTTCAACAAACTCATCATCATCACGTTGATTGCTATGTTGATGACCTCGTCATCAAAAGTAAAGAGATGGAAGGCCATCTATTTGACTTAAAGTTAGTTTTGAAATGGTTAATATAACCTCAAAATGAATCCCATGAAGTGTGCTTTTGTAGTGGCTTTAGGGAAATTCCTTGAGTTTGTTGTCCACACGAGGATTAAAAATAGATCCCTAAAAGATTAAAGCTATCTTGGATATGCCACCTCCCAAAAGCCTAACCCAACTTAGATCATTCCAGGGATGGTTGACATATCTAAGGCACTTTATCTCCAACCTATCAAAGAGATGCAAGCCATTTTCAGCACTTATCAAAAAGGATGCCAAGTTCAAGTGGGATGACAAGTGCCAGCATGCCTTTGAAGACATCAAGCGTCGGTCAAGCCCGGTTCTAGCGACTATCCAGGCAGCCCATCATCTCTACACATTGGATGACTTTCTTGGTGCTATGTTGGCCCAGGCCAACGATGAAGGAAATGAGAACTCTCTCTATTACCTCAGGCACTGATACCTACTGAAGTGAACTACCCACCTATTGAGAAACATTGCCTAACTTTAATCTTTGCATCTCAAAAGCTACAACATTACATGCTTTCTCATAAGGTCAACTTGATCTCCAGGATCAATCCATTGCAGTTTCTAATGATGCGACCAATGCTATCTTGGGTTTGGCTCATTGATCTGATATTATCATAGTTTGATATCACATTCATACCCTCCATGCCATAAAGGACGGCATTGATTTCTTACGACACCCACTTCCTCGATTCTTCTTAGTGATGATCTCCTTGATGAATAAATTACGAACTTAGGGAAGGCAAGTAACCACCACTGGGAGATGCATTTTGATGGTGCAGCTTCTTTCCAAAAGAGGGAAGTACCACAATCTACTCTTCCAGGGAAGGCAGGGTAGGAATTATTCTTCTAACTCCAAATCGTGATGTGAAGAGATTCTCATACTATCTATCCAATCCCTACTCCAACAACAAAGCAGAGTATGAGGCTTTAATTGTCGATTTGGAGTTAGCCATTATAGTTTGTGTTAGAAGCATCAACATCTATGGGGATTCTCAGTTGGCCATCAACCAGATTGTCGGGTTCTACTAGGTCCTCAAACCTAACTACCATGAGTACACCATGAAGCTATTGGCCTAGATTCTCGAAGTCACCATCTACAAGATCCCTCATGGGGAGAATGCAGTTGCAGATGCTTTAGCCAAACTTGCCAAAGAATTGGCATGTCCAGAAGATGAGTCCATTCCAATAAGGGTACAAAATAGACAAGTCCTGTCCCTTATTGATGTTGAACTCATCGATAGATTCTCTCTTAAAGGGGAGGTTGTCATTGCCAAAATGGAGGATGAGTTAGATTGGAGGCAACCATTCATGGATTACCTCTTCCTTAGAGACAAAAGAGTTTGTTTATTCTTCATGATAAATCCTTGAGATAAGTCAGGATAAATCCCTACCAAGTATATCAAAGCTCCAAGCCTAGACAAAAGGAAATTTTAAATTTTAAATCATCAAAATGAGGCCTTCATCAGCCTTTCAGAGTAGCAAACTCAGAAAAAAAGATTATAAATAACTTCGAATAGCTGTAAAAAGATATCATTAGCTTGACTTCAAACAAATCCAAAGTAAATTCATTGAATAAGTGAGCTTACAACAAATATGATCCGCTTCAGCCATGTACCATATTTGTTTGGGGGTATTTATTGACCTGTAGATTAGCTCCATAAATCAAGTCAAGCAAATGTTGTGAATGATGAAAGTAAATGCATATAAATCAAAGTGGAAATCACTTCGAGCATCACCAAAACTGCTCAGATAATAAATGTTCTGGAATGGCTACACCGATGTGAACAAGATGTTAGAATTTATCAATAGAGGTCTTTGCACCCAATTTGATCAAGTATAGTGACAACGATAAAATATGGATGATCATCATGCAAGTTGAGTTGAAGTCATTTCAATTGTTATCGAAACCACTTGAACATCATCCATTTGCAAAAGTATTGAAATCTATTAGAAAAGCCTCTCAATCAATTAAATTTAATAGAATGGCAATGATGAACTACAAACAAGCCTAAAGTAAATGACCAAAGTTATCTCAATCATCACCAAAGTTATTCAAATGGTCTGTTTGCAAAAAGACAATATAGAACGTTTGGAAATGCAAAATTGCTCAAAGATGACAATTTACCTAAACAGTTGCACAAATATGAAATACAAGAATTACCTGCATTCGAGGCTGACGCAATGTTTCAAGAAATACAAATAATTACATATTGCAAGTAAAAATTAATATGGTTTAAGTGAAATTTCAAGTTTAAAAAAAAATCTAAATTTAAAAAAAAAATTTAAGTCAAGATAATTGAATATATATATATATATATATATATATATCATATTATTATAATTATTAATTCATAAAATAAATACATATAATAGTTATGATAATAGAAATTAGAAAAAATTAAATTAATTTTATTTCTAATTATTGAAAATTATAATATATTTATTTTCATTTTATGATGTTAAAATAATTATATAAAAAATTATGTGCTTTCAATCAATTGGAATTACCCCACCAACCTCCTCTTACACTAAGAATAAGCCACATTATTCTTATCATACCCACATCTTGTCCTTCTTGGGAAACAAACAAAAATAAAATGATTTTATTGCCAACTCCTCTTAGCTTATTACAGACATTAAAAAAAAAATGAAGCAACTCCCTATTCAAAGCTGATTTTTCCCTTCTCTCCCTTCCCAATTTTCCCAACCGAAGCAGGAGCGAGCTCCCGTTTTCCTCCCTGTTATTAGGCCTTCGACAAAAAGCCTCACTCCTCTCCTTGCTCAGCAGAGCCTAGGCCATCGCTTGCTCTTCTCCAGTTCACGGTTTTCATCTCCTCTCCTCCACAACAACTTTCCTCCTTCCCATCCCCTGACTCCACCCTTCCATTTCAGCAAATGAGAGTATAACTGAAAGGCAACTCTACCATCGTGGGTTCCTTGCAACCACTCTCACAACCTAGCAACCAAACCTTACTCTTCCTCTATCTACCATTAACCCTAACAACTCCAATCTATCAGCTTTTGTTGCAGGCACTGCTCCTCTGCCTCTTGCAATAGATAGTAGGCTCTCTCTATCCTCTCCAATCTACAACAACCTACCACTGGAAAACCTTATCTACAGCCTCTCATCCTTCTCTTTTCAACCTAGCACTCCATTCTTCCATTCTTCTCAGGTTTTCACTTCATAAGCCAGACCTTCTCAATCTACTCCCATCCGAATGTCTCTAATTAGCTTGGCCTCCGCATTTCACAAATGAGAGGCAACTCTGTCATCAGGCAGGCTCCTCTTGGCACTATCTCCACCTACTCTCTCTGGCCATTACCTCCAGTGAATGTAAGCTTCAAGCCAGCCAAAATCAGTCGAAGCCACTACAACACAGCCACTCCCTATAGAGACTTTCAATTTTACATTATTCCTCATTGTTTACACTCTTTCAAGCTCATTTCAAGAAGCTCCCATTCCAAGCTTCATCTTGTGGCTCAACAGTTTGAGCTCATAGAAGTCTCCGCCCCAATCTGCTGCTGCTCTTCCGCATCTCCTATCTGATTAGAGTCCAACTCTTTTTTAGCTACAATAACTTAATTGCATATCTCTCTTTTACCTCTATTCCGTCTCTTCAATACTTGCTCAAATGGCAAGCTGACACATCTCCTCATATGAGACGACCCCTAGATCAAGTGCCTAAGACCTCCATTTGTCCAACATAAGCTGCACCTCCCTCTCATCTATGAGTACAATCATATCTCCATACCTCGCGTCAAATCCAAAACCCATGCAATAAGCTTTCCTCCATCTCCCCCTCCGTTCAGTATAGGCTATGACCATAATCCAATCTTACCAATCTCATACTTGCAGCAGTTTAAAAGTTCCAAATGCCCCATATAGTGTCATCTCATTCACTTTCTACATATCAATGGCTCGCCACATTGTTCCTTGCATGTAGAGTCGAGTTTGTTCTCCTCTCTTTTGCATCTTTGATTTTTTGTACCCATTATAGCTTGGAATTACTAGCTATAGACCTTACCAAAATCACCTGCAACCTACTTGAAACCAACTTCCCTTTCCCTGCTTTGAGTCTCTCAACACTCGTTAACTCCAACCATCTGGCTAAGCCAATGACCCCTTTGCTTACTCTTCTTCGTCATAGTTAGTTAACCTTTTTTACTTTGGTTGAACTTCTCTTCCTCTTTAGAAACATTTAAAAAAATCATTATTATTGATTGTCAAATTAGCCACCTTGCTCATTGTAAAGGTATAACATAATGAGGCTTGAATGTATGAAGAATTATATATATTTACTTTTATGGAGGTAATTGAAGAACTCGTTATGCTCATCTGGGCATAACGAGATTTAAAATTAATTGGGGTGCTTCAAAACACCAACCGTCACACTCATAAAGGCGTGACGAGTCATCCAAAATAGTTTTGATTTAGCCCCCTACGCATGGACCACGCATGAATACTACCAAAATGTTGTCAAAATTTCATCAAATATTTGGGACTTAAATTAAAAATTAATTGAATATTAAATTAAAAATATGAAGTCCTAAAATAAAAAAACAAATTCACAAAGATTGAATTTAGGTGAGCTCATTGAATATTAATATTAAATAAGAATGAGCTAAGTGAGGATGATTGTGGAGAAAAATATATATGATAAATATGAGATTGAAATATGTTAATAATTGAACAACAGAAGACTAAATAACTCATTTATATGCCATTGCAAAATATGATGGTTTGTTGGAGTTGACCTCACTTTTCGAGTGAGTTCTCAACTTCCTCATCATAGATCTATGACTCTTATAAACACTAAGAGCTCCTTTTTCTTCAGACACTTCTAGTGATTAGGTGAACACTTAACATAAGCATAGAAACTTAGAAGAGTTAGCTACTCGAATAGGTTATGCTCTAGGGATTTAGGAAGACTTGCCTACTCTATAGCCTAAACCCAATACATGCTCTCCTTCTCAAACCAAACCTCAAATTCATATGAAACTCAAACCAAATTTCCAAGACTCATAATCAAAACTCAATAAAACCTCATGATTAAATTCAGAATCTTTTCTAAGCTCTTTGATTTCATCTTATGGACTTAGCCTTAATCCAAATTCAAATCAATCCCAAATCAATTAATTTTCTCAAATATCA